>JAXQQM020090056.1:0-371824 GCA_034641835.2 Pinus albicaulis | reverse complement strand
ATATGTCATGATGAAAGACCATCACAAATGTAATTTTGATTTAATTGTTCATTTTATATTAAAATATTTGGATGAGATTATGCAAAGCTACCAAAGGAATTATATTTCTTCCACCATTGATAACCATGTGGTAGGATGAAATACCCTTGAAATAAATATGGTATGAGGATAACAACATGACATAAATCTAGTCCAGATGAAATACTGATGGATCACTCTCTGATGAAAAAGAATGATGACATGAATCATTGATAAAAGTGATGGATGGTATGTTCCATATGAAAATGTAAAAATAGATGAAGACTCCACAACAAAGAAGAAATTCATGACATCAAAGGAATGATTTATTTATATTAGTTGGTTGTCACATTATTTCTACGTAAGAAGCTACAACAGGTCCTTGATTAAGAGGGGGCCTGGAAACAGGTTTCTTACTTGGTAGAATCTTGGAAATTCCTAAGCCAAGAGGGTTATTAGGTATATTCCTTGTATAGGAATGAGTACATTCCTTTATTAGAATATGTAATCTGTAATTGAGAGGGAGAGATAGACACATCATTCTGGTCTTCACTTGGGAAGATAAAATGGAGGATTGGGTGAACATATGGCATTTGATACTCTTTGAGGATGTAGTAAGGCATCCAAAATAAGAGGAGTAATGGAAGGACTGATATTCTTTGAGGACTTGGAATCCAAGATAAGAATAGTCCTGAACATACTCTGATAGAAACTGGGTGGGGTATGTTTCGAGAGAGACAATGATGAAGGTGTCTATTAATCATTGGTATCGCTAGCATTGGGCTCAAGATCTGATGGAGAGATGGAGCTGTTAGTCAAGGCCTTGCTATGTGACAATTCTGATTGATATGATGCTATACAGATGGGTTACCAATCCGATTCTTATGAGATTTTTTAGATTGAGAATGACCAAGTACCATTATGAATACCTCCTGAGTTAAGAGAGAGTGTTGAAAAGTGTAACTAAGTTTGGTCTTCATAATGACATGTAATTGTGATTTTATGTAAGAAGAGACAAAGAAAATTAAAATGAATTTATTATATTTCTTTCTTCATGGGTTTCATGAGCAAGTTATTTTAGGTCAAAGAATCTCAATTTGGAGTCTCTAGGATTTTTTCATCTTGTCATAAAGATAATAGAGTCATTGTCATGTAAATGAAGTCTTGTTACACTTTGTAAAAGACACATTTATCTATGTAAAATTAATTCTCAAAGACCTTTTCACTAGGTCTCTCCAAGTCGACTTAAATATAATAAGGATCGTCCATGAAGTAGTCAGATCTACTCCAATGATCATGTCAGCCTCTAAGACTAGAAGACTACCTATATAAATAGCATAACTCAGCCTCATTTTAGAGCATATTGTTTAGAAAATATTTCAGAGTTAAGTGCAAAGAAAGGGACTGTAAGGAGTGCGAAGAAGAAGGAATGTCAAGCGAAGTAATAAGGGCATTGTGGTCCAGTCTTGTGGCAACATATCTCTCTCTCATATCTCAGAAAAGGATGAGGTTTGTTGCAACACATATAGAATTAGGTCTTTGGTATAAAGTGTCACATTAAAAGGTGCAGTAGGAAGATCAAGAAAAGGAATTAAGAAATCTTAGGTAGATATCAAAGGAAGCTGAAGATAAGTACTTTGTTTAAAACTATTGAAGTAGAGACCAAATTTTTTAAGTGTATTCAAAGGTACAATGCCATGCAGTGAAGAAAAGAAGGATCGAAAATGGAGAAGCTGAGAAGAGAAGCAAAGGCTAGTGAAAAGAGTCTTGGGAGGATACTTGTGTCAAGGGTCTTTGTCATGGTCTTGGTACTCGTAAATTGAAGATCTATAAGAATAATTTATGACCAGGTTTCCCTCTCAAAGAGAGATAGGTTTTGGCCCTGAATTATAAGCCTACATACTGTATCTCTTGTGTATTTGATAATTGACTTGATGAGAAGAAAATAATAATACTATATCAAAGAAAAGAACTAATCAAGAATCATAAAGTACATCACAAGTAATTATCAAGAAGAGAAATCTCAAAAAGCCCTTGATTTCTCAACACTCCCATCAATCCTTCACTCGTTAATCAAGATGAACCCTTGGATGATCATGGCCATGATGATTTTATTCTTTCTAAGTTATATGGTAATGGTCGTTCAAGTATTTTGGATAATTATTTATCCCTACACGAATATTTTGATTTGCGGGAATTTCAAATGGAGTCTGATGCGATTATCAAAGAATTTATTTCAGGCATATCTCCTTTCAATCAAGAAGATGTCATGCTTATCATTGATGATTTTTGCGGTAGCCTTGAATATCTACCTTCTGTTGAATCTCATGAGTTAAATATTGAATCCTCATTTGATAAGCAGTTAAGCATGTTTTCTCAGTTAAGTTAGGTGAGTAGGGAACTTATGCTAAGGCTAATGGTTATGTTAGGTTCATGTCACTGTGGCGACATACGTGATTTTAGTCAGTTTTTCATTTTTTTGCATAAAATTTTCGTCGATGTTAGCACATGGGATGATGATGCCTTCCTGAGGGATGCTAGTTTTATTCATATAATAATTTTCAACCCTTAGGGAAGGAGATTTAATTTGACTATTGATCTTCCACCACTTCATCCAATCTAAAGAAAATATTGAATCTGTAATGTAGAAACAAAGGAGAGTTTTAATGAATCCCGTTACATCATCCATTAAAGAATCTTACATGCATGACAAATTATATTGTGGTAAACCTAATGATAGGTAGTATGACATGGATTTTTCCTTGTATAGTATTTCTTGTATGTCATTCCTTAAAGTTTGTGTCCATGATCCTATTGTGGGCTCATTAGAAGATTATTTTCTTCCTGGGCCTGTGTCTCATGGCCTGTGATTGCATGTGATTCATCGAGTCATATATGGTAATACACCCCATGATTATTGCTATTGTGAGATTCCAAATTTGAAAGAGAAGTCGAGTGTAATACACCATTGTGGTTGCACTTCCTGTTTTCGTTTTTCAATGCAGATCATTTCATGGTTTCTAGTGTTTAGCGCACTACTTTTTATTTTGATCATGATCATATCCTTTGGTCTAAAGGTAGGGAGAAACTTCTATGACTGCATTGGAATTTCCACTTTACATGATCTAACCCTGTATTGTTTAGTTTAGGATAGGTTAGGCTACATGTAGCTAGATGCATTTCACTGTTATTTCTCTTTCTCATGTTTCAATTTTATTATTTCATTTTGTTTTGTCCTTGAATAAGTTGGTTTTGAGATTTGAGACGACTTGGATAATATTTTGTGAAAGGAAAGTGGTAGAAGCACACAACCATTGGTTTATATGTCACCCTCTTCCTTGATTTAGTTTATATCTTTAAGGTCATTGATTTTCCAATGAAAAATATGAGCCTTCAACTGGGAATCTATAAGAAAACCATTAAGCCCACATATATTTAGGATTCCCATCCCCATACTCGGTCCTATTAGGAATGCGTGTTCTTGATTATCTATATGTGTAGATTAAGATGATTGGGGGGGGGGTTTAGCGATTAAAGCATCAGAGGTATAAAAGATGTATCTGAAGGAACAACCTATTATACTCTCAATAATACAGGATCCCTCTTCTTCCTGTTCAAAATAATAAGTGCTTATGCACATTCCTATGAAATAAAAGAAAAAAAAAAGGGTGAAAGAAGGGAAAGGCTTCCTGCATATGGAGGTGAAGCAAGCAACTTATTCGGGGTACTGTTTAGTCTCATTGGAATCAAAGTAACATTTGTGTTCCTGAAGAGACTCCGTCGGGGTACTGTCCAGGCCTGTTGGTCGTGGAGCAATGCCAGAGATGTAAAATTCACACTCTGATTGTTTTATCTCACCATTCTATATTACCCTTACTTACATTGACATGATATTGATATGGTGTTGGGTGATTTAATTGTGAGTTAAAATTCCTATCATTTAATTTGTGAACTTGGGGTTTGTGAATTGATGAGGTATATGTGTACTATATGTACTAGGTGATCATTTCTCAGAATATATTAATCTAATGCAAGAAACTTGAAACAAATTACTTAAGGAAACTAAATCAATCCAAATCAATCCAATCCAATCCAATCCAAACATAAAGAAATTAAATCTATCTTAAAAAAACAACATGAATCAAGATAACATAAAAGAAACTAAACCAAAATTTCATAAATGAAACCACACTTGCTTGAAATGAAACCAAAATTTTTGAACTGAAATCACACTTGCTTGAAATGAAACCAAACTTGTTGAATTGAAATCACACTTGCTTAAAATGAAAATAAATGAAATAAAATAAATATTTACAACAAAATAAAGTGGTGCACAAGATGTGGTGTATGGGGGCCCTCCACTTCACAACAAGCACACTAAACGCTTATCAAAGCTTGGAGATCAAAGCAACAATATGTATTCCATAGAATGAATTTGGAGAAAAACTCAAAGATATTACAATAATTCAACTCTCTTCTTCTCTATCCTAACTTTACAAATTATATCTTGGATCATATTTTGGATGTGGCTCCTTTTAAGGATGCAATCCTATTTATACAAAAAAATAAGATAAATAATCAATAAATGTAGATCCACAAATATCTCCTAGAACCAATCACCTAAAATATGAAATACAAATCCTCTCAAAATTCTCTCCTAGTTTTGATAGGAGACACATATCAAAACATCCACGATTCTTCTCCTTTGAATGTTCTTAGTCAATGATCCAAATATTCTACCAATATTTCAAAAATATTCATGAATTGGAATTGAAATTTGAATATGTGGTTGAGTGGCCAAATAGGACCCTTATAGAATCTTCAAATAGGCTTGCAATATCATAAAACTCATACCACTTTTAGATATATATGAAAACATGTTAATTTAATAATATTTAATCATAAATTATCTTAAAATACTTAAATAAATGATTTGGAAAATAATAATGATAAACCCATATGATCATGAAAATGGTTATTAATGTAGGGTTATGGAGCTACAATATATGGTAACGAGTTATGAAATATGGTAAAATGATGGAAATGAGGGTAAAAAAGGATGAGATTTTGGAGGCCCAACATATGTCATGTTACATATGTTGTGTTACGCCGAGTAATGCAACGAGGAAGACTATAATTTAACTAGGCATAGTGGGGATATGAAGGTAACTCATTGATCAAATCAATACATCCTGAAGAAATGAGACTTTTTTCTTATAATGAAACAATTTAAGAGAAGTTGGGGTTCTCCTAGTGTGTCGCCAATGTTGTCGCTACGACAGCGACCCTCCAAATTTGTTTCCTATGTTTATTTTGGAGCCTATGCTAACTATCATTTCAAGTCCCCATGCGTCATCATGTGGTTTTATTTTTTATTTGTGTATTCTCCTAGTATCGAACCCTCTTAAGTGAATGTTTCCTAAGTGTCGTCACTTAACCATTTGAGTGTTTGAGTTAGTAAGTTGGTGGTTAGGTGAACTCACAATATTTCTTGACCTAGAAACTTGCCTTCTTACCATGTACACACTCGAAAGCACTCAAAAGTAGAAAATGAAAGCAAAAAGAAAGAAAAATCTCTCACAAAAGACAAAGTGCACTTTGAGTTGACGAAGGCTCACTGCAACACCCTCACCCCATATTTACCCACTTTACTATTACTCACTAGGGTAAACATGAAGATGAGAGTTACTATGCGAGACCCGATTTCCAAGATGCACTTATGGAAAATTGGGTCCATATGTCTAGAACTGACTGCAACCACCAAATGACACATGATAACACTGCTATCAACCCAACATGACCCAATGCTATTTATTTTTAGGTTTGTCTCCTTAAATTCAACCGAAATTTATATTTTTGGCAGTTTTCTCAAGTTCTAAAATTTCGAGGCTATTTTGAGGGCCTAAACAAATTTTTTGAGGGAAAATAGAGATACTGGAAAATTTTAAAACTAGTTGACCATTTTTTTTCGGTATCCTCGCGGATATATTTGAAATGATTTATTATGATAGTCAAATAGAGATCGTATGCCAAATTTATGACTCTGAGAAGTTGGAGGTCCAAATTACTCATTTATAGAAACACTTTATGTATATAATACCTGTAGGTTATAAATACATATATGTTCATTAATTTAGTAAGATCACCAAAGAATCATAATTGGTACAATGACAAAGATAAAAATTCAATCTCTACCCATAACTTGACCGAAACTGACCAAAACATACTAGGAATTTTTTCAAACACGTTGTGAACATGCAATCTACAAGTTATAAATGAATATCTGAACATAGGGGTTTTATACTTATCTAAAAATCATGAATATGGCCTAATTCCCTCTCAAAATGACTGCAATAACATATATTAGGTCATGCATTTATCCATTAAAAAAAGAGAGCCATAACTAGAATCTGTCATGAAACCATGCTTATAACCAAAATATAACTAGAATAATAACAATGACAAAAAAACCATCAAAGCCACATAATAAAAAGTATAAATACTCATGAAATACAAGAGGAAAGTATTGGGTTGTATTAATCACTAAACAATACACATTAATTATCAATCCAGGGACGTCTTTTTATTCCAATGGCAGTTGCACTGTCTGTGCCGATACACCCAACCAGAAGAAATTCCAAAAAAATAAATCATTGCTGAAGTAAATGCTGGAGGTAAATCACTCATGCAGAAATAAAAGGATCTACAAGATTGGAATCATACCTCAATTAATCTGTTCTAGAGCGCCACACAACAAGTATTCAGCTGGTATCTCTAATATCACATGTGTAACGACATATAAAGTATTGAAACTGAAGCAGATATATTCACAGCTGAACAACAACAACATCACTCTACTGATACATAAATTGAAATACAAATACATACACACAACTACTTTATTCACTGCAATCCCTGCTAAAGAGGAGGGCCCTTCCTCCCTAGCAGGGCGCAAGAAGAGAAAGAAATTAATGGAAACTAAATCAGATAAAGCATGTAACAACAATAACAGGATAATCTGTATTAATCTAAACATAATTACAGAGCCAAAATAATGCTGTTCTCCGCTAACCTTTCGACCTCTAGGGCCGAGAACTATATAGTGGTTAAATCTTATAAAATGAAGGGATAGATTAGTAATGAGAATCTTATGATTCTCATGTTGATCGAAATAGAACTCATATAGTTATAACCACTTCCTAATAAAGTTCTAACTAGAAAATTATAGATTACAATCAAAACCGCCCTTAGGCTGTTAGCCAAAAATACAATGCTAAACAACTTCTACAACTATTTTAATAGAACCATAGTTGTAGTGTAATAGCTAAAGGATAGGTCAGCAACATGTGTTGACAAGATCCAGTTAGCGGTACAACTATATCAGCAGTTCACCAGCGGGTTTGTAACAACAGAGTGTAACAATAGTTTGCCGATGGGTCTATAAAAGCAAGGTGTAATAGCATCGCTTTGCTGTAACAACACCCCCTTAACTACTCTTGTGGATCTCGTGCTTGGGACATTTGGTGCTATAAATGACATATGGAAAGACAACAAAAAGACCATAGATCCTCTCCAAACATTCATCCTCAATTAGTCATAAAAAGGCACGATATATAATAATAATTGATGAATTGGCAGAGTAATAAAAGCAAGGTGAAACAACACAAGTTAGGATATAAAGATAGGAAAAAGAGGCAAAGATACTCCCATTGGTTATAGTTATGAGGAAAAATAGGGAAAAAAAGTGTACAAAAATGGCAACCAACATCTCCCCCCAACTAAAATACTTGCATGTCCTCATGAAAACTCATCTCTCATGGGAATATCTTTGGTGAAAGTTGGTGAGATCATAAGCACCGGCTGTATATTCATCTGCAGACCTGTAGCCATGATTGGCCATCAACTACCATACCTAGGACTCTGAATCATACTTACTCAATTCATAATTACTATGATAATCCTCAATCGACAACCAGATCAAAGGAAACTTGAATCTCAATCCCAGTCACAAAGCACCAAGGGATTGTATGATCTGTTCATAAGTTGGTACATGTGTAACAACCACCATGAAATTCTAGAATGAAAATGGGTCCCCCTTCGGTAGCTCAGCACTGCTGGCTTCCATGCATTTCAAGCACCCTGTCAAGGCTTGACTCTTCATCATTGAGAATTGATTGAGGCAGAAGTTCACAATTCTTCTTCTATAAGTGGCAGATGGTTATTTAATCCCAGGGGTACACAACATTCCCCTGAATTCTCATCTTAACTCGGCAGCTTGTCCTGGTTCTGCCTGAACCCACAATTCCATCTTCTCTTCATTAGCCTCCATAGATTTGATGGCTAAATGCCATTAAATCTGATTCTTCATGAAGGACACAAAAGCTCTCAACTGAAGATCTCCCATATAGGAGAATACTGTCACAACCATCTACATACTCACATGTTCAAAAATAATATTGTGTAAGAATAACTCACACAACAATCTTTTCTCATCGAAATTGGAGGCACGGAAAACATCTAGAAACGTACAAGTGGAAGAACATAAATAAGGCCTATCCTCCATAAAAAATTTCATCTGGAACAAGAAGTAACGTTCCCATAGAAAGATAGGATAGGATGGAGAAGGTTTCCTACAACCCAACAAGTTGAGGGCGATGTCATGAAGTTTTTTCTTATCTATGGTGAGATCCTGAATCTGTTGTTGTAACAACAAAAAACTATTCCTCCTGTTTCTTTAGAGCTTCCTTCGTCTTATAATTCTCCCATTCTTTATTCAACTCTTCTTTCATCAATCTTTCATGTAAAGTGTCTATTTGTTTCTGATGTTCCTTTAGTGAAATCATCCCCTTTCGAAGGGAGATTTATTCCTGTTTCCACTTTTGTAATTCAGAAAATAACAATATTTTCTCATAACTCCATCCTGAGATGGGACCCAACGTTAATATGCATTCAATATCCACATCAATAATGGGTGTAACAACCTATGATACACGGGGTTGTTCCACCTCTGCTGCTAGTTCTTGTGTAACAACAACTTCCTCAGTGGGTTCTTGTGTGTCAACCCCTTTGTTTCCACCTAGAGTAGCCTCTGTGTCCATTGCTGTTTCTTCTACAATAGGAGTGGCCTCCACAGGTTCTTATGGGTAAGCTTCTAGGTCAATTATTATAGGAGGCTCTGCTTTAATTGCTGATTCTTGTGTAAAAAAAATATCATCAGTAGGTTCTTGTGTAACAACTTCCTGTTGTTCTGTTTCTGTTTCCATTGGGCTGATGTTTCTCTACAGAACTTATATCATGCTAATGTTAATTATTGAAAACATGTTATGCATATAGACACCGAGATTTCCTTCCCCTTAGATAATTTCTACTTTAATTCTTCATTTTCCTTCCTTAGAATTTCAAGTTCTAAAAATAGGACATGATTTTCGTCCTTACCTAATGAGGAGGGTTTCCTTCTTCTTCTAATACTTCTGCTCCTGTCTTCTTTCCAAATGTAGGAAAATTTTCTGCAGGTATGCTAATTTTCACTCTTTGTTTCGGCCTTATATCCCCAATTGGTTCATCAGTAGGCTATTTCCCAATTCTAATTCTAGTAGGCCGAGTTTGTGTTTCCACTTCTACCTGACTTCCTCCTGAAGTCATGGTCTGTTTCCGCTAGCTTGTCCTCGGCCTTTTTCACTTGAATTATTCCCAAGTTTTTCCTTGCTGGCCTAGGGCATCCAGCATGATTAACTTGATGATTTCGTGATTAGTCACACATGCCTTTGGGTGTGCTACTATTTTTACTGCTGCCGCCATATGTTTGATGTTCCCTAACAAATAGAATGGAAGATTAATATTTTGCTGGTGCCAAAGGTGATTAAGTAGAGGAAAGTGACAGTTAAACACTATCGTGGATATTCCCTCACAAGTGATATATTTAATTAAACTCGGGGAAACTTCTTCCCAAGGATGAGGAAGTGACAACCTGTCAATTCCTCTCCCTTTCTTCTCCTTCTAGGAAGTCTTCTTTCAAGGAGGGGTCATTGATTTTTATATTAAACTACCTCCGCCCCTCTACTGGTGTTGAAACTCAGGATTACCCTCTCTTTTATAGTTTTTCTCACCTCATTCCACCACTTTTTCATAAGATCATAAACCCTAATCAATGAAGGATGCTAAGGTTTTTTCTTAAGGATGCATTTAAATGATTGTCATATTATATTTTCATGATTTTTCTATTTGGATAAGTTTTTGAAAATTAGCTATGGAATGTAGCTTGTTCTGTAGCTAACTGTGCATTCCATAGCCACTCTTATGGTTTACCAGGTTCCAGGTGTCAGTTGAGGAATCAGGCCACATGGGTGTTTCTATAATCTTGCCTACATGGATTCTATCCTACTCACATGGTCCAGATCGATATAAAAAGGAGCCTAAACTTATGGTCAAAGTTACAAGTCAAATAACTTTACCTACAACAATAGGATTCCTGATTTTCTCTTCGAAGAAAATCATGAGTCCAATAGTCCTATTTTGATTGTAATCCAAGTTAGACACCTATAGCTAACTTAACTCACAATTAGTTATGAAATTTCTCTTTAAATAGTGGTTCTACATAACCGAGAAATAGTTTAGTATGTTTCAGATTTCTAGGTGGATACTCTATTTCTAGACTTTGTTTTTATCGTAATAAAGAATATCAATTTGCAAAATGCTTGCTTGATTGCACTTTTAACAAGCTAGGAGTTGACCACATCAGTTGCAGAGGGCCCCTGCTTCTGAAGGAGGTTTTTATTATGTTTTATAGTTAGATTTCTTTCACTCTGTTTTAGATATTTCTGTTTTTCAATAGGCTTATGCTTCATTTCCAGTTTTCAATTAGTTTAATGTTAAAATACAATTGTGTATACTTACTCTTCCAAAACATTTCATGAAAATAGAAACTCTGTTTTCACTATTGAATTAAGGATTGAAGTGTTAAGGAATCACACTTGTTTAGCTTTACTGTTCTTGTCTCTCATTTCCATTAGAAAAGAGTTGTCAATTTCGGGGTTAATATATGTTTATGAAAGCCATTTTCAATATGCTAAACTTAAATGGTTAAATATCTCACATATGCAGTAGTTGAAATACCTTGTTTACTATCATTTTATTTCCAAAGGCTAAGGCATAATTTATTTCTCCGAAAGCATCTCAAGATGCTAAATACCTTACATTTGAATGTGGCAGATAAGTCAATTATACATTAGCTAATTTTAGACAGATCTTACATGCTTTTACTTTCAAGACCCTCATAAAATTGTAGACAATCATCTTCCTAAAAATCACTCTAGAAAGAATTGGTCTAATCATGTTTTCAAATTAGATGGTTGAATGATTAATAGAATGCAATTTCTGAGTTATCCATTTGCAGAGTTTTCTTAGTTCTTTAGTTCAAACAGGTGTTATTAGTTACTTAAACATTACTTCAAGAAGATCACTCTTTACAAGTTGAATAATTGGAGTAACTGAACACATCTTAGATATTCTCATTTGCACTCTTTGTTTTCTTTTCTAGGATCTTAGCAGACTAAAGTACAAGCAGTTACTAAACTCCATCTCAATAGGGTCATGCCTAACAATTGAATGATGAGGTAACCAAAGGTACAATAGTTGATTTATTTTTCTGCTTTCATTTAAGATAAGAATTGTAATTCTCAATCTCAGTTTTAGAAATATATCCATGGATTAGGATTAATAAACAGATTAGATAAGTGCTTTGATTTCTAAATTAGGTCTTAAACTAGCCCTCAGTTTTTGGTTTGATTTTATGAAAATTAGATTAGTTTTAGTACACTTCCTTTTCTTCCTTCTAAAATAAATTTAGATTCACATAAGTCTTTCCGTAGCTTTATATTAACCATCTTTAGATCTCCAAGAACAAAAACCCCCCTAAAAACAACATAAAACAAAAAACAATGAAGTAAGGAATAGGTTGCTTAAGCACATATAGTGCACCACACTTCATCAGTTTACTAGCCCTGGTTGATAATTAATGAAAGAAATTTAGGACACTAAATTGGCTAAACATTTTGGCGCCGTTTCACTAGGTAGTCTTATCTCTTACATTAAAAATAAAATAAAATAAACAATGATATGCATAGAGAAAGAGACTCTAGGGGCATATTTATAGCTAGAGGCAGAAGCTTAATCCCTACAACACCACTCACTCCACCTAGGCCAGAAGTAGTACACCACCATCTCAAACTCATATCCCTTAGTTCACTGATCGTAGAATTCCAAAATTTCTAAGATCAGATATCCAGTCAGGAGGATCTCCTACTTCATCCATTGAGGAAATATTAGAGGAAGAAGATCTTAGGACTCCAACAGAAGGAGTAACCTTTTTCACTTCTACAGGGGAATATTCTAGTTGAAGAGTTATAAATTCCTAGTGAAGAGGAAGAAGAAGAACCTTTCTTCAACATACCATTGATAGAAGAACCAGAGGAGAAGTTAACCCTATAGGCTGAACCTTATATCAGCTTTGAAGAATATATCATGGCAGGAAGAGGAGAAGAAGGAGGAGAGGGAGAAGGAGAAATTTTTAAAGGATAAAATGTACTATTTGGAGGAGGTAGAGGTAGAGGAGGAGATAGAGGAAGAGGTGGAGGGAATTCAAAAGGAGGTAGAGGCAGAAGGGGAACTAAGAGTTCTTTTGGATTCCCTATCATAGATGAAGAAACAAATGCTACCATGAAAAATATCTCACCTTCTGTTCTCCCAAAATTTCATGGATTAAAAAGTGAAGACCCTAAGACATTTTTATTTGAATTTGAAGTCTTGTGCAGAACTTATGATTATCTACAAGATGCTCAAAAACTCAAATTGTTTCCTTCAACATTGAAAGGAGCAGCTCTAAAATGGTTTATGAGTCTAATCACTAGGTTTATTAGGACATGGAATGATATGAAGAGAGCATTTCTAGAAAGGTATTTGGACTATTGTATACCTGTTAATGACAAAGAGGAAGTGTTTAAGATGGTGCAAAAAGAGGATGAAAATTTGGAGGATTTACTTGAAATATTCAACTATAATATTATAAGAGAAAAACTGGGAAATCTAGATCAAGACACTCTAAAAGCTCTTTTGTTGAAAACAATTAGAGATGAATGGATAGATATCCTTAACATGTTTGGGAAGGGGGACATATCTCAACTTCCATTACCTAATATTGGGGAACTATGTATTAATCTCTCAAGAGGAAAATCAAAAATTTTGAAAGGACCAAGAGATCCTGCTCTTTCTAGGGTAAACAAATCTGCAGTTGGAACAATGAGTAGGGAAGAAATTGGGAACATGCTTGATGAATTCAAAACAAACATTTTAGGGAGTCTTAGTGAAAAAATAAACACCCTTAAGTTACAAAACAAGCAGAAATACGAGACTGATGCTTTGGCTATTTTCTGTCCAAAATGCAAAAAGAAACATGCTTTGAGAGAATGTCCTCTTGAATAAAAAGTTATAGAAACCTATATGATTTGTTCAGAAAGTCATGAGACTAAGAACTATCGTTCAATTCCTGGTCTTAAGGCTATTTTTCAAGAAGAAACAACATCAAATCCTACATAATCTCTTTGTTTTGTCTCTAGAAGACCATGGCAGGGGCCACAAACTCAAGGGTTTAACAACCGAATGAATACTCAGCCCCCACCAAATTAGAATTCTTGGTAGCAACCTTGGCCCCAATCTCAATTTCAATCTCAACCTTGGGCTCAAGGAATGCAAAATCCATATGGAAGATTTTATGAGTACTATCAATATCCTCCATTATATCCAAATTTTCCTCCCCAAAAAATTCCTCAACAAAATCAACAACCTCCAATCCAAAACCAAAATCCACAACTCTCACTACCATTCCCTCAGAGACCAAATCAGTTACCTGCCCAACCATTACCAAACCCCAACAATAAAAATCCTCAGAATACCTATATGATAGAAGGTTAGCAGTTTCCAACCTAAATGATTACTCTAGATCTTAATGATGTCCAACTAAGATCTGGTAGGATATTAGAAAAAAGGAAGCCTTCTGTAATCATTTAAGAACAAGACAATTCTGAGGAAGATTCTCTACATCCAAATAAAAGTTTTGAAGAATAATTAGCTCTTCAAAACCAAAATTATGAAATTGAAAAGCAAAAACAACCACTAAATTCAACTCCTGTCATAGAGCAACCATCAGTATCTACTTCTACACCTCCTTTTCCTGAAATATTACAAATTGATAGAGGAGTAGAAAAGCATATTATGTTTCCAAATTATGATTTCCTAGATGAATTGAGAAATATTTTCATCAAAATCCCTTTGTTACAAGCCATCAAGGAAATTCCAATTTTAGCTAAAACAATAAAGGAGTTGAGTATGAAGAAACCAAGAAGAAAAATAAAATAAATAAAAAGAATCCAGCTTGTAGGAAAAATAACAGACATAATGATGGGAAAAATTGCAATTCAAAAATATTTAGATCCCGGAAGTCCAGTTGTCAAAACACATATCAATGGAGTTGAAATTCCAAATACATTGATTTATTTAGGAGCAGTAATAAACATCATGAGAAAACAGACCATGGAACGACTTAAGCTTTCTAATATTCTTTATACACCTACATTATTTCAATTAGCAGATAGATCTGTAATTAAACCAGATGGTGCGTTAGAAGATATCTCAGTGTCTTTAGATTCTTGGGAGTATCCTGTTGATTTTATGATATTAAACCCTAAGAACAATCTAGGAGGACACCCACATATAATAGGAAGACCTTGGTTGGCTACAATTGATGCTTTCAATAGCTGTAGATCTGGTGACATGTATATTTATGATGGTAATTCAACTAATAAATTCACTCTATATCCTCCAGCAAGAACAATCACAGAAATAGATGACAAAGAATGGATTGATGATGAAGAAGATATACAACCTCTCTTTACTATTTCAAACATTAGTGAAGATAGCCAAATCTTAAATACAATATAAAATTATGAATCATCTCTAGAATATGAACATGATCAATTTCAAGAAAGATCTAATATTGAATATTTTTCATCTAGGCAGATGTCCCTTTACTCTATGGAAGAATTTGGTAGTTCTACAGTTGAAATATTTCCAGGGAAAACCTTGAACATAAACAATAACTTGAAAAAGTTACAACAAGAGAAGCTAATCAAAACATTACAACAACATTCATCTGCATATGCATGGGAGTACACTGACATGAAAGGAATTAGTCCTAAGACTTGTATACATCACATTTACATTGAGCAAAATTGCAAACCTATTAGACAACCTCAAAGAAGGATGAATCCAAATCTTAGGGAAATCCTTTAGTGATTGTACCCAAGAAGAATGGTAAAAGGAGGGTATGCATTGCTTATCAAGAATTGAATAAACCTACCCTTAAATATCATCTTCCTTTACCTTTTATAAATCAAGTGTCATATACATTAGTAGGTAAGAAGTATTTCTCATTTCCGGATGGTTTCAGTGGTTACAACCAAATTCAGGTTGCACCTGAAGATCAGGATAAAACCACATATACCTATCCGTGGGGGACTTATTCCTACCGAGTACTTTCTTTTGGATTGTCCAATGCACCTACAACATTCCAAAGGGCAGTAATAGGAATTGTTTCTAATTTAATACATGATTGCGTAGAAGTGTATATGGTTGACTTTATAGTTTATGGTAATACATTTGAGGAGGCTTTAGAAAAATTGTAAAAGGTTCTTATAAGGTGTAAGGAAGAAAACTTGTCACTAATTCATGAGAAATGTTTCATGATGTTTACTGAAGGGATTGTTTTGGTGCATCACATTTCAAGAGATGGAATTAAAGTTGATAAATCTAAAGTTGAGGTCATCTCTAGGTTATCAATTCGAAGTTTCCAGAAGGATGTTAGAAGTTTTCTAGGATTAACAGTTTATTATAGAATATTTATTGAAAATTTCACAAAAATAGCATTCCAACTCTTCAAAATACTAACCAAAGATTGTGAATTTAGTTGGAATCCTGACTTCCACTTAGCATTTGAAACCTTAAAAGTAAAAAATTTTGAAGCACCCATCTTAAGAGGGCCTAACTGGAAACTACCTTTTCACATTTCAATAGATGCTTCAGACATGGCTCTAGGAGTTGTGTTAGGATAAAAAGACATGATCCCCTATGCCATATATTACACAAGTAAGAATTTGACTCCCACAGAGTTGAATTATACTATAACTGAAAAGGAATTCTTATTTGTTGTTCATGCTATCAATAAATTCAGACATTACATAATAGGCTATGAAACCTTTGTCCATACAGATCACTTTGCAATTAGGTACTTAATGAATAAATCTATTACTAATGGATGAGTTACAAGATGTTTATTTCTCTTACAATAATTTAACATTATTGTTCTAGACAGGTCTGGAAAACAAAACACAGTTATTGATTTCCTGTCTAGAACTCAAAATATCAAAGATAACACTGCAGTTGAAGATAAATTTTCTGATGAATATCTTTTTGCAATAACTACTTGGACCCCTTGGTTTGCAGATATTTCCAATTACTTAGTTACAAGAAAATTACCTTCACATTTGCATTCTATAGAGAAAATAAGAATCATTCAATTAAGTGCAAGATATTCATGGATTACTAATGAATTGTATAAGACAAGTCCATATCTCATTATCAGAAGATGTGTTCGAGAAGATGAAATGCCTGAAATTCTTAGGTCATGTCATGATGAACCTTATAGTGGACATTTTTCTGATAAGGGGACAACCTATATAATCCTTAATTTAGGATATTTTTGGTCATCCATCTTCAAAGATGCCAAAGAATATGTAAAAAGGTGTGACAATTGTGAAAGGGTAGGGAAACCTGCTCCTTCAAATGAAATGCCATTACAACCTCAGGTACTCATTGAACCTTTTAAAAAATGGGCCTTGGATTTTGTTGGACCAATCAATCCTCCATATAAACAAAAGAAGTATATTTTGGTATGCATTGATTATGTCACTAAATGGGTATAGGCTAAAGAATTACCTTTTTATAATGAAGGATATGTAGTTAATTTTATTTTTGAGGATATCTTCACTCATTTTGATGTTCCAAGAGAAATTGTAATAGATCATGCTTCTCAATTTACATCAAAGATGGTGAAAAGGCTCGTATAATATCACAAGATCAAACATAGAAAGTCTACTCCTTACCATCCAGAAGAAAATGGTCAAGTTGAATCTACCAATAAGGTGATTGAAGGAATTCTCACTAAGACTGTTCATCTACACAGAAGAGATTGGGCGGATAGGCTTCCTAAAGCCTTATGGGCCTATAGAACTACAGGGAGAAATACAAGAGGACATACTCCCTATGAACTTGTTTGTGGGAAGAAAGTCTTGTTCCCTATAGAATTTCAGATCAAAAACTTCAATATGGTAGTCCAATTGGGACTTGATTTATTAGAAGCATAGAAGCATAGACTAGAGAAACTCAACGAACTAGATGAAATTAGACAAGATGCAATCCAAAGAAGCAGTATAGTCTAGCAAAAAAGGACTAAATGGCATGACAAGTATATCAAAGAGAAAAAGTTTCAAGAAGGGGATTGGACACTCTTGTTTGATTTAAAATTCAAGGATTTTCAAGGAAAGTTTCAGACTCATTGGCTTGGGCCATATGATATTGAAAAAGTATTTGATAATGGAGCAGTGAAGATAAGAACAATAGATGAAAAAAAGGTATCTCTTCTTGTGAATGGTCATTGGTTGAAAGTATATCATAAACCACTTTCAAAAGAAGAGTTTGTCAATAAATTTCAAGATAATATTGATATGGAGTTAGTGAAGAAGAATTCTTCTTCTTCACAAACTTAGCTTTTATTTTTATACATTTGATAACATATATATATATATATATATATATATATATATATATATATATATAGTGTATTAGTATAAAAACCAATCAATGATTGGGATACTTATGCAGAAAATACAGGGTGAAAATCAAAGCTCTCTAACATCCTATATTTTCCATTTTTCTTTTTCTGTAATAAAGTAGTGAAAACTACATTCATATTTGCAGTTCATAATATGAAAATTAAGTTTCATTCCATCACACTCCACTATAATTTCATCTCATTCCACTTTCATTTGATTTTCAAATTCATTCCATAAAGTCATATTTCATTTTCATTCCACATTTCCCACTCATTCCGTTCACGTTCCATACTTCAAAAAAAAATTAATAATACATTCTGCAGTTGATTCTATTCTGCAGCTAATTTGATTCTGTAGCCACTTAAGAAATTATGATATGATGATTGCAAAGGGACTAAAGGATTATGTTTGAAGGCCACCATTCTACAAAAGAGTACCTAAGGAACAACATCAAGCAAAGAACAAACAAAAAGGTTAAGTTCTAAGATAAAGTGTAAAAACTTATTTTTAATAGAAAAGTTTAAAATATGAAATATGTATAATATGTACATTCATATGTTCCCTGAAAACCCATCATTCGAATTGATTACAATCCTCATCATGATATATCTCGACCATATCCCTCATATAAGGCTGCATAATTGTCCATCATTAATATCCTTGATTGATGACTAACAGTCATGATCATGACGTGACATACTTGTCTACGTCTCCCCAAGACCATATCACTTACTTATTTCCTATAGCTCACCATAAACCCTCCATCCATAGCTCATTCATCTCCATCGATTCCATAGCTAATTCATCTCCATCAAACTCTGCAGCCAATTCATTTCCACAAAACCAAGGGGTAATTCTAAAGGTTGAGGGCACTTTTCATAGAAGAAGGATGGGTTTGATTGTTAGAATATAACAAGTGGGAGTGAAATACATGGAAGGATACCCATAGGTTAGAGAACTACTACATCAAGCTCGATGGTTGAGGTTCATAAAAAATTTCAATGGTTTTCATAAGAAAATTACAAAGTCCTTTTCCCGATCTTTTGATGGAACCGAAGTGGAGATTGGGGACATTAAATTTACAGTGACAGAGTCATTCCTAGCTGAAGCTATAGAACTTCTGAGGCATGAAGAGATATGGTTCAAAAACAAAGAATTCCATAATGAATCATGGAAGGTGATACATAAAAACCCAGGTATGGATATCTCATTCTTTAGAAAAGGAATCCCAAGTACTGCTCTGAAAAGAAAATGGAGAAATATGCTTTTGATTTTAAAGAAATTTGTAAGTTGTGAAGGAAGATTTGGAACCACGTATGTTTATCATATCCTTTTATTAATGAATTTTCTTTAACATTGTGAAATCAACTTTCTCTTATTTCTGCTCAATAGTCTAAGAAGAATGGCCTCAAATGTACACAAGAGAATACAATCCATAGAGACCACTATGCATCATCATGGATTTGTTAAAATATTGATTGAATTTTACTTAAGGAGCATAGGAGACAATTGGGAGGATTTCCTTGTTAGGAATCATTTTAAAGAACAACCAAAATAACCCGCCAAGGAAGAAAATTCAGGGGAGAAGTAGAAGAAAGAAAACTGATATAATTGTTGAAGACAGACCTGAAGGGATAATGAAAAAATAATTTCTAAGGAACTGACAGAAATTAGAAAAAAAATTATGGTTAAAGGAAAGAAAAAGAAAGAGATTGAGGTTATAAATGAAGGGAATGAAAGTATTCTAAAACTAAGAAGGAGCTCTAGACTCCGAGGCACTATGAAGAAGACATTTTTTAAAGAGATAGAGCTCATAAATATAGAGGAGGAAACCCCAGTTCCATCACCTGTTGATAATTATCCTGAGTACAGTCCTCAAAACTCTCTTGTTTACCACTTTGAAGAAGGCCCTAACAGAAGTTCTCTTGGTATAGATCTAGTTCAGCAACAGATATATGATTATGTAGAGTACCAAGAACCACATGTCAATCCACAAGAACCTCTGATTGATGCTCTTAAGCAAAATAGTTATGAATTAGAGACATTGAACATGCACAGCAAGCATGAGAATGAGATTTTGAAGGAACAAAACAAGTTGAACAAGGCAATGCATGATAATACTACTCTGCAGCTAGGACTATTGCATAAGGAAAATAGAAAATTAAAGAAAAAGAACAGGAAGCTGAACAGAGCAATCATAAATCTCAAATTCAAAATTCTCATGAAAAGGCCAAGAATGACATTAACTTCAAAAATTAATAAAAGAATAAGGTTGGATGACCTAGCTGAGGTATCTGAGAAGATGCAGTAGGGGAGAAGAACTCATAATTTTGGCAAATTACATGAGGACATGCAATGATTTTGTAGTGGGGGTATGTTGAACCTCACGATTACCCTCTCTTTTACAATTTTTCTCACCTCATTCAACCACTTTTCATAAGAAAATAAACTATAATCAATGAAGAATGCTAAGGTTTTGTCTTAAGGATGCATTTAAATGATTGTCATATTATATTTTCATGATTTTTCTATTTGGATAATTTTTTAAAATTTAGGTACAGAATGCAGATTTTTCTGCATCTAACTATGTGTTCTGTAGCCACTCTTATGGTTTACCAGTTCCAGGTGTCAGTTGAGGAATCGGGACACATGGGTGTTTCTAGAATCTTGCCTACATGGATTCTATCCTACTCACACAGTCCGGATCGACATAACAAGGAGCCTAAACGTATGGTAAAAGTTACAAGTCAAAGAGCGTTACCTATAATAATAGGATTACTCATTTTCTCTTCGAAGGAAATCATGAGTCCAATAATCCTATTTTTATTGTAATTCAAGTTAGACACTTGTAGCTAGCTTAACTCGCAATTATTTGTGTAATTTCTCTTTAAATAGTGGTTCTACAGAACTGAGAGATAGTTCAGTACAGTTCAGACTTTTAAGTGGATACTCTGTTTCCAGACTTTTCTTTTATCATAATAAAGAAGTTCAATTTTCCAAATGCTTTCTTCATTGCATCTTTAACAAGCTAGGAGTTGACAACATCAGTTGTAGAGGGCCCCTGCTTTTAAAGGAGGTTTTTATTATGTTTTAAAGTTAGATTTCTTTCACTCTGTTTTGGAAATGTCTGTTTCTCAATAGGCTTATTCTTCATTTCCAGTTTTCAATTATTTTAATGTTGAATTACAATTATGTATACTTACTCTTCCAAAACGTTTCATGAAAATAGAAACTATGTTTTCACTATTGAATTAATGATTGAAGTGTTAAGGAATCACAGTTGTTTAAGCTTTACTGTTCTTGTCTTTCATTTCCATTAGAACAGAGTTGTAAATTTTTGTGTTAACAGATGTTTATGAAAGCCATTTTCAATATGCTAAACTTACATTAAATGGTTAAATATCTCACATATGCAGTAGTTGAAATTACCTTGTTTACTGTCATTTTCTTTCCAAAGGCTAAGGCATAATTGATTTCTTTGAAGGCATCTCAAGGGGCTAAATACCTTACATTTGAATGTGGAAGATAAGTCAATTATACATTAGTTGATTTTAGACATATCTTACATGATTTTAATTTGAAGACCATCGTATAATTGTAAACAATAACCTTCCTAAAAATCACTCTAGGAAGGATTGGTCTAATCATGTTTTCAAATGAGATGGTTGAATGATTAATAAAATGCAATTTCTGAGTTATCCATTTGTAGAGTTTTCTTAGTTCTTAGTTCAAACCGATGTAATTAGTTACTTAAACATTACTTCAAGAAGATCACTCTTTACAAATTTAATAATTGGATTAATTGAACACATCTTAGATATTTCCATTTACACTCTTTGTTTTCTATTCTAGGATCTTACCAGACTAAAGTACAAGGAGTTACTAAACTCCATCTCAATAGGGTCATGCCTATAATTGAATGATGAGGTAACCAAAGCTAGAATAGTTGATTTATTTTCTCCTTTCATTTAAGATAGGCATTATAATTCTCAGTCTCAGTTTTAGAAATAGATCCATGCATTAGGATTAATAAACAAATTAGGTAAGTTCTTTGATTTCCAAATTAGGTCTTAAACTAGCCCTCAGTTTTTTATTTGATTTTATGAAAATTAGATTAGTTTTAGTACACTTCCTTTTCTTCATTCGAAAATAAATTTAGATTCACATAAGTCTTTCCATAGCTTTATATTAAACGTCCTTAGATCTCAAAGAACAAAACCCCCCCCTAAAAACAACATAAGAAACAAAACAATGAAGTAAGGAATAGGTTTCCTAAGCACATATAGTGCACCACACTTCATCAGTTTACTAGCCCTAGTTGATAATTAATAAAAGCAATTCAGGACACTAAATTGACTAAACACAAGTTGCTAGTTTTAAATTTTAAAGTTTATCTTCACAAAAAACCACATAGTTTAAGTAGGGGGAATTTACTTGCAATCTGAAATAAATTATTTTTGTTAAAATAGACACCGAAAACACATAGATGATTAGCTAGAGTAAGTGGCCCTAATCCACATATGCGTAGCTATTTTTTTCATTTTTGCTAGTTAGATTTTAGTTTAAATTTTTGCAATAGGAGTTGAGACCAGGAATTAATTATCTTAAGAGAATCAAGTAATCTCTACTACCCTTGCACCTTTTAGTGACCCTTAGCAAGCATACGAAAGCTCTCTTCTGATAATTTTCCATCTCCCTTTAGTTAATCACTTAGATTAATTAGACAAAGTTGTAAGCAGCCCATTATCTGCACATGATTTTCTTATAGCAAGGAATAAT
The DNA here is from genome assembly GCA_034641835.2 of Pinus albicaulis. Taxonomy (NCBI): domain Eukaryota; kingdom Viridiplantae; phylum Streptophyta; class Pinopsida; order Pinales; family Pinaceae; genus Pinus; species Pinus albicaulis. Next base: position 349,088 of record JAXQQM020090056.1, on the reverse strand, counting down.
CAAACATAGATTAATAAGGGATGTGTAAAGGATCACCGCATATCAACATCTTAAAACTGTTTGATTGTTTAATTTTTTCTCTCACACTTCCACACCATAAGCAAAGTAAAGACTACTTAACACTAACCTAACTAAAATCATTAAATTTCCCCACAGGGGCCACAAGAAAAATTATAGTTCAAGTTAGGACCATGGGGGTAGGCATCCAATAAGCCTCCATTTTTAGTATACATCTTCAGACATAGAAGCTGCCTGAATATTGAGCATTAAATCTGTCTATCTACCCACGTAAAAGGAAACCAAAGTTCCACAGAGACTCGATTCAGGGGGTTAAGCTTAGGCCTAGTGCGTGCTATGTTATTTGGGTTTACCTAACCCATCTAATGCTCGGTACTGGTAGTTGATTTACCAAAATTCTCAAGAATCGAATGCTCACGTGGGACGATTGTACTTAGTAGAAAAATCTAGGGAATCCTTCCATATAGGTGATAGTGCAGGCGGCACTAGATCCTCTACCGATTACCTTGGTCGATTCTTCAGTTGCTGGAAGGCACCACCAGTTCTTTCAGGACATGAGCCCCAGTAGCCACCAGAAGATATCTTCACAAGGCTCTATTACAATTGAGAGTGTAAGGACGTTTACATCTCTAGGATTTTGAGTATCATGCGCAAAAGCAACCAAAACCACTTTTTGATTGATTGATCACATAGAAATAAATTAAAGGAAAAATAACTTTTGTTTTCACTTTGTTTTATGTATGTGGTCACCATTATTTCTTTGATATTTCACCTCTCATAGAACTGAGGATTTTTTCCAAAACCATACGTAGTCGACATCATAATGGACCCAATGAGACCTTGTCGATCTAGCCATATTTTGGACCTCCTCCCATTAGCGAGAGTAGTTCGAGGTCTTTCTCCATTTAGGCATCAAAGGCGAAACACCACCACCCTTATTGGTTCATCCTTTATCGGGGAATCTTTATTTGGGAATCCCGAAGGGTCACCCAACACCACACCGGTGGAAACCACCACAAGGTCACCACATACGACACCTCCCACAACCCCTAGGGGCTAGAGAAACGCCACCCATTCGGGGAGCCAAGTGAACAAACAATTGGGTACATCATAGACAAACCCCATATATAACAAGAACACTGTGTCTTCATAGTCTGCAATAGATCTCAACCCATAATCACCATTCTTAGCATCGATGAATTTACTCGATCTAACCAAGTTAACGAATGACCCTATTTCACACAACCCAACATGGCCCCCCATGCCCACGAAGCTCCCTTTGGAAATTCCAAAATTTGAAGGGAAGAAAGTGGAAGACCCCCTAAATCATATCATGAATTTACACTTGTGGTGTTCATCAAACAACATCATTGACGATACTATTTGGTTGAGGCTATTTCAGTGCACCATAATCGAACCATATGTGAAATAGTATGTGGAGCAACCTTCTGTTATACATGGAACCTTTAGTGCCCTCCCTACCGCTTTCCTCACATATTTTCAGTTACCCATCAACCATGATTTAGGATGGAGTTACTGACACATTTTAGATAGACACCAACCATCATAGTTTGTGCAAATCCAAACTCGACGATCAAGTTCTGCTGGACCTATTCCTGGAAACTCTCACTGAAAAGATTATGAAATATGTAGAAACCCAAAAACCGACATCCGAAGAGGATTCCATCAGTAAAGCCCAGTATCTCAAGCTTATTTATCTGTAGTTAGGATACATTTATAACATCTCGCCCAACACCCCGCGCCGGCAAACTTATAAAGAATTGTGAGGCATGTCGAACACTGCAAATGGATTGATTAGGCCACTGACCCAAAATCACCTAGGTAGCAGTAATAATTACCTTGGTTACACGTATGACCCTAACCAGAACATCCCGTAACCCGAATACCGAAGTCATCATACACATTTTCAGAATATTTCTAGTACGGCGTATTCGTACCATCATCAACAAGGAGGACCATACCCTCCGACTCAGGGGATCGAGTATGCAGCTATAAATGTTGACAAAAGAGCTCCCCCCCAACACCCATTCACAAACTAGGGATAGGGACCCCAATATTCCCAATCCCCAGCATAAAACCCACCCATGCAGAATAATGCATAGGTGAACTTTGTGAAACCTTCCTAGGCACAACCACAACAATATTAGGAGAATCCATGCTATCCTCCCAACGCGACAAGGAAAAAATAAAAAAAACAAACAAAAGGGAAATCCTGGACAGGGGGAAACAATCAACAACGCCCTTCGTGATCTCAGGCTGGAGGAAACTCCAACCGAAATCAAAACCAGGAGCCAAATAACTCCCAAGGGCAGAACGAGAGGGCGAATCTTTAGACCAACAAATATTGCACAATCTGTGGTGAATATGGCCATTACACTCATGACTATCCCCATCTCCCTGAGATAAAGAAGCTTTAGGGTAACCGAGGACAAGGGGGATCCTCATAGCAGAAAGTTGTCATGCAGGAGTCGTCCCCCCACCGAGGGACAATTAGCACCGAACAACAACAAATAACTTCCAATGATTCCAAAAAAAACAGCCACAAAATCTACATGATTGGCAAAGAAATTTTTTTCAGACACGGAACCAAAATTACGATTCCCCACCAGACACCAATTTGTCAGGGGCTAGCATGAGTGAACCAACAACATAGTTGACTATATCAAATATACTTATTGAACCTTTGCCAAAGATGGCTAAGGGACCAACTACGTGTGCAAGAAAAATTTCCAAAGTGGCCCATAACTATAGCATTTTGGACGATTTAGCCCAATTTCCCACTGCCATGTCAGCTTTGGAGGTATTACAATCATGCCCAAAGTAGAGGAAATCCCTACTTTCTGTGTTAGGTGCCATCCATCCTGCTGATTTGCACCTATTGGATTTCAATTTTGATAAAGTCGCCCCTAGGCTTCCTTCATTATTTACCTTCTAGATAACAGGGTCATTCCAAAACATCACTATTCACCGTTGTATCATTGACGAGGGTGCATCCACATGCATCATGTCAAGGAAAATCTGGCACAAGTTAGGTTCTCCTGAACTAAAGCCATCAGACATCACACTTAGAGCATACGATGGGCACCCATCTGCTCTCGTCGGTCTCTACCAAAATGTATTGGTCTGCCTAGCTGGAAAGACGGTCCTTATAGAAATTGAAGTCTTGGATGCTCAAGTACATTACAATATACTCCTTGGGCAGAGTTATATGTACGTCATGTCAGCCATAGCCTCATCCGTATTCTGAATGATGATGTTCCCCCATGAGGATCGCATCATTACTATCGGCCAATTTACATACCATGACAAGCGATCCCTAAAAAATGTCAATTTCATTCTACCCTATGTAGAAACATCTGCTGAGATGCTTACAAGATACCAAGAATATGGCCCTACCCAATTCAAACCGTCATCCATCCTCAAATCATTCCTAAGAGAGCCAACTATCATACAAGAAAAATTAGCTGATATCACAAAGACTCTGGTGTGCATGGTGTCTACATCAAGGACCAAAGCCATCCAGGAGATAGACATGAGCAGTAACGGCACTGAGGTCTTTGCCACGATAGCCTCTCTATCTTAAGTTGTCTCCCAAACTCCTTTCCTATACCCTCCACCTGGTTTTGTGTCACAACATGTCTTGAAAATGGTAGTGCTACCAAAAGTATCATTTCGTACTTGGTCCCTCCTACCATGACAGGAGTCACTGATGTTACCTCAACAGGGTTGATTCCCCTCACTCCATACGAGGCTTGACCCATTCTCGAGACTGTCGCCACCATACTGTCTAAGATAACTCTCGTCGCAAAACCAATGGTCACGACCAAGAAAACCAATAAAAATAGGAAGAAGGTAGAAAATCCCACCATTAAATGAGAATTATAGCCTTGAGCCATTTGCGACATAGTAGGCCACCCTGCCCACATTTTCCTAGAGTTGGAGGAACTAAAACGGCTCCTTAGTTCTATGGTAAAAATCGTGGCAACAAGTTCTCGTAAAAAGGAACCATCCACCAAAAATCAAGGCAAAGCATTGCATAGCAATCATGTATGCGCTATTTATGGCCATTATGGGAATTACACCAATAATTGCGTAGAAATACCATGATATAGGGATGCCTTAATGCCATCGAGAAATCCTATCAAAATGATCCCTCCATCCAATCAATTGGATAAGAACCACAAGTCATTTTATACATGCAGGAGGCACGACAGTCACTAGAAAGACTCCTATTCATCTTCTCTCCTCCTATAATACGTTGTACACTTTGCGATGAACATGACCATTTCATCGATGAATGCACATCCCTAGAAATTATCCGAAGGTGGTATCTATTTGAATGAGTGTGTTATGTTGGCTTGCGAGCAACCCAATTTTGATGTCTGATATGTTCTGGAAACAAAAATTTAGAGGAGTGTCATTAAATCCCTCAGTTTCTCTTAGCGCTAACTAGTTTACGGACGGCCATAGTACACCTCTCTCTAGAAGACGACCCTAATAATGAATCCATGGATAGCTTGAACACGCAAGAGGATGGGAGAAGTAGATCCATCCTCTTCCTATGAGCTAAAAAGCGGCCAGTTGGGGAACCCTTAGTCACCCCCAACTGCCCCCCACAGAGAAGACCCACATATGTGCTATGTAACACATGCAATCATGCGCTCTCCACATGCCCAGACCTAGAAGTGCTACGTTGCTGCTACTCGATCACGTCACCAAACGAGCAGGATGGGAACACCCAAGAATGGAGTTCTTTTCTAGTACGTCAGGGAAACCATCACGATCAGCACTGCACTTATATTTCTCGGGTGCACCCACTAATTGACATCATCCTTACATTATAAATGCACCATCTATATATCATCAATCCAGAGCTTAGACAATGTAATGGAAGGCATATTTTCCCCAAGTAACCTACCCCATTTCCACACCGACACGTTAGGCAAGTTAGAAAGGTGCACCCACCTAGCACGACCCATGTCGAACCTAGGCCAGCATGCAGACTATGTGACAGAATCAGCCATTAGGTCAATCAGTGCAAAGAAATGAAGCACCTCAAAAACAACTTTCGCATGGTCTATTCACTCCCTCAGATTCATCTCTCTAACCAAGAGAAAATCACACACTACTATTGTCACATCTCCTTGAATTTTTACCATACTATGAAATGTGAACACCTCCACAAGATTTGAGTTGCGAGAGTAGCATTAATTCTACACTCCTCGAAAGAGTTAGATGTACCCAAGCCAAAAACTCAAAAATGGGAGCAGAGGACCCTCTCCCCTAGGCATGATCCCTTCCAAGCATCCACTTCATGGACAAAGAGTAGTTTTGGTTCCCACACAATATACTTAGTTGGCACAATGATACCATGCACCATTTGCACAAACCATAACCACGAACTATAGCCATGTGCATTAATGAAAAAATTCAGGCATCTCTACACCAAACACAACTTCCAACTCCCAAAAAGTGCTCAACCTAATGAGGAATCTAGCCTTGCTCTCACGCAAGCTCCAACGATGGAAATTCCTCCCCCATCAAATGATGATGACACAATACACCATATACGATTCATGTAATCATGTATCAAAACCATGACTCAGGTTTTATGCTCATTAGAAATAGGTGTCAAGTCATCTGCAAATATGAGAATAGTTGTACCAACAACGGTGCAAACCCAATCCATATGCACCCTGTCAACCACGTCCGGTTCCACCACACCAACGATGGAATCGTTTTCTTATCTCTCGACCAGCTCTGTTAGGATTGAACATCTTCCTCATGACCTTGCATAGACTCAATACCCCTTAGGATCCATATTCCATTTAGATGAGTACATCCTTCAGGCCATGACAGAGCCATATTATCTGTGGGATGCAATGCATCACCGCTCTTTTTTTCTCCCTAAAAAAATGTTTAACCATGGCAATACATGAAACCAAGATATTTATGCCATTGAACCAAATAATTTCATTCCATTAGGAGAATTCAATTGGTTCAAGAACCCCATTCTGGCACCTGATGCATTTGAGGTAGGGAACATGTCAAACATTTTTCCTCCCATCAAGGTGAATATCTCTCGAAATCATGAAAAAGTTAAAGAAATCTCACTAGGGGTAGCATGTTCACCATAAGAGATAACCTCTTACACGCACTTGCTGCAAGAGTATCAATATATCTTCGTGTGGGACTACTCAAAAATGTTTGGGCTTATTCGCACTCTTGTACAACACCATATTGACACCTAGCCTGATGTACCACAAATACGCCAAAAACAACGTCAACTACACACATCCAAGGAAGAAGCAATAAAATGAGAAATCAACAAGCTTCATAAAGTCGAGTTTATCTACCCCATTGCTTACACATATTGGGAATTCCAACACTATTCCCATCATGAAAAACAAGGAACCCTACGCATTTGCGATGATTTTTATGATTTGAACAAAGCGTGTCCCAAGGAGAATTACCCCACCCCATTCATCGACCAAGTCATCGATTCTTGTGCAAGTCACGAGGCCCTCTCCTTCATGAATGGTTTCTCTGGGTATAGTCAAATTCAATTTTGTGTAACCAGCTCCAAAAATAGAAGAAAAGAGATATCAACGCCTTAGAAATAAGCCACTTCGAGGGAGAAACCTCCAATACATTACATGAATGAACAATTCTTGGATGATACAATTTACAAAACCTCCTTTCTATATATAGGAGTCCATGTGGCCATAATGTAATCCTAGTGGGCCACAATGTAATCCTAGTCGACCTAACAATAATAATTTAAGGGCACAATAATAAAAAAATGGGGCTTACAAGGGTACAATAATAATAATAAGGGGGTTACACTAATAACAATAAGGGACTATACTAGTAATATAGGGACCTAACATGCCCCTCTCCTTCAAAAGAGTGTTTTCCTCAACACTTGAGTAGCTCTTGGTGCTTCTGTATAAACTTCTCATCCTCCCATGTAGAATCTTCAGTGGGTAAGTTCTTCCACTTGATGAGATACTCTGAAATTGATCGATTCCGTAGCTGTCGAGTTCTTGTTTCCGTGACCGCTTCAGGTTCCAATATGATTTTTCCTTCCTCATCAAGTTCTGGCAATATTTTTTGAACTAGAAGATTTTCACCTATAACCTTCTTTAAGCATGAAACATGGAAAACTAGATGCACTCACGAAGAAGCAAGAAGCTCCAATTTGTATGCCATAGTACCAATCTTTTGCAACACCTTGTAAGGACCATAGTACTTTGGCGATAATTTATTATCCTTCTTAGCTTGCTTGAGGGACATTTGTTTGTATGGTTGTAGCCGTAGAAATACCCAATCTCCTACATCAAAACTTCTCAACTGATGTTGATGCACATTTGCTTCATTCGATTTTGAGTGCGAAGGAGGTATCGAGATGCGGAAAGAGGGGGGGCAAGAACTTTGAAAAACAGACTTTAGAAGCAAAAAGCAGATAAAAACTCTTCCACCAAAAGTGGGGGGTACTGAAGCCCTAGGGGGCTATGTTCCCACTTAGATGAGCAAAATAGATCAGAAACAGGTCGAAACGGGCTGAGACAGAGGCTGGAAAACCCTGACAGAAGCTTCAGAAAAACCCAGAAAAATTGCAGAAAAACAACAGAAAAATTGGCAGGTCGCAGGTTCTGACCTGTTTTCTGTGCAGGTCGCAGAAAATGGGCTGAAAAGTGTGACCTGGAGGTCCAGGTCACAGTTTATGGGCTGAAAAGTGCGACCTGAAGCTCCGGGTGTCTCGGCGGCAGATTTCCAGAAAAGTTGTCGTCTCAGTTGTAGCTGATGTCTGTCACCTACGCAATAGGGCCAAAAACACGCGGAAGTTAGAAATTTTAATGTTTTAGGGTTTTATAGGGGAAAAACAACATGAAAATAGGAAAAAAAAGAAGCTAAAAAGAAACCCTAGGTGCTGAAGTAGCTGGATATGCAGTAATATGAAAAACGACAGCGGTCGTAATTGAAAACCTGTGTGGAGTCGCCAATTGTTAGTATGAATCCTTTGTCGAAGTGTACGAAAAAAGACCACTTTAGCTACGCATAACTAATAGCCATAACATCAAAAGTGGCTGCCAATATCTTCAGATCTGCAGTTAGTTGATCAAGACAAGAGCTGCAAAAAACCAGATCTATGCATAGAAAAACATTAAACAGTAAAAAGAAGGGTTTGCTCCATATATCCAATAGACAAGACAAGAACAATTTTTGAAAGAATTTTTTGTATTAAGGGCACCTGGGAGGAAAACAAGAAGATGTTTCCAATTCTCCTCAATGGGATGGGTTCTTGGAAGTCCTCGGCACTTCAGATCTAGAATCTCTCTCTCTTGTTGGTGTAGAAAACCCAGAAAAAGATAGAACTCAAAGGGAGCTCACACAGCAAATAATGTAGAAAAATGTGACCAAGTGTATAGATCCAGAGTGATCTAATAGGCAACAAAAGGTGAAGAATGGTAGGGAAAACCCTCCTATTTATAACAAAATATGGGGTCATTCTAGATCTTGGTGTATGATTAAAATAACATTAACCAAATCTAGATCCACCTTTTATGGAATATTTTATTATATTTGTTGGAGGGAAAGGTATTTGACTTGGGTCAAATCCCTTTATTTGTAAATAATAAATAAATAAATGATTTATTTATTATTTTAAGGAAGTGGTTGAATGATAATCAAATAAATAATTATTTATTTAATTATTTGTGGGTGATTTAGTCATATTTAACAAGGAATAATATCTAAATAAGATTTAAATAATTATTCCTAGAAAATAATAAGATAAATAAAGGTTTATCTAATTAATTTCTTTTTTTTGGGTTAAACATGACTAGGAATAATAATTAAATTATTGTTTAATTAATTATTCCATGAGGAAAATCAAACAAATATAGATTTATTTAATATTTCCTTTTGGGGTTTAGACCATAAACAACCTAATAAATGTGGTTTATTAAGTTATTTGACATAGTGAAAGCAATTTTACTTAGGGTAAAATTGGTCTTACATGGTGTACTTGGGTCCATCTAATGATAGTAGGTTAGATGACCAAAAAATGGTGTAACAGATTGCCCCCCAGCGTGCGAGTGTTAGGAGAAAATCGTATGACCGAAGTACGTTGTAAGAACTCAATCACGAGACATCAAAAGGGAAGTGAGAGAGAGAAATGTAAGGTAGACTAATGTGCTGAAGAACTAGACCCTGAGGAGACGAGACTTACAGGTGCAACAAGTCTCTTTTTATGAGAGGGTACCTGTGCTAAAGGCGGCGGGGGAGGCATACCTATGCCCGCTGAGACAAAGTACAAAAGAATAGTGTGTCCAGTAAACAAGGGACCGAACCATAAAGTACAGTCGGCATAAACATGAGCCAGATAAAAATACAATGAGGGATCCCACATACATGCTGTGCCTGGGATAACAGCCAGGACTTATACAATAATATCTGAGTACATGAGATACAAATACAACCCAAATGTCCCCTATAAGCGGGGAAGGGCTCACAAAATCTGACTGATACATGCAAATCAAAGAGGCGCTGCAAGCGGCTAAGGCCGACATCATCAAATATATGGAGCTGCATCGAAGGCTGCAATGAAGAGGTCATCCAGGCATGTGGGGGGCTACCTACAGGGCCACCCCCTGATGAGGGCTGAGACATCTCACACACACCCGGGCATCACCAAGAGCTGCTGCTGCATCACTGGACCATCAAGCATACGGATCTTGATCATGCTGAAAGGAGCTGGAGTGGAGAAACAATCAAGTCAAAGGGAAATGAGAGATCCCTTTGCCTGATCCGAGGCACCGAACAAGAGTGGAAGTTGGAACCAAGGTACACCGCCCTCTAGACTTGTCTTCTGGAATGAAGGAGCTGATGTCGACAGAAGGAGGTTCGCCATAGGTGAGGCAATGAGAGATCCTCAACTAAGGCACGAGAGAAAATAGTAGAGCGACGGACAGACTAATACCAATGATGATGGAGGAATGGAGGGGACTGAGTAGCGAATGGATGACTTCCCTTGCTAGAGCATAAAGGGAATTAATGACATGGCAGTGACTGACATAATATCATCAGGGATAAGGGACAGTGGGACTGAAGGCCATAATGTGCGACACAAGATAGAAACCAAGCAATGAGAGATGGAGGACTATAGCGGGGTATAAAGGGACTCGGGATAGACTCCATGAATGCGATGATGACTCCACTTGGATGCTCTAAACAAGGGCGACTTGATGGTGCTGCCACACAGTAGATGTCCAATGGGGGACCATGAAAACATGAGTACAAGATGGTAACTCACGACGAAAATCAACACGAACAAAGACAAGTAAGGAGGCAAAGTGGTGCCCCAAGTACAAGTGTTGTAAGTGAAGAAATGCGATTTTAATGAGAGGGGAAGTGACCCATCTTGGACAAAATGTGTCCTGGTGAAGTATCAAATCCAAAAAACGAAAAATATGCTGGTTATCTAAAAGAAAATAAAACATGCATTTTAGAACAGAAATGCTAAGGGTAATATTTCTTAAGATAGAGTGCATTGCGAGGATTAGGAAGGGGATTGCCTTCAAAATCCTCTAAGAGGTATGCCCCCTTACCGAGATCTTTACTGATGATGTAAGGGCCTAGCCATAATGAGTCAAACTTCCCATGACCAAGGACATCATGGGCCTGGTCATAAACTAGAACAAGGTCACCTTCGTGAAAAGTACGAGGCTGGACTTTTCTGTCATACTGAGCTTTGGTGCGTTTCTTGGCCGCTTCCATGGTTTGAAAGGCAACACGACGGTCTTCGTAGGCACGTTCAAGCATGATAAGTCATTGTTCTATAGGTTGGGTATCAGGGAGAAGTTCAACGGCCAGATGCAGGGAATGGATTTCACACTCGATCGGTAAGACTGCCTCCTCTCCAAAAACGAGGTGGAAAGAAGTAAACCCGGTGGTGGTTTTAACAGAAGTTCGATAGGCCCACAAAGCAGGGAAGAGCATAAGATGCCAGTTGGTTTTTTGCTTATTCACCGTTCGTTGAAGCATAGTCTTGAGGATTTTGTTGATTGCTTCAACTTGTCCATTACCTTGGGGGTAATAGGAGGAGGAATATTGGTGCTCAAAACCCAACAGTGAGGATAGCTCACGCCATATCTCATCTTCAAAATGTCGGCCGTGGTCAGAGACCAGTGGTTTCGGAACCTCGAATCGAGCGATATCGTGGTTAAAGAAAAAGAGGGCTGCGGTAGCTACGGTGTTGTTAAATGTTGGCATAGCCTTGGCCCATTTTGTGAAATAGTCGACCGGCACGATGATATATTTATGGTTTCCAGCGGAGGGCGAGCGACACTCCATAAAGTCGATGGCCCATTTACAAAAGGGACCAGTTGAGACGACCGGATGGAGGAGAGTTGGGGGAGCTCGCGCCTTAGGGGCGAAATGTTGGCAATTGGAACAGTGTTTGACTGCTTCAATGCAATCATTGAAGAGGGAAGGCCAGAAATACCCAGCGCGCATAAATTTTTGGGCAGTAGCAAGACCAGAGAGGTGGCCACCACAAGCGCTGCTATGGCAGGCATTGAGGACTTGTTCAGCTTCAGTGTGCGTGAGACAACGATGAAGGACAGTATCTATACCGCGACGATAGAGGTCGTCACCGATAAGAAGGTAGCGAGGAGCCTGGTGTCGGATACGTCGTCGAGCGTCACGATCAAGGTGAAGAACAAACTTTTGGGTTCGCAAGTAAGTGAGGATATCGCCGTACCAAGGATCGTCTGAAGTAATGGCGAATAAGTGCTCATCAGGGAAATCATCATTAACTGGAGGATCTTGTGTTCCGGTAGGTAATTCAGAAATGAGTTCAGCAAGGGCTAAACCATTATTAATTTTTGGTGTGACAAATTCGAGGTTGAATTCTTGAAGGATGACGACCCAACAGGCGTACTTCCCAGTGAGGATGCGGTGACTCAATAGGAAAGCCATGGGGTTGGAATTAGTCACAACCTTGGTGGAATGCATGAGGATGTAATGACGAAGTTTTTGGACTAAAAACACAACAGCCAGTGCTAGTTTTTCTTCATGTGAGTAGGAAACATGAGGCCCTACTAGGTTCTTACTGATGTAGTAGATCACATGCTCGATACCATTTTCATCTTCCTGGATAAGGACTCTAGTGACCGAATAGGTGGAAGCGGAGATGTACCGGATGAAGTCCTGATCAAAGTCGGGAGGGCGGATCAAGGGAGCGGATGTGAGAGCCTGCTTGAGGGCATCGAAAGACTCATGAGCATAGGTATCCCAAAAAAATGGGATATTTGGTCGGAGGAGTCTAAGGAACCCATGTGCGGTGGTGGCATAGTCAGGGACGAACTGATGAAGAAAATTAGCTTTGCCTTGGAGACTTTGGAGCTAGCGTAGGGTACGTGGAATGGAAAGTTCAAGAATGGCTTGAAATTTCAAAGGGTCAAGAGTGATACCATCCTTAGACACTATGAAGCCTAAGAGACGGCCGACGGGAACGCAAAAGACGCATTTCAATGGGTTAAGGCGGATATTATACTTGTGACATCGGAGAAAGATGGTACACAGATCGTGGAGGTGCTGCGCCCGATGCTTAGAACGCGCAGTGAGGTCGTCTAAATAAGCAAGGATAATATGATCTAAGTCATGGAAACAATAAGACATGGCCCGTTGAAAAGTGGCGCCGGCATTTTTAAGGCCGAATGGCATGACCCGGTAAGCAAAATTTCCCCACGGACTGATGAACGCAGTTTTAAGTTGGTCAGCAGGACAGATAACGATTTGGTTGTATCCAGAGAAACCATCCATAAAGGATAGAACCTCATGCCCCGCACACTCATCAATGATTTGGTCAATAAATGGTGTGGGGAAGTTGTCTTTGGGACAAGCTTTGTTCAAGTCGCGAAAGTCCGTGCAGACATGGATGGTGCCTTGTTTCTTGAGGACGGGAACCGGGTTGGACACCCAAGTGGTGTATTCAATAGGATAAATGAAACCAGCCTGCTTGAGCTTATCGATTTCGGCTTTGATAACATCACGTCTGGACGGATTAATGGGTCTCAATTTTTGTCGGACTGGGTTGGCATCGGGCCACGTGTCAATATGATGCTCGACGATGGTGGGATCGAGCCCAGGCATTTCAGAGTAGGACCAGGCGAAAATATCTCAGAATTATTTGAAAAGCTTAGTGTAAGCTTCGATTTCTTCCATGGTGCATTGGGCGCCCAAGGTGATATATTCTTCTATTCTTGGTTTGACCGAAATGTCAATTTTTATGGTCGGAGAGATGTTGGCCATGTTTCCTTCTTCGAAAGCATCAGCTGCAGGGATGGGATTTTTGAACCAATCGACTGCATTGGGAATGAAATCTTTGGTTTCCACAGCATATTGGTCATGGGACTGCTGTGGGAGGAAGTATGCGCGATGGTGCATATCATCCCACGGAAAGTCAGGGTTGGTCATGGCTTCCATAATGTCTTCATTAGACTAGAAGATTGGAAGACTGGAGGAAGGAGGATCACCCGATGATGTAGTAATGTGTGACTGGTCACTTGTGGAGAAGGGCTCACATGTGCAATGTCAACAGATCCAAGTTCGACTGAGGGGGAACCGAGAGTGTCTGCAGGTCGAAGGTTAGGTGAATTATCTCTCAAGGATGACGATAGGTACAAAATGGTGATCGAAGGCTCTGTTGGTTCGATAGCGGGAGGAGGAATGTGAATGGGAGTAGGAATATCCTCTAGTCCTATCGAAGTAGAACTCGCAGAAAAGTGAGAAGGTATCTTGTCGTGCGTAGCCTTGAATTGGCAGTACGTGTCTAAGGAGGAACGATACTCGTCAAGGCGGGGACAGAGGTGGGTGTAATGGCCATGGAAATCGCACAAAGCATAAGGGTGATTTGTGTGCAAGGTTTTGAGTTTCAGGATAGAATCTGGGATAATGACGTAGACTTCAGGGATATCAGAGTCGGGAAACGTCTCGTTGACCAGGATCTTGAGGTGCGGCAATTCAAGATACGTATGGGTGGCGTGACCGACAATATCGCACAAAGCGCACTGGATAGCGTGCTTTGGCGGTCGAGGAGGGGTAGGGTTTGTCAGAGCGGCTTGGTCCTGATTGGTTGCCCCCTTACGAGCTTTGCCTTTCTTTCCTGGGGCTGTCACCACGGGGGTAGGGTCCTGGGGAGATGCGGGGGCCCTGGTGGTGACAGAGGAAGCGAGGGGGACCGGTTGAACCGGTGTCAAAGCAAGGTAGGGTTTAGGGTGACCGGGTGGGGTAGCGGCTGGAGGGTCAAGGTACCAGATGGGTATGCCCAGGTTCAGGTTAAGGAGAGAGAGGGTGGCCATGACGGGGACCGTATAGACTCCAGGAGGGGGAGCCAGGAAAGGTATCTGACCAGCGGGATAATGACCAGGAGGGACGGCTCCGAGATGGTTAAGGCCTGGGGGAACCGATCCAGGGGGATAAAGGGGTTCAGGGATACCAGCTGTAGGAGAAGGGCCAGAAGGAGAAGGTCCAGCTGTCGGAGATGAAGGGCTAGGAGCGGGTTGCAGTGGGCGAGGTTGTGTCTGAGGTTGCTGAATAGCCGAGGCGGGTTTCTTAAGGGCAGCCCGAGACGATTGCATCATGCAAACATTCGATAAGCTGGGATCAGAGAGAGGAGGAGGAGGGAGACCATGAAAAGTTCCAAGCAGGGAGGAATCTTTGTAGACGCCGAGGGAGACACTGGTCAAGGAATCGATAGTTTGCTTATTGGTTACAGAAGAGATGGTCGTCTCCGGGGAGGTCTGAGACGATGGCTCATGGTAAGTCAACTGGTCGATGGTGACTATCTTTCCATTGTGAGGAAAAGACATCTTGCGGAAAACCGCGGATGGGACAGCAGACATGGCATAGGTGTAGCTTCACCCTAATAGAATGTTGTAGTATAGAGGGGCGTCAATGACTTCGACGTCAACGCAAACAGTCTTACCGACAAGGGTGATAGGACAATTACGAAAAAGGCCAATGGGCTGGGAGGCGTGGCCATCCCACACTCGAAGGGTGATCGTGGAAGGGGCCAACCTAGGAGATCCAAGTTGCTTCCAAACCGAAGCGGACATCACACAGGTGGATGCCCCCTCATCAATTATGCACCGAGAAACGTTGGCATTCCGGATTTTGACTGGGATTTGGAAGGCGACGGAAGCAGGAAGAGGAGGATGGTCTGATTGATGAGCATAAAAAACAATCATTTGGTCATCGGCAGGATCTACAGTGCCCACGGCAGATAGCAGAGCCTTCTTTTGGGAAGGGCACGATTGGAGGATTTCCAATGTGGAAATGGCAGTAGGAGATTGCGCCAAATCATCTACTATGCTATACGCATGAGCAGCTCGACCAGGAGCAGCATTGCGACATAATGGACCCTTAGGAATCTTGGTATGAACCTCAACTTTGGGTTGAAGGATATGTAAGGGACCATTGGGTGTCAAAAGAGGCTCTGTAGAACCTGAAGAAGGGGACTCGGGGGCAGACTGAGTGGAAGGCTTGGGGTATTGGCAAGACCGAGTTTGAAGGTGAAGGTCGACGGTTGGGGATGGATCAGAGTTCATCATGAGGATCTGGTAATCGTAGGAACCAGAAGGGGAAGGTTGAGTGGCAACCTGTCCGTCAGGTGGTTGGGTAGCCACGAATCCTTGCTGAGGGAAAGGATTAGTAAACACAGCTGGTTGAGCAGTGGCCACATTAGGGGGAGCATGAGGGGAGGCAGGTTGTCCTCGCAATGTGGCTTGAGACTCCCACATCTGCCGCATCTGTGGTAAGAGGGGACAATCGTGGGTGTAATGACCATAAACACCGCAACACGAACAAGGCTTATTTGTGCGAAGAGGCCTGTCCGGCTTGGGCTAAGTGCCCTATTGCTGGTTAGCAGTGTTAGGGTCAAAACCTTGAGGATTGGGTCCACGAGTACCAAGGGCAGATTGGTTTGGATTTCCTCTCCACCTTCTTTGAGAAGAAGGGGGATTTGTCGCGCCCTGCTGTGCAAATACTTTCCCTGGAGGGGGCTGTAGATGCTGTTGCGGGGTTGGAGGAGGCAAGGGAGGAGGAGGCGCATATGCTGGAGGAGATGGCGCACCAGGCTGCGGATAAGGGTAATGGTTAGGTTGGGCAACATTGAGGTAAGCAGGAGGTTGGGCAAAAGGATGAGGCATGTTGTATCCTAGATACATGATACTTGGAGGGGGAAAAGTGCTAGAGGTGTTGGCCCCTCCCTGAGGGAGACCATAGCCCATAGGAGGTTGAGCATACGGATGAGAAAGGGCTCCAACGATACTGTCGGCGAAATGAAAATTCCCCCACGGCGTTAGCGCCACCGGGCCTGGGGAGGTTAGGGAGGACAGTATAAACATAACCAGACTGAGCATAGATCAGGTCATATTTCAAGGCTATTTGGAGGGCGGCTTCTTCGGTTTGAGGGAAATGGGAGGCGACATCTTTGCCGATAGGAGCTAAGAGAGTGTGAAGGAACCAGTCCATATAAACCCGATCTTCGAAGGGGGGGGCTCGACATAAGCTCCGTCTTCTTCGCCATTCCTAGAGATGGGTAGAAAGGCGGGTCGAAGAGGTTTGCTTGAAGGAGGTCAAGAGCTCCATACCAGTATCGTATCAGAGAGGGAGCTGGAAATAAGACAAAAACGCTTGGGTAATGGTCGCAAAGGTGGTATGGGAAGAGGTGGCTTGGTCAACATACCATTTAGAAGCTTCGCCGGTAAGCATGCATTGGAACAATCGAAGACGGATGGAATCATCGGTAATGGAATTGGAGGAACACCACATGTGGAAAGATCGGACATGGTTGGTTGGATCTTCTCCAGCAAGGCCTTCAAATTTAGATATGTCGGAGGGGAGCTTGGTTGGCATAGCAGGCCAACCAACATCGTGGCGGATAGGGTCATTGATCAACTGATTGAAATCGGGGAGGCTGAGGCCTGCGATGTACGGTAGCAAGGGTGCAGCCGAGGTAGTTCCTGTGGCGGTTCCACTAGTAGTAGTGCAGGCATTAGGGCCGGGAATACCGCTAGCGTTAGGCCCTAGACCAGACATAGTGAAGGTGACAGGGGGAGAACCATAAGTAAAAGGAGAACCCAATGAATCAGAAGAGGAGTCGGAATGCGGACTCGGAGGGGGACTGGCTCGACGACGGCGGGATGGAGTAGGTCGACCGACCAAAAACTGAGGGTGAAGGCTAAGAAGTCTCCAGGAGGTGTGCCTTGGGGGCGCAATGATGACAACACAAACATGGCACAAGGGGAAGAAGAATGACCACAAGGGCAAGGAGGTGCAGAATCAAGTGATTACAATGTCGAAACAAGGGCAGATAGGTGCAGTGTCAATTGATTTTAAAGTCTTTGCTTGGCGGTGTAAACCAGGCTCTTCTTCACTTAGGGTGAGTGTGTGGCGTGCTTTAATTTTAATTTTTAAACCCTTTTCGTTTTGAGAGAAAGGGAACAAGTGTGCTGCATAACTGAAAATAATGCTGCAAAGACAGTATATAATGCTGAAATAACAGAAAATTAATAGCTACTATTGCATCGATTTAACCCAAAAAGGCGGGTCTCTCAAAACTAATCTAAAAGAGGAAAAAATCTAGTCAAAACACACTAAAAAGAGGCCAATAGATCTAGGGTCGAAAGGGACAGGGATCTAAAGGGGAAAGCTGCTGAAAAAAAGATAGTAACGGCCAAGAGGCAGAGGCAAGGTGGCTGGAAAAAAGGAGGAAATCAGCAAAAAGTAGAAGGGGCAAGGAGGAGGCCATAAAATTAGATCCAAACAAATCTTCAGGAGGTGATTTGAAAGGGATAAGAGCTGATTAGAAGAGGTCTGAAAAGGAGGTATCAGATCTGGAAAGAGGGGGGCTGAAACTCTGAAAAAATAGACCTGAAACAGATAAAAACTCTTCCACCAAAAGTGGAGGGTAATGAAGCCCTAGGGGGCTATGTTCCCACTTAGATGAGAAAAAAAGATCAGAAACAGGTCGAAACGGGCTGAGACAGAGGCTGGTAAACCCTGACAGAAGCTTCAGAAAAACCCAGAAAAATTGCAGAAAAACAGCAGAAAAATTGGCAGGTCACAGGTTCTGACCTGTTTTCTGTGCAGGTCGCAGAAAATGGGCTGAAAAGTGTGACCTGGAGGTCCAGGTCACAGTTTATGGGCTGAAAAGTGCGACTTGAAGCTCCGGGTGTCTCAGCGGCAGATTTCCGGAAAAGTTATCGTCTCAGTTGCGGCTGATGTCTGTCACTTGCGCAATAGGGCCAGAAACACGCGGAAGTTAGAAATTTTAATGTTTTAGGGTTTTATAGGGGAAAAACAACATGAAAATAGGAAAAAGAAGAAGCTGAAAAGAAACCCTAGGTGATGAATCTCTCTCTCTTGTTGGTGTCGAAAACCCAGAAAAAGATAGAACTCAAAGGGAGCTCACACAACAAATAATGTAGAAAAATGTGACCAAGTGTATAGATCCAGAGTGATCGAATAGGCAACAAAAGGTGAAGAATGGTAGGGAAAACCCTCCTATTTATAACAAAATATGGGGTCATTCTAGATCTTGGTGTATGATTAAAATAACATTAACCAAATCTAGATCCACCTTTTATGGAATATTTTATTATATTTGTTGGAGGGAAAAAGTATTTGACTTGGGTCAAATCCCTTTATTTGTCAATAATAAATAAATAAATGATTTATTTATCTTTTTA
Source organism: Pinus albicaulis (assembly GCA_034641835.2). Classification (NCBI taxonomy): domain Eukaryota; kingdom Viridiplantae; phylum Streptophyta; class Pinopsida; order Pinales; family Pinaceae; genus Pinus; species Pinus albicaulis. The sequence continues at coordinate 330,288 of JAXQQM020090056.1, read as the reverse complement.
AGGAAGTGGTTAAAGGATAATCAAATAAATAATGAATTATTTAATTATTTGTGGATGATTTGGTCATATTTAACAAGGAATAATATCTAAATAAGATTTAAATAATTATTCCTAGAAAATAATAAGATAAATAAAGGTTTATCTAATTAATTTCTTTTTTTTTGGTTAAACATGACTAGGAATAATAATTAAATTATTGTTTAATTAATTATTCCATGAGGAAAATCAAACAAATATAGTTTTATTTAATATTTCCTTTTGGGGTTTCCTGTTTAGACCATAAACAACCTAATAAATGTGGTTTATTAAGTTATTTGACATAGTAAAAGCAATTTTACTTAGGGTAAAATTGGTCTTACATGGTGTACTTGGGTCCATCTAATGATAGTAGGTTAGATGACCAAAAAATGGTGTAACACATTATCCATAAGAACATATCAACAGTGGACACACCATATAGAGCCGAAAAAAATGTCTCTCGTGTATATATATATATATATATATATATATATATATATATATATATATATATATATATATAATGTGTATGTCTGAGTACAAATGAGGAGTCATGTATCTGACCCATACACTACAAGAAAAAAGCACATTGGTGAGGGTCAAAAGGGCCTTCGTCACCAAAAACGGAACGTCACCAAAGGTGGCGTCACCGAAAGTATAGGTGTTGTGGTGACATTCAAGGTCCATCACCAATAATGATTTATAGTGACGGATAGTGACCGTCACCATTTCATATGAGTAATGGTGTCGGACAATAGCCTCGTCACCAAAAAATTGAACGTCACCAAAGGTGGCATCGCCGAAAGTATCTGTTGTGGTGAAATTCAAAGTCCGTCACGAATATTGATTATAATGAAGGATAGTGACCGTCACCATTTCATATGAACATCAATGATTTTTTGTGATGGACCTTTTATGGCCATCACTATTGGTGCATATAGATGGCGACATTCATTGACCGTCACCATAAACTCATTGGTGACATCAAGGTCCGTCACGAATAATGACTATAATGACAAACAATGACCCTCACCATTTCATATCAACAACAACGATTTTTGGTGACAGACCTTTAATGGTCGTCACTATTGATGCTTATATATGGTGGCATTCATTGACCTTCACCATTTCACATTTTGGTGAGGGTCGAAAAATGTCACCATAAGCTCATTGGTGATGGTCAAAAGAGCATCCGTCACCAAAAACTAATCTTCGTCATTTCCTTTGAAATCAGGGCACGATGGAATCGAACCACCAACCTCCTGCTTGTAAAGTAGGTGCTCTTCCATTGAGCTAGCACCCTTTAAAGAATTAGACTTTAAACTATCAATTGCCTCTAAAGGTGAAAAGATACACCAAAGGAATAAGAACCAGGAAAATTGAAAGAATTCAGTGTCCTTGCTCCTATTTTTATTCTATGAAACTCTAGAAAGTATGATCTTGATCTATGATGTATTTGTGTCAAGTGGTTCTAATTTAATATTAAATGTTATATTCAGATAAAATAAATGAATAAATGAGAGGCCTTATGGGCTAAGTTTTAATCCTTACACCAAAATTTCTTAATATTCAAGTCTATGGAACAACTCGTTCAAAGTTCAAACTGAAGTAGATTTTAAATGGAAAGCCTAAAACCAGCTAAGTAGTGCACAAGTTAACATTTTGGATATAACTTATGTTCAATTTATATGACAAGTTATGCCATAACCTTGAAACTAGTTTCTTAGCTAAAAGACTTTCTTAAGTCAACAATGACAAAGAAAGATAGTCATGGCAAGAAAAATTATCTTGTTTTTTCTAATGAGGGTGCATGTAACTTGATAAAGGTTCCATGAGAGTATCAAACCATAAAAAATTTCACTAAAACATGGAAATGACAAAGTCTTGTTAAGCAACAAAATTTTAATTGAACATATGAAAAGCATCGAGCTAAATGATATAATTAAACTAAAAGTAACTGTAAAAAACTGAAATTGCCATCATATACCATCTGGTTTGGCTAGTTCTTCGGAAAGAGAAAGTGCAATTGCATGATCCAGCTCCTCATCTTGATTTTGTAATGGACCATCCTGAAAAAAATGTCCACATACAACAATCAATGTTATCGTATTGGTAAGACTTTTGATATTATCTATCAAATCATGTACTATGTAGGAGAATAACTGAAAAGCACAACTAGAAATTTGAATCACAACATAACAATATAAAAGAACATGCAATAGGAAAGGAACAACTCCACAATTTGATAAATATGAACAATCCATGAACCTGTTCTTATATATTGATATAGATAGCGAAATAGAAATCTAGATTTATGAAATTCAAGTATCACACAACAATGTCTTGAACAAATATCAATATGTAAAATATTATTTTTTTCATTTGGATTTACTTTGCAAAACCTCAGGAAAAATTTTCCACAGAACCAACTAATAAACATAATAACATTGACCTCCGGAGCAATTGTGCAGGGGATAAAATATGAAGGTAAATCACTAGAGAAGTATTCAAAGAAAATGGTGAAGTGTATCTAGAAAGAACTGAGAACCCTTTGGAGTAAACCACACATTTATCATCGTGACTAGTACACTTGCAAAAAATGATCATAATAAATTATGAACTATTCCACCAAAAAGCAGTGAATTTTTCCACTAAAATAAAGTTTCAAATTAATCACTAGCATGACGCTAAATTTGTTAGATCTAACAGATAGAAGATTGAAGTTTAAAAGACAATACACTCTGATGAATTAGAGATTACCGTGGCATTAGAGGGAACATGCCAAATTACATTATCATCTGCAAATGCACCCCTACGTAGTGTCCATCTGACACTTTGTGACTTGAACCTTTAAAAGGCTTGCTCAGCCAGTTCATCATTCGAGATTTATTGTGAGTATGATGGTACAATGTGACCTTCATGTCCCAAATAACATGAGCCAACAATGAAAACCATAATTAAATTATTAATGCCTTACTAATTTAATCCTTGACAAGATGGAAAACATGAATCGAAGAAAGAAAATGATAAGGTTCTCGTTAACCAACTATTATATTTACAGATATGGCAAAATTGTTGATTGGTTGTTTCAAAATTTAAAGCATTTTACTTATTCTCTCAAACATATGAAAAGACACTAAAATTACCAAGGTCATATTTCAACATAAATCTTGTAGAAAATCATATTGCAACTATGAAGATACTATTACAAAAATCTTACAGAAAATCGGATTGCAACTATGAAGATATTATTACAAAAATCTTACAAAAAATCAGATTGCAACTATGAAGATATTATTACAAAAATCTTGCAAAAAAATCAGATTGCAACTATGAAGATATTATTACAAAAATCTTGTAAAAAATCAGATTGCAACTATGAAGATATTGTTCTAAATTTTAAAATTTATAGTAATAAAATCCATCTTCAACATGACTTAACATTTTATATCATATTTTAGACAAATTTTGTGTCAAGGAACAAGTACAAGGTTCTGAGTTAAAATATGTGTGTCAAGGACAAGGAGATATCATATACAACTTTCTGAGTTGAGGTTTATCACTAGAGAACATAGTCTTGAGTCTTAAACTAGTACTTAATGAAGGAACTCTGAAAGTAAATGGGTACAAAATGTGAATTCATCCCTCATGAGTTATGGCAACCTGCAGACAGCTCTTGAGGCTTTACAACCACTGCAGCTGCACCGATCACACTACGTTTTTAGGTTGAACTATCCACACCTGAGGCTTTGCAAGTTGCATCCACTGCAACTGCACCCATCACACCACCTTTTTAGGTTGAATTTTCCACATGTCCTAATCCACAGAATATGTAGTTGAATATTCTATTACGCTGAATTGCACAGCTTTTTCCCACAACTGACCATAAGTTCTTGTGTGTGATGAGTGCACTAGATATGTATCATGGGAGCCACAAAACCTGCAAACAAAATTAGCCATGAAGTCCAGAACGAGGAGGATGTAGCAAGAACAAAGCTGGGACAAATGCTCCCTCGCAATGAAATTCCAAATGTGACTCCTCATGAAAAGAGAGCCATTCTTATCAAAATATTCTAAGAGAAACATGTTTTGAATTTAAATGGATACAATTCATTAACCACCCTGCCATCCTACCGTGTCATATCACCTTGAGCACCCCCCAACACAGTGAGTCCCTTGGTAGAAAAGGCCAAATAGCTAAATAAGTTTTCTCAAAATTGTAAAAACAACATCCAGATATGGGAAGAATATACCAATGCCCAATAGGCTTTGGACTAGCAGTTGCTAGCGAGGAGTTTAAAACCTTTGGTCAAGATTATGTTCTCACAGGCTTCACCCATGGGGGATAGGAAGGGATTGAAATTATGGCATTGGGAGGTGATGAACCATGTGCATATATTGCCACTTGTGACGTGATTTCTCTTTGTGAGACAATCATTGATCAGTACAAAAAATGTATATATTCTTGGAATATGACCTAACTATGAATATGGAAGTGTTTAACTATCTTATTAAGAACATTGTATCTATGAAAATATGGAATTCAAATCTTTAAAATAACATAATTTATGGGAGTGACAAGGTATGCAAGGAAGTGGTAAGCTGGAAGTCAAATATAAAATAACAAAATTCCAAAATAACTTAGGGTTTACAGTGGCCCCACCAAAGATACTCTGACATGGAGGTTTTTCTCATGGTTATTTTAATTTGTTGGAGAATCTATGGTGGAGCTAGGGTTTCTCTTGGTTTTCCCTATCCATGGTTTTTGAAAGCATGGAGAATTATATGATAGGTTGTGATTGTGTTCATGGGTTACATTTATTCTTTATATATATGAATTTTTTGGGTAAATGTTCCAACAAATCCTAAAACCTTAAGACAAAAACACATAAAGTACAAAGAATATTGAATGAGAGAGAGAGAGTAGCACTACTCTTACATCCCTAACTCAAGTATGAAAAGGAATATGCACAAGTGCATGATCGACTATAATAACAACTCACTCCCTCCTCTTTTTATATGAGAGGTAAAGGGGCTTTAGTGGACCTAGTCCACTACAAGCAAACTTGCAAGACACAAGTAGGTCCACCCATGTGAAGCACTTTACTCTACATGACATGTGTCAGCATCAAAGGTGACAGTGATTAATAAGCAAGCCCTCCATGGCATGAGCACTACTCCCCAAGATCCAACAATCCTCCAAAGGTCCTAAGCTCTAATGCATCTCCTAGGTCATGTGTCTCATTAAGGACAATGCATATCCAAGGTAATGTGTCACCTTAAGGACTCCCACACCTACATATCCACTCCCTCAACCCAAGAGTTCACATGTCAAGGGATTTTGTGTGCTCATGTTGATTTTGGGATGTTTTTGTCATGGTGAAATAACCAACTCTACTCCAAGCACACAAACTCCCTTCAAGCATCAACAACATGAAGTCACCAAGCTCCATACTAATCCACACATCGACGAAGAATGTCTTTCAAACATCCAAACAAGGTCTAGCAGCAAACAGTAAAGCATCTCCAATGTCCAAGTCCATCAATGTAAAATGCATGCTATTATTATTTCAAGAATATTTATATTTTATCGAACATGATGACCCACTATGTGCACTATTTGTAGGGAATCTTCTAGATTTTTCTACTTCAACGTGTTGATCCACTATGTGCATTGGTCAACAACTCCATTTAGTCAAGGAAATCTTCTAAAGTTCTTTCCAAGTTTCATTTCTCTTTCCTGTCATCAAGCAAATTGGGGCAACTAGAAAGAATTCAGTTAACTGTCATCCATCTAGTTGTTTCCTAAACAAGTGCCTATTGCTTAAAGAAAGTAGGAAACCATCATGAAACATGACTATAGCCACATAGTTTCAGTATCTATAATATGAAAATGTTATTGAAAACACTATTAGATTTGTTTCATAAAAGAGCACCTAGTCCCAAAAAACAGAAAATGTTCGTGGAGAATGGCTTGTTTCACTATCGTTGAGCTTGACTGTAAACACTGATAGGTTTTTGAGCCAATAAATTCCCTGGAGAAAAACGGTGATGGTTTCTCTCTAAAACATATGCAGATAAAGATACAAGATTTGAGTGGAGGACTTAAGTAGTTTCATGACCACCACTCGACTTGTAACTGTTTGGTTTTTTGGTCTGCTTTATTGTTTATATTTCAGATCTAGTTCCAGAATTTTTGGATTTCAAATTTCAGTTATAATAGCAGAATTTTGGGTTGGACCACATAATTGGTATTAGAACCTCAATTAATAGCAGATTCGCATCAGGTTTTTTGCTACAGTTCATATTAGTTACTTATGTTCACCAATCTATTTATCTTTCAAGGAATCCTTGTAAGGAAGATAGAGCAAAGCACAACTCAGATATATTGTCGCCAACATCACATCAACTTAGATATATTGTCACCGAGAGAGAGAGAGAGAGAGAGAGAGAGAGAGAGAGTAGCACTGCTCCTACATCCCTAACCCAAGCTTGAAAGGAATATGCACAAGTGCATGATCGACTATAATAACAACTCACTCCTTCTTCTTTTTATATGAGACGTAAAGGGGCTTTAGTGGACCTAGTCCACTACAAGCAAACTTGCAAGACACAAGTAGGTCCACCCATGTGAAGCACTCTACTCTACGTGACATGTGTCAGCATCAAAGGTGATAGTGATTAACAAGCAAGCCCTCCATTGCATGAGCACTACTCCCCAAGGTCGAACAATCCTCCAAGGGTCCCAAGCTCCAATGCATCTCCTATGTCATGTGTCTCCTTAAGGAAAATGCATATCCAAGGTAATGTGTCACCTTATGGACTCTCACACCTACATATCCACTCCCTCAACCCAAGAGTTCACATGTCAAGGGATTTTGTGTGCTCATATTGATTTTGGGATGCTTTTGTCATGGTGAAATACCCAACTCTACTCCAAGCACACAAACTCCCTTCATGCATCAACAACATGAAGTCACCAAGCTCCATACTAATCCAACATTTCGAGGAAGAATGTATTTCAAACATCCAAACAAGGTCTAGCAGAAAATGGTAAACCACCTCCAATGTCCAAGTCCATCAACGTAAAATTCATGCTATTATTATTTCAAGAATGTTTATATTTTATCTAACATGATGACCCACTATGTGCACTATTTGTAGGAAATCTTCTGGATTTTTCTGCTTTAATGTGTTGATCCACTATGTGCATTGGTCAACAACTCCATTTACTCAAGGAACTCTTCTAAAGTTCTTTCCAAGTTTCATTTCTCTTTTCTGTCATCAAGAAAAATGGAGCAACTAGAAAGAATTCCATTAACTGTCATCCATCTAGTTGTTTCCTAAACAAGTGCCTATTGCTTAAAGAAAGTAGGAAACCATCATGAAACATGACTATAGCCACATAGTTTCAGTAGCTATAATCTGACAATGTTATTGAAAACACTGTTAGATTTGTTTCATAAAACAACACCTAGTCCCAAACAACAGAAAATGTTCATGGAAAATGGCTTGTATCACTATCATTGAGCTTGACTATAAACATTGACAGGTTTTTGAGCCAATAAAGTCCCTTGAGAAAAAAGGTGATGGTTTCTCTATAAAACATATGCAGATAAAGATACAAGATTCGAGTGGAGGACTTAAGTAGTTTCATGACTACTGCTCTACTTGTAACTGTTTGGTTTTTTGGTATGCTTTATTTTTTATATTTCAGATCTAGTTTCGGAATTTTTGGATTTCAAATTTCAGTTATAATAGAATAATTTTGGGTTTTCTCACATCATTGGTATTAGAACCTCAATCAATAGTATATTCATATGAGATTTTTCGCTACAGTTCAGATTAGTTACTTATGTTAACGAATCTATTTATCTTTCAAGGAATCCTTGTAAGGAAGATAGAGCAAAATACAACTCAGATATATTGTCACCAACATACACATCAACTCAGATATATTGTAACCAAGAGAGAGAGAGAGAGTAGCACTGCTCTTACATCCCTAACCCAAGCTTGAAAGGAATATGCACAAGTGCATGATCGACTATTATAACAACTCACTCCCTCCTCTTTTTATATGAGAGGTAAAGGGGCTTTAGTGGACCTAGTCCACTACAATCAAACTTGCAAGACACAAGTAGGTCCACCCATGTGAAGCACTCTACTCTACGTGACATGTGTCAGCATCAAAGGTGACAGTGATTAACAATCAAGCCCTCCATGGCATGGGCACTACTCCCCAAGGTCCAACAATCCTCCAAAGGTCCTAAGCTCCAATGCATCTCCTAGGTCATGTGTCTCCTTCAGGACAATGCATATCCAAGGTAACGTGTCACCTTAAGGACTTCCACACCTACATATCAACTCCCTCCACCCAAGAGTTCACATGTCAAGGGATTTTGTGTGCTCATGTTGATTATGGGATTTTTTGTCATGGTGAGATACCCAACTCTACTCCAAGCACACAAACTCCCTTCATGCATCAACAACATGAAGTCACCAAGCTCCATACTAATCCAACACTTCGAGGAAGAATGTCCTTCAAACATCCAAACAAGGTCTAGTAGCAAACGGTAAACCACCTCCAATGTCCAAGTCCATCAATGTGAAATTCATGCTATAATTATTTCAAGAATATTTATATTTTATCCAACATGATGACCCACTATGTGCAATTTTTATAGGGAATCTTCTGGATTTTTCTGCTTCAACATGTTGATCCACTATGTGCATTGGTCAACAACTCCATTTAGTCAAGGAACTCTTCTAAACTTCTTTCCAAGTTTCATTTCTCTTTCCTATCATCAAGCAAATTGGAGCAACTAGAAAGAATTCCATTAACTGTCGTCCATCCAGTTGTTTCCTAAAAAAGTGACGATTGCTTAAGGAAAGTAGGAAACCATCATGAAACATGACTATAGCCACATAGTTTCAGTAGCTATAATCTGACAATGTTATTGAAAACACTGTTAGATTTGTTTCATAAAAGAGAACCTAGTCCCAAACAACAGAAAATGTTCGTGGAGAATGGTTGTTTCACTATCGTTGAGCTTGACTGTAAACACTAATAGGTTTTTCAGCCAATAAAGTCCCTGGAGAAAAATGGTGATGGTTTCTCTCTAAAACATATGCAGATAAAGATACAAGATTCGAGTGGAGGACTTAAGTAGTTTCATGACTACCGTTCGACTTTTAATTGTTTGGTTTTTTGGTCTGTTTTATTTTTTATATTTCAGATCTAGTTCCAGAATTTTTATATTTCAAATTTCAGTTATAGTAGCAGAATTTTGGGTTGGCTCACATCATTGGTATCATAACCTCAATTAATAGCAGATTCATATCATATTTTTCGCTACAGTTCAGATTAGTTACTTATGTTCACCAATCTATTTATCTTTCAAGGAATCCTTGTAAGGAAGATAGAGAAAAGCACAACTCAGATATATTGTCACCAACATACACATCAACTAAGATATATTATCACCGAGAGAGAGAGAGAGTAGCACTGCTCTTACATCCCTGACCCAAGCTTGAAAGGAATATGCACAAGTGCATGATCGACTATAATAACAACTCACTCCTTCCTCTTTTTATATGAGAGGTAAAGGGGCTTTAGTGGACCTAGTCCGCTACAAGAAAAATTGCAAGCCACAAGTAGGTCCACCCATGTGAAGCACTCTACTCTACGTGACGTGTCAGCATCAAAGGTGAAAGTGATTAACAAGCAAGACCTCCATGGCATGAGCACTGCTCCCCAAGGTCCAACAATCCTCCAAAGGTCCTAAGATCCAATGCATCTCCAAGGTCATGTGTCTCCTTATTACTATTGTGCTTTCTACCTATTATTTTCATAGTGAAAAAATGTCCACTTGCATTAAAAACTGCATGCCAGGTACATAAATAGAAAACCTGATGGATGATAAGGAAAAGGGGCTATCCTATATGCCATGAAACATCATATTCCATACTTAGAATTCACCCCAAGGTGTCAAAATTGCATGCCAAGTGGCAAATTTGCATTTCTCATGCTAAAATCTATGTTACAACTTATAGCTTGACCTGATTGCACACAACCTCCTGCAGATGTACCTATGGAAAATTCATAAAATACAGTGCTACAGTACTTGTCCCTACGCATAGACATAAATTTTTCCAGAAGAATTTTGCATAGAAAATCCTTCTACAGTTCTAGGTAGCCCCTTTAATAGATTTTCTGACAAGTGTCAGAATTCTCTGAAACATTGAAATAACATGTAATGTGCAAGGATACATAGGGCTCGAATTTTTGGTAAGATTTAAGAAGTCTTAAAGGAGTCAGATCTATCCAGAGTGACTCAAGTAATCCATACCACTCACTGTACTGTCATATACAGAGTATTGAAATAATTCGCATTCTTGAAGTGTTAAGTTCTTGGAATAGATATCACTTTTTTTAAGCATAATTCAATAATTTCGGTTAAAAGTTTTCAGGGGAGTATTCCCAATAATTACTTTAGAATTGTTCACAGGGAAGTGAGTATTATATCTATCAAATCACTATTCCAACCATTACTTTACTATTGCAATCGCGAAGAAGTAACACTATTTTACTTAAGACATACCATTAATTTACTATTCCAATTAGGAAGTAACACTTGTGACTAAGATATATCACCACTTCTGTAATCTGGTTAAAAAATTTAAGGATTGTAATATAACTTCACTATTCAAAATTGTGGTTAGAACGGTTAGAATTTTTCAGGAAGTAAGAATTCAAATATAGCTTCACTATTACAATTAAGAAATGACATTATTCTAACTAAGATTTCCACCAATTGCAACCAAGTAACACTATTCTGGTAAATATTTTTCTTATGTTTAATATTCTAGCCAGGATTTCCTAGGTTGCAAAGGGCTCCCTCACCTTTTTGGTATTCATTCAAAATTACCAAGGATGAATGGGTATTTTGTTTTAGAATTTCTCTCAGTTTCTATCATTAGAAAACCCGTTGACTACTATTTTAATTCCATGATAGGATGAATCTAATAATCCAATACTAGAAAGAAACTAATATACACAATATGATGCAATACCTAAGAACAATAATATTTGACCAGAAAACTTGAGTTTGGTGGCTGAAAAGGCTCATGATTCGATCCCTTGGCCTTCTGTAACAAAATCAATTTATTCAATTTCACATAGCTTTTCCCAGAGAACTCGATCAAAACCTTTGCGCCCACAAATGCCATGAAATGATTCTCACATCCATCATAGTTGCTTGATGCCAAGCAATATAACCCAATCCCAATTTATGATATTCCTTACCAAATATCAAAGGAAGAAATACAAACTCCTTCAACAAACCTTTAACTATTGATTCACATAGATTCTAATGAAATATAATTCAGAATTCATTACAAAATATTAAAGAACAAAACATATATAACATAACGCAATATATCTTGCTCACTACAATACAGGCACACTGTATGCTCAAAAACGTAGAAATCAAGGGATACCGAGATAGAATCTCAATAGAGAGGACAAAACGTGATTTGATTAAGTGAAAAAAAATATGTTGCAAAATTGTTCCTCAAGACGTAACTGCATTTTCCTATTTTTTTTCTATTGTTCAAATATGAGTCTATGATTTACTAGGTTTTCCCAGTCCAAAAACTCTGCAACTTAACGAAAAAAAACATTGGTTTTTCCTGTCAGAATTACCAAGGATGAATGGGTACTTTGTTGTAGAATTTCTCTCAGTTTCTATCATTTGAAAACCCATTATATCTAGATACTATGAATTTTATCCACATTAATATCTCTTTGATGGGTGGAATGAATGGCCAAATAATAATCTCCCATTGATCCCCTTTGCCAATGAAACAACAGTCTTCTAACTAAAAATCCTCTATCAGGTTATGTGGGATTCCTCCTACATTAATATCTCTCTTTGCTTTGATTATAATATGTGTAAAGTTATTTTAAGCATGATTTGGAATATTTTGAATTATTAGGTATCTAAATGCAACCACCGGGTCTAGGTTATGTGGGATTCTTATCACAGTAATATATCTTTCTCTACTTTGGCCATAAGATGTATACCATTATTTTAAGCATGATTTGGAACATATTTGTATGCAAATTATTTTGTGACAATTTGTTAAAACCAGAATCCAGACTAAGACAGATGTACATACCAATGCTCAATCTCATAAAATGATACACGGGGAGGTAGATGATAGTGATCACCAATCAAAATTATATGTTGAATGGTCGGTTCAAGCGCTGCTAGCAGTTGAGGTTCCAAAATCTCAGAAGATTCTTCAACAAAAATAATTGTTGGTTGAAGCTTTTTAAGAACGTCCCAATACAATGCTGCTCCCTACAACACTTAGTGAAATCATAAGTTTATTGCGATCCTTTAAATTCTGTTTCAAAGTTCTAATATATTCTGAAGAACATGAGAAAAATTATAATGGTTTTCATACCCACAATATTTGACCCGCGAAGAATTTCTAGATACCGTAGCTGATTTATCTCTTGCATAACCTCGCATATTCTAGCATACTTGCTTTTAATATATGAAAATCTTTTCAAAGCCTTTTCATGTTTGTTTTGGCTGATCGCGTGTACTAATAATACCCGAAGGTTTGGATTTAATTTACATGGATTCTCGTATAGCAGCCACTGATATTTGTTTAAATCTATCTGCAACACTGAAAAGTGAATTTTGTCTCAGGAGTTTGAGATTTAGGAACTTAAATAAAAGAGGATCAATAAATCAAGGTTTTGAAAGCTTATATGCATATGAAGTTGTTTAGCCCCACCACAGAACTAGCTATTGTTTTCTTCCCTTCTGCAAGGAAAGAAGCTTTCTTCCAACCATGGCTTATTTCTTGTATCATGATTATTTTGAAAATCTATCTCTATTTCACACTCTTCTTCATCACTTGTTTGCTCACTGTCTTCTGATCTAGTATCACTAGTATTAGAATATCTAGTCTCGTCCAATATTTGCAACGGCTTAACAATAGAGAAATGGTTTTCTACCAGTTCGAAGGTCTCCCTCTTGGGAATCCACTCCCTAATGTTCTTTGAGAGAGTTTTATATAGTGAGGTCACAAGATTTCTAGTTTCATACCCTCTGCCAACTCCGCCTCGAATAGATTCTAGAAGGGATATTTCTTCAGGAAATTGATTTAAGAGGTCTCTACCAAACTCGTTATTAGAAACCAATTGCCTCACCTGATATTTGGGCATGGAATCCATTAAGGACTCTGCATTCAAAAAGCTTCTCTCATGTAGCTGTTACAGATTTATTTCCATTTCTGCTTTAACTTGTTCCAACTTAAGTGTACATTCAATCCAATCGAAGCGATGTTCGTTCATTCTTCCAATTTTAGAAGATAAATTGTGGGGAATCAAGTCAGGTTCCTCACTTCTCCCTCCTATCCTCACCAGGTTGGGATATAATTCTAAGCAAGACAACAAAAATTGATCCAGATCATGGTTTTTATAAGTCATGACAATTATAGGATTAGGAGGCAAAGTATCTACCATCAATAAGAGCTCTAAAATCTTTACACCAACATAAAATTTCCATGTTTATTCCATGGCTAGGCACACATATTAATGGTTATGCACATCTACGAGCATTGCAAGCACTACCTCAGAACGATAATATTTGACCACAGAACTTGAGTTCGGTCGTTGAACAGGCTCCGTATTGTGATTGTGCACTTGTAATCACCACCAATACTCTCTATGTTAGTATATTCCTTAATGAAGTATGCTCTTTATCTCCAATTTTTTTCTACTTGCATACATGTTCTGTATACTCAATTATATTTGGTATATATATTGGGTTGCCTATTTTACTATGGACGTTGAATTAAACTTTTGTATGCCATCCCTCTCTAAATCGTTTTGTATACTTTTGAGTTGTCATGTTTCCTCCAGATTGCATAAAACTAGAGATGTTTCATAAGCTCACTCAGAACAAGAACATTTTACCATGACCAGTACGAAATTATATATTTCTTTTTAGGTCACGAGCTTATGTTATACAACAACCAAATAGATTTTTATCCTCATGTTATTTGCTATCGCTTAAGTTCTTATTATTTACTTCTATATTCAGTGTGTGAAGTATACAAGACAATCTATTTTTGCATGAAAAGCAACAAGTTTTTCCATAGTATTTGTGTGTTAAGCTGATCTCAAATCAAAATTTTTGTATTTGAGATTTACAAAAATTGTTCAATTTTGCTAATATGAAGAGTATGTCCTTTAGTTTATTTATTAATAATTTTTCCATCTTCCATGCAATATGGCAAGAAAAAGTTCAAGGAACCTAAGGAGGATAATGTTACACCAGGGCCTGCTATCAGAGAAGGAGAACAAGTTTTTGGCGTGGCACACATTTTTTCTTCATTTGACGATACGTTTGTGGTAAGATGGAAATTTTTTATTTGTATGGGACTCTAGCTTGTTTGTGATCTTCTCTATAAAGACACTAGACTAATTGCCTTTTTGTGCAGCATGTGACTGATTTGTCTGGGAAGGAAACAATGGCTCGTGTTACTGCTAAGGTTCTTATAATCAAGCATGTTATTGTCTCCAAGAAACTTCAATTTTGAATGATTAGAGGTTAGAGCATGAGATGTTAGAGACTCAAATTTCTAAAATATTGTTATACATGGAGAAAACAGGCGGCATGGACGTTAAAGCTGATAGAGATGAATCTTCACCCTATGCTGCTATGCTTGCTGCACAAGATGTTGCACAAAGATGCAAGGTATGTGGTATATGCCGAGTGTTCGATAATTTTTATCAATTGGAGCCAACATTGTCTATTTGAGGTGCCTAATATGGATATGTTATTACTGGTCCCAGGAGCTGGGAATAAATTCTTTGCACATTAAGCTCCGTTCCATGGGAGGAAATAAAACTAAGACTCCTAGGCCTGGAGCACAATCTGCTCTTCATGCTCTTGCTCGATCTCGAATGAAGATTGGTCGCATAGGTAAACATTTCTGTTACTGAAATATTAGTCTGAATAATATGAAAGAGGTGATCACAATAATAGTCGAGGTTCTATCTTATATATAATTTTGTGGTCTTAACAGAGGACGTGACTCCAATTCCAACGGACAACACCTGAAGAAAACCCACAGGGCTAAAAGTATCACATTATTCAATTACAAATTTCTGCTAAGCTTATGGTCAAGCAACAAAGAATACTCAATTAAAGAAAAAACCCTAGTTACAGAGAGATGACGAGATGAAAATAGGGTTTAGGGCAAAGTGATGCTCACGAATATATGCTCATAAAAAATTCACCTATATGTTTTCATCATCATTTTATATCTATTTTCTATTATACTGGCTTCAGCAGCAGCAGAGGACATGAATCCCCTTCACCACAACCATACAGGCATGGCGAAATTCATCAAAACTTCTTTCAAAATGACTCTGCATCTGAATCTCTGCTCTTCGTCGCTCACTTCCTAATTTGGGTCTCGAAGTGCCAAGCAGAGTGTGGTTTTGAGGGCTGCCATGATGGTGACCCTGAAAACAAGAAGATCTAGGATGAATAAAAGAGAAAAGGTAGCCCTCAAATATTGTTTTGAGGATTTCGAGGACACCACGACCCAGATTCATCAATATCTGGTGGAGCTTAAGCACTTCAAGCTGAACACATTCAAGGCTCAGATGAGCAACATGGAAATTTGGAAGAGCTTGGCCCTCACCAATGAGGACTCTTGTCTCGATGGTTTTCAGTCTGCCGGAGGAAGGGTTAATGGCATGGTCATGCCCCTTGCAGAAAGTGAGTAAATTAATTAGTAATGTTTTTGTCAACAAATTTGCAACCACAGGAGAAGAAAATGAGCTTGATGAACTAATCGGTAATGCTTGCCCTTGTCAACAAATTCGTAGCCATGGGAGAAGACAATGAGCTCGATGCATGAGAGTAGAAACCCTCATGGATTTTTTTATGTTCGTTAATATCTTTTTTCCTCTCTAACTGATTAAAAATAACAGTGTTTAATCCTAAGATAGAGATAATTTGAATCGTCTAACATTAAAATCAAGGGTGCACAATGTTACACGTAGAAATTTAGGAAAGTTGTTTTCAAATAGGTACACTTTACAGCGTAATGAATAAAAAAGTGGCAGTAAATAGGACAAGGATCATCAAGATGTTGAACTATCCAATGTAAAGATGGTTTTTAGTGCTAGTGATCTAGTGACATAAAAGACCCCATAAATTTGTGCTTTGGGATACCCCCAAGATTCAATAAGTAATCCAAAGTGAAAGGATTCGTTTATAACGTGACAGTGCCAACAATCCTAAGCTGACCGAAAGTGACACCTTGTGAGTCTTGCACAACTAGGGTGCGAGTTTGAGCATCAAAAGGAAGTACAATTGCACAAGTGAGAACATCTCACAGTTAGGGCACTTGGCCACAAATCTTTATGTCTTTTCCCATGGAGGGTACTTTTAACATTTCGTAAGTCACAAATCACATATTTGGAAGAATTTTGGATAAGTTGGCTTCAACCATGAAAGCAAAGAAAACTGAATAATGATAAATAGAAGATAATTAAAGAGAACTAACCTCTCTACCTTCTTCTTCTTCACGCTCAGCCAATTTGTCCTCTGAACTCTCTTTATCTCTTTCTAGTTTCTTCACAAATTTCTCTCGTTATTTTATTGTATATTTAGCAGCTTCAACAGTTGTTGCCTTTGCAGCCATTTGTTCCTCCCTCTCCACTTCGAAATCCTCTGAATCAGATCCTGAAGCTGAATCTGTATTTGTGTTTGACCTTTATCACTTACTGATGAACTTCCATGGACATCATCTAATTCAACTTTCACTCTTTCTTGGACTTCCTTGGTGCATCTTTTCATGTCCACAACCTGCAACTCTGAAACATCTATAGAAAATATACCTCTTTCTTTCTCAAGAGATGTACTGTAGGAGTCTTCCCCATGTATGTTTTCCCATGGTATGTAAGTGATTTCTTTATTAGTTTTATTAAGAGATGTTCTGTAGGAGTCTTCCCCTTTCCTGTTGAATGTCACAATTTTCTGAGTTAACATTAATCATTTGAAGCTCTTGCTTCATTGTCCTCAATTTTGACCATGGCGGCCATCTTCTTTTAAAGTCATTGATATTGTATCTCTAGCTTTAACTTGAGACTCAAATGTGAATTCGTGAGAAGTTTCCAGTTGGGCTCTTATTGAGCTCTCTTCCTTTACATGTGAAGGAGAAATACTACTGACAAAAATAATCAAACCTTCATCATGCCAGTCAACACTTTCATTTGCAGGAAGCCCTTTGTAACCATATATGTCTGTGCTTTCTACCCTATCTTGAGCCTTTGTTAAATCTTCCGATATAGATGGATCAGATCCGCTCCCCTGAGTGGAAGTGTTATGACTAGAAATGATTTTTGGTTCATTGCACACTTAATGATACTGAAGGATTCACCTCTTGTAGCAGGTGTCTCATTCTGGATTATGTATCCATCTCCTTTGCATCTAGAATCAGTCTCTTAGTTATTGTCGTGTCTCACAATTTTTTTTGAATCAAGAGATACTGACAATGCCAAGCCATCTGAATGATAATCAATCTGTGAAAAAATTGAATTATATGAATTGGGTGGAGCATGCTTAGAAGCAACAGATGTTGATAATTCGGTATTTGAAACCATGTTTTTCTATGCATATTTACCTACAAAGAAAGGATTCTTACCTGTAACATTTCCATTTCCAGCATTACCAGAGTTTCTCAAACTTCTTCCACGACTAGCAAGCTCAGGGGAAGCCAAAATTTCTGCCCATTCATCATTTCCTAGGACCGGCAATGGCTTAGCAACCTTAGGAAAAGATCTCCCACGTGCCTCTTAGATTTTTTCCTTAGGCTGTGAGGAAACCGAACTTAAAGTGGATTTCTTAAGGCCATGGAGATGTCAGGTCGGTGAATTTTTTTCACCACAAATATTTTTTATGTGTGATTTATTCAAAAGTTCAGGGGTCTCCAGTGACTTCTTATTGAATTGATCTTGCAAAGGAGGAATTCCATTTGGCTTTCCAAATCTGATGTCAAGTTCATTGGATCGAGGCTTTTCTTGCTTTCCAAGTGATGCCAAACCTTGCTGGTCAATCTGTAGATTTACACAATTTATTGAAATGGAATTGAAATCTTCTAAATAACTTCCAAAACATTCACCAAAACTAATGTAGTAAGGGTTAGCATGATAGAAAATCCACAAACATCCAAAGGGGTTGGTTTCAAATCTCATTGGGTAAGGTTACCAAGAGAGCTCCAATGGTCAGTCTGTAGAATTTCATAATTTCCTTAAGACAGTGCAGGTAATGAAGTGAGGGTTTGCAGGGTAGCAAATTGCCAAGAATCTAAAGCTCTTCTTTCAAATTACATTCCGTTTTGTTAAATAATATGAATTGTATTTAACATTATGGCATTCGTTGCATACTGTTTGTTCGAGATAAACATTCAGAATCTAAGAAGAATTAAGTAGATATATGCAATAATTTTGATGGATGCATGCGATCTGGATTGAGTAATGAGAAAAGGCATTAAGAAAACTGTGGAAAGAGGCAAGAGATATGAATATATTTAGCTTCTCAAGTAAACTCTGGGCCACCTGAAGCTTTGAAGAAATCCATGCAGCCATTGTTGTGAAGTAGATCCAAGATGCTCAGCCTTCCATCTTTCCATTCTCTGACTAGTATTTCCTTGTGCAAACCCTTGAACCGGGGTTCGAATTGAGTATTTTTAGTGTGTAAAACTGTGGGCAGTAAGGAACCAGGGATGGGAAGAGCTATTCTATACTATACAATAAATAAAATCTACTCCAGACATAATAAATTATATAAGTCGCTGATATAGAAATTGTTTGAAATGTTCCTAGCAGAGTATTTCACACCTTTTCTAGACTTATATCTGTTTATTTGATTTTTCATCTTCAGTATATGTGATTGTAAAGTTTCAATTTTCCATAACATCTGCTCTATGGATTTTTCTCTATCCTTGGATTCTGTCCCTCTTAAATAATCCTTGAAATGATTTTCCTCTAATCTGTCATTACTCACATCACTTGTAATTGTTTTCATGTTGTTAGAATCATCATCAATTGAAACTCCATCCGCTTCCAATATTTTCTTCTTCTCATATAAAGAAAACAAGGGATGACGAGAGATATAAAAAGAAAACTCCACTGCATTTTCAACTTTCTTTCTTCGCTTGCACTGCAAAATCCGGTGCCTATGAGTTTTATCTATTAAAGGGGAAGATCTCGCTATAAATGCCTTCACAGCTCGCTGCTCATCCTTCCATGTCTTTCTTGCTTGAAAAACTTCAAGTAAGTGGTCGTATTTGGAAGCTCGACATAAAAGCTCTCTAATCCGCAATTCAATCCCTTGTCACCATCATTCAATATGGTGTCTAATCTTTCCACTCAAGTGTCAATGCCTCTTCGTCTTCATTAATCCACTTGCATCAACTGTTGCAGAAGTTGCAGCTCCATTACCATTACACAACTCTAATTCTACTTCAGCAGCATCACACATTCCAGAGCATGGACCATCATTTTCATTGTCAAATTTTGTTTCTCAAAATGAACTTGAGCATTCAGTGGCCTGCTCAACAAGATTGAATTTGATTTCATCTCCAGTGCATTTTAAAATTTCCACCATTGACTCATCTGTTTTAACTTGTAGATTAGCCTCAGAAATATTATCCAATATGGTCTCGGTGTTTGATTTGTTCTCCTCTAGTTCTTCAACATAGACCATATTTTGTGTGCATGGAAAAGTAGAACCACAAACATATTGGAGGCTTTCATCTTTAGGGAGACCACTGGTTTCAGTGGTTATCAATAGGTTGATAAGCTTCTGATGAGGAAGATTATATATTTCACAGGCAATACAGCTTTGGTAATTTCTCCTTTCTTTTTGAGAAACTACACTTTGCATCTTGATAAAGCATTTACGATGGCCATTGCTAAAAGCATCGAGATAACAGGTTCTTTTACCATCCTTGGTTTCATTTGGGAGGCCAAAACACATTTCTACTCTATCTGCAAAAGTTTCATTTGGGAGGCAAAAGCACATTTCTACTCTATCTACAAACTGTTCAAGATATTTTCTACGCCGATATAATAAAGTATCTGCAGCATTCCAAATGCTAGAGCCTCTCTCTTTATAATTCATCCCACAGCCGCATATGTCCTCAAATTCATCCGCAAATGATCTCCATCTCTTGTAGTCCTTGGAATGGATCTTATGATGCATATAAGGAAAGAATATTGGTTTTCTAGGTCTCTTCAAATGATCTGGCCCAAATGAATCTTCCAACGGATTGGAGAAAAAGCAATTCTCGTCCAGACTTACAAGCCCTTCAAGGATATCTATCAAATGTATTCCATCACATGCAGATAAGCCACATGAGATTGAAAATGTAAAAAGTATTTTAGTGTAGATATTGGCTGACACATTTAGGACTCTTAAATTGGAGAAGCTCCCAATACTATCAGGGATGTTTCCCTTCAGCATATTGAAGTTGAGGTCTAGAAAATCCAAATTGATGCAGTTCACAAGCTCTGAGGTAAATTTCCCCACAAAAATGTTATGAGAGAGATATAATTTCTCTAACTTCACCTGAAATCCCAACAAGGAAGGGATTGAAGCAGTGAATTGATTGCGTGTCAAATTGAGCACTCTCAGGTCTGTCAAACTCTGAATTTGTGGGCCAAAGTCATTTCCTAATTTATTGTAAGAGACATCCAGGTACTATAGCTTGTGGATCCATGCAAGCGAAGGAAGGGAACCTAGCATAAAATTTGAGCTAATGTTAAGGGAAACCAAGCTTGTGGAAGCCTTGATATCATTATCAGACGGGGTTGACAGTGCATTGCTAGAGAAAGCAAGGACTTGAAAGGCTGGAAGCTGGCATACAGTTTGCCAAGCATTGCCCTTCAGCCCAAAGCTGGACATATGAAGCTCGGTGACATTATTTGCAGTGAAATTCACACCGCTCCAATTGCATGGGTCACCAGAACATGCATTCTTCGATGGGGAAGATGAGTTAAACAGGGATTTCAAGACCCGTGTTTTTTGGGTATCGAGACAAATTCCAGAATCCAAACATGAAAGAATGAACAGGAGACTGCTAAAGGGAGAACATCTCCAACAATACCTCATTTTTAACAAAAAATAAATGAAGAATGCATGCAATCCCCGCTTCAGCCTATTTTTTGGGCATCCGCGTCCTGCACTGATTTCCTCTTAGACTTCCTCCCCAGGCCCTGTATTTACATTCAGAAGGCGGGATCTGAAAGAAATTTGAGTTTCAAACCCTGTGCTGACCTTTGGCGCCAATAGGAAGGCAATGGACAATCAATTAACATCAGATGGAAATGGCCCTCCAACAATGATCTCGAAAGTGCAAAGATATCCAAGGAATAGGAGATAATTTTGAAAAACTATCGTTATGAAAACTCTTATATAGATATTACATAAATATTGATATTAATCTCTATCTATATTTCAAAGAAAAATGTTGAAAGTATTTTAGTGTATTTCAAAGTAATATGACATGGTATTGTTATTGATTTGTTCTATGTTTTAGTTTCATTTAGGTTAATTTGATTTGAAAATTGATTTTCAAGGATATGCATTGAATTTTTATCTAGAATCATTTATTTTTAAAGTTTTTTTTTATGTTTTGGTATTGTTTTTTCAATTTCAGTTAATCTGGGCAATTTTATCTTCGTGAGATTCATTTTAGAAAATAATTTAGGGGTAATTGCTAGTTTAGTAAAGGTGAAATATAACTGGTCTCTCGGTGAATCACTGTGTAAAGTTGATTAAATATGAAAAAATTAAGCACTTCACCGAGTCATGATTAAATAAAGTAGTACGAAAGTTATTTCCCAATATTTTAACTGAAAATTTCAAGTAGTTTTACATATCGAAATGGGGTCCCATAAAACATCTTTTCTCCATTAACAAGACGTATATAGATATCCACACTTCTACACATACGAAACTCAATTTTGAACACTCAGAACAATTTTTCAATATGGTTGGGAATGGAACATGAGTTTCCCCACGTCCCTAAATTTGTTCAGTCTATGGAAAAGTCTCTAAATTCATGGGTATAACTTTATAACTTTCATGGAAATCAACACAATAGTCTATCTGTTTATTCTTCTTGCACATGTGTGCTCCTGTCACGCAAGTGATATGAATGTTCCTCTTCCTTCAAAATGAAAACCATGCATTTCCCTAGGATAGAGAAAAGGTGCCACATTAGGCTTCAAATAAAGACCATGCATTTCCCCAGGAGGATGAAGAGATTCATGGATCTGAGTAATCTCTTTCAATCTCAATCCACTGAACCGACAGTGCTTTCCCATCCGTCCCTACACAAATAATGGATTCTACTACTGAGTTTCTTCTTTTCCATATCAATTTCTGGCCATTAGGCTTCAAACTAGGATTTCTCAATCTCGTCTGTTGTGACAAATTCATTCTCGACTGCCTTTGTCCACTTCTTCACTTCCATGCCCACCTTCAACTCCTTCGCCACTAGTATCGAGTTGGAAAATTGGTTTGAATGTTGCGGCCAAGCCACCATGTGAACACCCATGTTGATGCTCTCCAAAGTTGAATTCCACATGTAGTGCGTTAAGAAACTACTAGTAAGCCCTTGAGACAAATCCTAGATTTGTTGGCATGATAGGGAACACGTTGTACTAAAAGAAACATAAACAATTAAAGTTGGAGCTTGGTCAATCAGTGATCTCAAGAAACTTCCAACTTTTGAATTACCCTTCTTAGTTGTCCAAATTGATTGAGGAAGAAAACGACCGATGGGAAACAGAGGATAATCACGTAATGTTCTCGATGTATTTGTTGTCATCCATGAATTGAGATTACAGGTTGCAAAAAAATTTCATGAGATCTCTTGTCATCAGTGCTATACTTTCTGGTTTGCATGATTCCAGGTATGGAAGTAATAATCTATCTGAGAAGCACTAGTTGTATGATACAATGCATTCCAAAATTTGAGTCCCCTTCCCCATATCGCTAAGAAATAGTCGCTGACGCAACTGAAAATGTAGGTAGGGACTTTATGTTTTGTCGCCAGTTTAAACCCACCCCAACAACTAGTCATGCACTATCACAATCCTATTGGAATTTGAGAAGCATAGGTTATGTATCAGACAATTGAAAATTTCTCAGAGATATTCCCTTAGACAGAGAAAACCAGATCGTTGAAGTCATTTCTGGAAATATGGTAGTCGTGAGATCTTGCACGTGGTAAAAATTTTGATTCGAGGGAGGAGGATGAAAACCAAACTATTTGATTGGCCAAATCTACCCAGACAAAGCCCGTAGAGGAACACCTTCGGTGTAATGTCAAGGACCTGTGAAAAAATAATACTTAAAAAAAAAACAATGGCATGGAAATGTTGGAAGATATAGACCATTGAACAAGTTGTTTTTAATTATGAAATGAAATGAAAATTTAATGTCCACGAGATTAAAAATAGTCTGTGGGATCATTAGTTCCTTGTTTTTGGCCCTTTTCAATTCAATATTTTTCTTATTCAAATTGATGATGAGCTGACCCAACCTTACAACAATCTTCTAGCTGAAAAAGACAATGCCAAGAAACTGATGCTAACATATTTTCATAACTTTCTTTGATGTCTTTGAATGCATCACATTCCAAATCTGCAAGATATTCACCTAATGAGGCTCTCGATCACCCAATCAATCCTCCAACATGGCTCCCACAGGCTGCAAAGTCACAATCCAATCCGATCAAACACTTTGATCCAACAAACCTCCATAAAACATTGTTGTCCACACTGTTAGTTTGTTGCTCCTACAATTTTGGTTAGGGCACAATGCAATCCTTAACCCTCCACTCTGGCAGTAACCTAAACTCTTCAAGGATTGTGGTCCTCCAAGGATAAACTTCAAACTCTTTGGAGATTTAGAGTTAAAGAAAAAATTGTGGTGATATTTGGATGGGTGCTAATTTGTAGGGTTTTCCATTTTTATAATTTCCTTTGTTGTACTTTCTACCATGCTACCTATTTGCGCTCCTGTTTCCCTAGCATTTTAACTTTTTCGATGTCTATCTCTCTATTGTTTCTTGCCCCATTTGAAATGTCATCCTTATTTCATAGGTGTTTTCTTCAATATAGTGTGAATATTTTTCCATCACACAACTTCTGTGGGGTTTGTCTATGAAAATAGCTTGTAAGGCCCATTCATCAGGGTATTTGATGAAATGAAATGATTATAGATGATCACCAACTAATGGTACCTGTAGATATTTACTCTAACAATTCTACAATTTTCCTGTGCCAACAATTATACAACATTTTAACCTTATGAACTAGTCTCCTCTATTCTCTTAGCTGATGCTATAAGCACTTATTGTTGTTGTCAAAGCTTTTACTCTCTAGTCCCATTGAGCTATTTCAGTTCTTTGTGGACATTGATCTATTTTCATTTCATTTCTTCAATTTTTCTAACTATTATGTGTTACCTTTGGCTAGTGCCTTCTTTCTTACCTATTATTTTTCTGCTTAAGCATTCCAGCCAGCCAGAGTAGCAGGGGTAGCAGGAGCCACACAGTCCAACCAAAGCCCAGCAGGGGCAGCGCAAAGGCCGCAAGAGTCACGCAGGGCTGATGTAGGCCCAATGAAGGCATCACAGGGGTAGTGTAATCCATTTAGGTGTGACGCATGACCTTATTGAGAAGCGCAGAGGCCGACGCAGGCTAGTCAGGCTGATATAGAGGGCTTCAGAGCAGTGTATTACTGTCATTTTTATTTCTCTGTTGGGTGAACCATTTTTGGTGCCCACGATTGTTGTACTTAGATTCTGCATAATAATGAAAACCCTCAAGAGATAGTTGCATCGGTTTTCCCACATTGGGTGTTTTCTAGGGACAGTTGTCCAGAAAATATGTGTGTCACTTTGTCTATAAGCATGTTATTCAGTATTTGATCTGTATGTGGAGGTTACTAGTTGTATTTACTATTTACTTCACTAATTTAATGAATATTTCAGAAATTAACTTGTAACTTAATTCAAGTAGGAGAAGTAAATCAAGATATTGTAGTAGGCTTTCTTAGATTAATAAATTTTCACATTCCCTAGGTCTAGCCCCATTAGGTCACCTAGGGCAACAATTTCCCATAAATCTAGCTAGATGAAAACTTCTATCTCCTACAGGAAGCTGCGTTGTTGGGTGCCCTCACTCTCCTCAGAACTTGGGCCAATTCCGACAGTGGAATCTCCAGATACCTCAAGCCCTAGCCCTAGGATCAAATTTTTCCTAGGTGTTCCCAAGGATAGAACATAGTAGGATCAATTTTACCTATCGAAGTAAAAAATATTTTCTGATCTTTCCCCTCACCTTGTCTAGGATAGGAACATCATTGGTTTCTAAATTCCATCCCCGAACTTGGGTTGGGTCCACTTGGCCCCGTGTGGTCCCATTTGGTGTCAAAGCCTTTCATCAAGGACCATTTGGGAATCCAAGTTCACAAAATATTTTAGGGATTGATAACTTCCTTCATAAGTCTTATTCTTCTCCCTCAACACTTCAATCCCCCTCCTCTCTCCCTAGAAGATAAATTCCCTTGCTTAAAAGGAAAGAAAGTCCCACTCTTTATTTTATCTTAGGGAAAGGGTTTCGAGGGTCACTTCCCACCTATTCATTGACCTATACTCTACAAGTGACTTCCTAAACTACAGGGACTCCACCCATCGATGAAAGTCTGTGAAGAGCAAGGAGCCTTAGATGTGGTGACAATCGGCTAAGCCTCCATCGTTTCCCTTGTCCTAGCAGTTGCCCTCTTAGAAACCCCTTTTAGGTCCACTACTAGTTTGAGTGGTAACAAGTTGTTCATAATTCCATTTGTGAACAACTCTTTGGCATGCCCACTTTTTCCATACTACAGCTCCAAGATGAGAATTCTAGGGCTATGGAGGTTTCCCTTCTTCTCACAAAATCAATCCTCTACAATATAGTGAAATAGCGCTAGTTGGTTGGACCACTCGACTGTTACTTTAGTCCTTCAAATTCTACACATCCTTGGGCCCTACACACCTTCCCTTCTACCAATTTTTGTTGTCCTTCACTACAACAAGAGTCGGGGCTCTTCTTTGACAATAACCTAACAAACCTCCAACTGTACTTGGACTACCATCAATCTGCCCAACCACAATCAATTCTTTTTACTGATCTCGGGCCCACAATATTGTCTTCATCTAGGGATCTTCAAATCTGCCACCTAACAATGGTTTGAGCCCTCTCAAGATCATTGTTCTTGTGTATCGACCATTTGATATTTTTTGTCCAATATATGAACAAATATGAAATACTCCTCTTATCATACTTCTAACAATCTGTAGATGACTTAACTAGGGTCACAAATCAGCCACTAATAGTCCATTTACTATTTTTTTATAGGTTTCTTCAAA
Source organism: Pinus albicaulis (assembly GCA_034641835.2). Taxonomy (NCBI): domain Eukaryota; kingdom Viridiplantae; phylum Streptophyta; class Pinopsida; order Pinales; family Pinaceae; genus Pinus; species Pinus albicaulis. Next base: position 303,742 of record JAXQQM020090056.1, on the reverse strand, counting down.
TATTTGTCTAAAAATCTATGGAAAGTCCACCAAAATCAACTCTTCTGCATGTCATTCCATTCTTCATATGCCACATTTCTTCTGCATGCTCAATCTTCTGCTCAGGTTCCACCCTCCTTTGGATCTGTTGTCTCCACACATACTAAATCTGCAAACCATCTTCCAGATCTGCGGTCTATATTGTAGAAATAAACCTCGCTCTAAGAGTCACAACCTGTCTTCTTCTACGCAAATTTGTCACAGTCTTAAGGCCATACCGTATGAACTAAACATGCTAGGAAATTGTCCTAGCTAGGGCATTATAATTATGTACTTCTAATTTTTGTAGAACAAACCCTATCCACACATAGAAAAAAAATGACTCTTGCCTACATAAGAGACTCAACCTAGCTCATATGGATCCATAGATTCTGGGCATTTCTTTGACTGGATCTTGACATGAACTTTAGATCTCAATGTTGACCCTCAAACTAGGGTTAACTAAGTCAATATTACGCATACATCGACTTCTGTTATGGCTCTAAATTATATTGCAAGCCCTCCTCCATTTATGTTGGTCTTTATCATAGACCTTGTGGCCTACTAACCACCACAAGGAAAGATGGTATCAACCCTCTCTTCTATTTCATGTCGAAAATCTAACCAACGGGATTCAATCTGATCTTGTAATGTACTAAAACAAGATACTAAATCCTTCCTACAATTTTTGGAAGCAAAACACGATCACATAATCACATACAAGTAAGAGAAAGAAATTATCAATCGAACAACACAAGATGTATCTGGGGAAGCAACTCCTCAAAACCCTCTATCTCTATTTTGTATTAAGTCAAGGAATCATGAAACAATACAATGCTTAATCTCTCTTGAGATTCTCCAGCACTTTTCCAATTGTCTCATGCTGATCTAGGCAAAATCTGTCTAGTACTTAGCCAATACTTAGCCTTCCTTCAGCCTACCTTGCTCACGCAATTCCTATGGAATTATCTCCATATTAATTAGGAAAATCAACCTTCCTTGATTGCGCAATCCATCATGGCATCCCAATGACTTTATAATTGCACATGGGAAATTTTCTATAAATACAACCGATAGTTATGTTCCTCTTAATTGTGTTACAATAAGGATCAAGGGCCTTTTTAGTATTTAAAATAAGAGAAAACCCTAAACAATGAAAACCCTAACACGAGGAGATGTAACACCAAGAATTTATGGGCCTGTTGGGGTTAGTTGGGAAGCCAACTTCCCAAGGTTGTAATTTGGTCATATGATATTCGTTTGATGCACATGATACCTCGTTAGAAAGATCTCTTTGAGGAATACAACTGCTAATGCGATTTCTATGAAATCGCCAAATCTTTCGTGCCCAAAAAACATCATTTGGGGTCTTAAAATGACTCCGGAAGTTCAGGACCCAAAAAATGACAAAAATAGTAATTTGTGCTATAATTAAGGAAACTAAAAAATTGAAAGGGACAATGGCGAGGGCCCAAGTGGAATAGGTGGGTGGCCACCAATATCCACCTCAATCACCTTTACAAGAATTTCTTGAGCTAACTCAGTCATCATGACTTAGTTAACTGACACAAGTTGTTATGAATTGAAATTACAATTTATTGTCCAATTTATTTAAGGGAAAAATAAATTATACGCCTCACATTCCTCACTCCTGGTACATCAAAATTCCTCAATAGTGTGGGTGCATTTTTTTTTGTCCTTTCTAGTTGCCAATTTCACTGTTTCTTGTTGCAAATTTCAACACTCCCTCTCAACAAGAAAGGAATTCAATCTATCCCCATCCGGTACCTTTGGAATGTTCTGCATGCTACACTTCTCTAGTGTTGTTTGCACCTACAAATCTTGAAACTGAATCAGTACAATGCATCTGTCATCAGAGTCTTCTAACTATTGTTAGCTACTGCACTTGTCTAGTACTGGATTCTCTGCGCCGCTGCTAACATCTGTATCCATGACCTTTGAAATGTTGCTAACTCTGATTTGTGCTCTAGTATTTGACACATGTCACTCTGATTTCTATCTTGTTGACATCTGACTACATCAATCTAACTAATCCTTCCAACTACTATTGTACTGTGGGCTCCTCATAGCCAGGTTCGATCCATCAGATGCGACATCTCAATGGACCTTGCCCAAATTTCTTATATTGGGATTATGTCTGCACATCACCCCACCTTACACCTCGAGGTATGGCTGCTCCCTCTTCCCATCTGGCTCGAAATTTCCCCCTCATGGAGGTTTCTGATTGAGTGTAGGCTTCCACTCGGTCTCCTCTCTACTTCTCCAATTGTGGCAGCTACTCCAAAACATTCTGAGACGGCTTCTCATGAGGCTGCATGTTGAGAGGTAATTTATGTTCTCTCTAAACCAACAAATCTCTAACTTTTTCCTTTCTCCTCAAAGATTTGCATGCATCTGGTACCTCAAGTGCATATAGGTTCTTGACTCACGCACAGTGTAATTATCCCGACGTTACAAAAAGTTTCTAAAAAGTAGTTGATTTTAAATCGATGATATCTCCCTCATCTGAGCTCTGATTCGACCAATTTTTTTTCCCATTTGGGTAGTTTTTCACAAGGAATAAAAATATTCTATTTGTTTTTGAAAAAAATTCACCAAAATCTTCAGATATTCTTTGCAAACTCGCCGCCCAAAAAATTCCTACACTGATATCATGTATAAAATCTAACCAACGAGATTCAATATGATCTTGTAATCTACTAAAACAAGATATTGAATCCTTCCTACAATTTGCAGAAACAAAACACAATCGCACAATCACATATAAGTAAGAGAAATAAATTACAATTGCACAACAACATGATGTATTTGGGGAAAGCAACTGATCAAAACCCCTATATCTCTATTGTGTATTAATTCAAGGAATCATGAAACAATACAATGCTCAATCTCTCATGAGATTCTCCAGCACTCTGTCAATTGTCTCTTGTTGATATAGGCAAACTCGGTTTAGTACTTATCCAATTCTCATCCTTACTTCAGCCTGCCTTGCTCATGAAATTCCTAGGGAGTTAACTCCTTATTAATTAGGAAAATCAATCTTCCTTGATTGTGAAATCCATCATGGCATCCCAATGGCTTTATAATTGCACATGGGAAATTTTCTCTGAATACAAATGATAGTTATGTTCCCTTTAACCTCTGACGTCTCAACTAGGTATTCCTCAAAAATGACATGCATACAACTATTAATAGAGAATTATCAGTTATCTGATTGATCACTCATTGTGAATTAAATTATATTTAATTCATTAGACCTCTCACTAGCTCATCACTCAGTTAGAACTAGTTAAAATGATTTTAACTCATTTAATTGAGTTAATTACACTTACACCCCACTAATGCATCAACTTCAACTAGACCCCAAAAATATTAGAATCCCTCTAGATGCCTCATCTTAGACCCTCAACTCGAATTTCTTGAGCTAACTCGGTCATCATGACTTAATTAACTGACACAAGCTGTTATGAGATGAAATTACAATTTATTGTCCAATTTATTTAAGGGAAAAATAAATTAGACGACCCACATTCGTCACTCTTGGTGCATCAAAATTCCTCACGAGTGTGGGTGCATGTTTTTTTTTGTCCTTTTTGGTTTCCAATCTCACTTTTTCTTGTTGCAAATTTCAACATTTCCGAATTTGATGTGGCCTTCACACAAAGACACCATTGAAATCACATGCCCAGACTTAAGCTCGATCTTCCAGAAGAGAAACAATAATATGCCATCCTACTTCCTAGCGCAAACCAGCCATTAAGGTATGCAAAATTATTCTAAACCCTCACATGATGATCTTGCTCTTGGAGGATGATCATGACCTCCCTTTAGCAACCCTTACTTTGCCCTCATACTCAACCTACTTTAGGACTACATCTCTCTTCACCCCCTTGATGTACCAGATAGTGGGAATACATGTCAAACATGCTAAGATGTTGCAAGTGATAAGGCATGCCAAGATGTGCAAGGGTGTTTCAATGCGTGTCAAGGACTGTCAAGAAAACAAAAGGGACAAAAAAGTTAAACTACAAGGAAATGAACACATAAGAGGGTTAATAAGTCATCAGTTTACCTTTTCCAAGAGGGGCATGCTAGGCACACCAACACTAGGCGGAAATAGGTGCCAAGTGAAAAGTCTGAGTGCATTCTAAGTGCCGAGTATTCCTTTGTTGATTCTCATCTACTTTCCAACAATTGATCATCACAAATAAATTTAATATTAAACCATTCCAAATCATACCAAGGCATCTCAACGTATTCCATACATGTTAAGACTTTCCAAGCGCCAATATGTGTCAGGGAGTGTTATGAATGTTATGAAGTGGAATGGAATGTTCAAGAGTGCTAAGGTGTGCTAGAGAGTGATAATGCATGTTGATGAGTGTTAAGGAGTACTAGGAAAAAACATTAAGGGAGCACTAGGTAAAAATTCATGGAAGTTAATCAATATGAGGAACATGTGCCAAAGACTAGTGCTAATGAGTGTTAGTTGTCATGCCAAGGAGGGAGTGACAGGGTATGCTAAGCATTGGTAAGGAATGTAAAGAATTCCCAAAGTGTGCTTGGGAGTTCGAAGGTGTGCTAATTATATCATGTGCCAATTAATGGTGCCAAGATATGCCAATACATGCTAGGTGTTAAGGATGTGGCGCAAGGTGCCAGGGTATGTCAATATGTGTCAAGGCAACAAAAGGAAGAGCCAATAAGAGGGTTAATAAGTCATGACTTTATCTTTTTGAAAAGGGGCATGCTAGGCACACTAATAATAGGTCCCAATACATGCCAAGTGGCATTGTGTGCCAAGTGCTAATGTATGTCAATGCATTCAACCAAGGTGTTCCAGGGCATGCTAGGGACTACATGCAGCATGCCAACACATGCTAGGAGAGTTCCATGTTGTGCTAGCGCATGCCACCATGTTCTTGGGCGTCAGTGTCATCACAATATGTTCTAGGTACAAAAATGTTCCAAGACATGCGGGGTGCTAAGAAATGTTAGTGTGTGCCAAATCATCAATTTAAGTTGTGCCAAGATTGTTGAGGAGTGTTAGGTATTTCTAATTAATAGAATTGTCAAAGCTTGATTATGTATTAAATAATATATTTCCTACACACAATAATGGAAACTTATCTAAAGGGAATTTTCTAGATAATAAACTTAATAGATATGAATTGTGTGTTGACTCATAGGAAATCTCTATTCGACTGGTCATTACTTGAGGGAAATGATACACACTAATTACTTCTTAAAAAAATCACTGACTCTAACCACTATGGCCTTGGACATATTATACAACATACTCCATAATAATTGTCTTAAATCATTATCTTTTGACAAAAAGTATATTAACGGGCACATAGCATCATCAAAAACTCATTGGAATGATCAATGATGATGAACATTTTTTGACCGTCACCAAAAGTAACAAAAATAGCATTGGTGAGGGTCATTAAAAGTTCGTCACTAGAAGTGTCACCAAAGAGAGAATTAGTGATGGGACTTTAACAACCCTCACCAAAAGTGTCATTGAAAATGGCTTCTGTGACGGACCATAAAGGACCATCACTATATACACTTACAATGACGGTTTTTTAAGGACAATCACCATATGTGACATTGGTGATGAACCTTAAAGCTCTGTCATAAGCATGACCCTCACCAATGTGATTTTTTCTTATAGTGATAAGTCAACGAAAAATACATATACAAAAGGCGACAAAAATAAGGCAAGCATCCTCATAATGGGTGCTTTCCCAGTGTACAAGAAGCCTTTAGGGTTGTGCCCCTCTAGGTTGAGCACCCAGACACACGGATTCTATCGGTACCAACACTGGGGAAACTTTCAAGACTGAGGCCGCCATGCAGTATAGAGTTGGCTGATAGCCCCTCTCTCGGGCCATTAGTGTCTCTAACCATATTTCATCGAGGTCATCAACAGACCCACGAGTAGGCATACCCTAGGTAAGGAGGTCCACACGGCCCAATGCATCCTCCAAATCTGCAGCCCGAACCTCTAGAGAAGCCATCCGTTGTGTCATCGCCACCATATGATCCTCCGCTGCCTTGGCGTGAGAAATCACCACAACACACTCTGTAGCTGCTGAACTGCTACCCTCTCTAGACACACTAGCTCCACCACTAGGAGCTCCACCCCGAGGCTGCTCTGGATCTCCTCCCTACCCCCCGGCTGGGAACGGAGCCCCTTGAACTCTCCGGGGCAGATGATGTCCTACCAACTCAGCGATAGGATAGCCAACCTCGCCAACATCTGCAAGAGTAACAAAACTATGTCAAGGTCATCATAATACACATATAAATAGTAAATACTCAAAAAATGTAGAATAAAACACAAATATCATACCTAATGGTGCCCATGCGTATCTAGCAGGAATACCCATGTCTGGGTCTCCTTATAAGTCCATCCCAGTGTATGGGTAAGCGAGGAACATCTAAGGGTTAGCCTCAAACCAAGCCTTGGTAGTGGCATTCCAGTAAAGCCATACCTGACCTCCCCCATCGCAAGGCATTAAAGGAGTTCACCTCCTCATGCGAGGGTCCCGAGGACCCCTCGCAGGCACAACCACCACGGGTCGAAGCAACACCACCCTATCATACATTATGTTTCAGAGGATGCCCGCATAAGAAAATAACTTAGATCCATCACTGACCTTTGACATCTATGCCACCATTCCATCATGGCAGTGATGAGAAAAGTCAAAGAAATTCCTGGCCCTTAGCCGACGCAGGACACCTAGCTGTAGCCCCAACACCCTATGTGGCGATGATGACCCCGTCAGCTGAAAAATCATGGCAAGAGCACATCGGTCGGCTAGATATATCACTGACTCAATCAAGATGCACCCCTCCATGAGAGGCGCCCCACCACAATGAATCTCAGTGAATCTTCAGAGGTCAACCCTCACTGGAGGAAGTAGGCATGGAAGTGCCTCACCCTGAGGCAGTATCCCTATCAAGAAGTATATATACATCTCTAGACAGATAATCAAGTCGCACCCCCTCAACACCATAACTCCATAACTCTATGCCACCTGTTCCAGCAGTGGACCAGGTAACATTGTAGCCTATCCTGCGATCGTAGGAGATCATTGTCAAGAAACTTGAGAAGACCCCATATCACCAAATGTTGGTGGCATTGGAATTATGTCCATAGCTACCCGAAGGTCAAGTCAATCCCTCTCCCTCCACATGATCCTGTCACCGAACAGACACACATCAATGACATCAAAAACACCAAAAAATTGAAAATTTTCCCAAAAAAATTTCAAAAACAGCTTTAGCCTTTCAGTAATAATGTTTCTCAAATAGGCATGCTAAACGTGTGCCTGTTTCTCATACAGGCATAGAGGTCACGCGCAAAAATCCTTTACAGGCACGAAATTTGCACGCAAATCCTTAGTTTCATGCACAAATTTCCCGCATGTTCCTTTATCACCCACGTGGTCAAGGACAAAATTTTCCACTGACTCAGTCATACTGAAAAGATTAAATGCAGGACGTTATGGGGCCTACCTGGCTATAGTAGCATGAGTACCAGGTGCACAGGATTATTGCAACAATAAGCAAATCTCCACAATAGTATCTGACCTCTCACAACTCTCAAACACTCAAATGTTTCAAATGAGCTTAAATGAGCCATATTGGCCTATATGTTGCCCTTTTTAGATCGTTTGGAGAACCAGAACAAGAGCTCAAAGGACCCAATTTTAGAACCAAAAGCAACACAGTAATAAACACCTCATAACACCCAAAGGAGGCTCCTCACATTCACACCTCCAAAAAATTAATTTTTTTGTGCCGACAGGTATGTCCTCTCTTATCTTCTGTTCATTAAACACATGTTTTCAATAATATTTGAATGAGAAGATCCTTTCGCTTGGGGTGTTTTGGTACCAGTATTGTACAAACCATCCATCATCCCATGTACTGAAGGTTCTAGAGTAGGTATCATTCTACCCTCAGCATGATAGAATCCCATAAAAAACTCTACGTATCTTGACATAATTCCTCCAAAAGAAAATAACCATAGGTTCCAAACACCCGCCCATGTTTATCATCTCCCCACCTTTCATATGATAAACATCCTTGTTGGTTGGTAGAGCCTCCCCTTCATGGCATCCTTCACTCAAAGTAGACTTCACATCAAAAAATAACAAATGCCATGGCCATACCACTTCAATCCGAGAAGCATTTCATGCCCATTCATCCACCATGCATCATGTCAAGTTTTACAATATCGAAATAAAACCCCTTTCCTGGACTACCATTTTTTGCAATAAGATCGAAAGTGCACCACCACGTCTCGCATTTGGCCTACCATCCCTCCATCAACATAGCCCATCTGTGATATTTTCCATCCGCTTCATCACCCCCACATAGGAGAACAACTAATGGGGCCCCCACCCTTAGCAAAAACACCCACCTCATGTCATCAGTGAATGAACATTTTCATGTTTTGGGGCACCCATGTCTCTGTTTTGTACAATACAATCCCATTGTTTCATTCTTTTGGTAAGTGTACAAATACCTCAAATGAAGAATAGTCCCCCACTCATCCATACATTTTTCTCCCATGGAAGAATTTCCTAGTCACCCTTTTTTGGAGCATCACACCCTTCATGCAAAGCCACCATGACATTCATAACCAACATATACCCACCCTAGATGTCCTACTAACTCTAGGGATTCCCTCATAAAAAATAGTTATCACTGTCGCCTAGGTGGTTTTTTATGCTTCAACCTTGGGCCACTAAATTCCCATAATTAGTTTTTAGTCACCCCTTGCCATCATGCCTATGTTAAACCTATCAAAACTGAGAATTTGTTCCCTTGCATCAATAGCTCTCCTCTTTGGTTGAGGGTTCCTTTTTGTTGAATTCAACTCACATTCTCCAAAATGGAAGCAGTACCTTGGATGGCTCCTGACCACAATAGGGGAATTCTCGAGTGGCACCATGGGAATCATCATTGCCTACAGATGTCATCGATCCTCCTGACATTCGACTACGACACAAGCTTTCATGTCAATATGGTATCGTACTTTACAACCATTTCACTTTGCACAAATTCGTCGAAGACCCATGCCATTACAAGAATCTATGTCAACAATTCTTACATGGGATGGTACCAGTCATACACCCATGCATACAATGAGAATTTATATGCCATACCAATATTACACATGTGGGCACCACATTCCACCTATTGTCAAAGAAAAAATGCCCCTGAGGGCGTCAACAATCATCATCATCAACAAAATCAGCAGATCACTACCATATTAGTGACAAAGACATATCCTTTATATTTCAAATTGATTTGTTTATCTAGCCAAAGCATCATGAGCGTTTGACATGCTCGCCTCATAGAAAAATTGTATTTATTGTATCATACTATTTCTTGCAGGTTTCCCACAGAACATGGTCACTCTTCTACCCATTGTAAGGGATTTCCAACCTTCAATTCTATGCGGGTCTCTCTCTCTCTACACAGTACACAGAAAATAAACTATAATATATTTCGGCTATACAATTCTTCCTAGACCTCACACATTAGTGGGCAGCTGTTATCACTGGAAAATCAGACAAGCAAAGATGACATTACTAAATGTCAGGTAGAAGGATTTACAGGGCTAAGGCACATTAGAGGATCTGAAAATTTTAAAAAATCTCCAAGGTCAAGAGGTAAAAATAAAATTGTACACCAAGAACACCTGTTAAATATGCCTTTGCCTACAGTTTCCTTCAATAGGCGTGATGGTCTGCACGACTTTCCCTCAAAAAGCCGCATGGTCCTGGGAGTGGCAGAAGTCACTTTTTGGGACAACTTGACACACTTCAGGAAATGATCCTACACTTGAGGCCGCCAAAGGATGGCCGCCTAATCCCCCTTGGGAACTCAAGGGAGCACACAAAGGAATCAAGTGGCACACAAAGGAATCAACCCTCTCTCTTGGGTCACCATCCATCAATGTACCAAGAGAGGGAAGGAGAATTTGAATTCACCTATAAATGGCCACTAAGAGATGAGAAAAATGAGAACACATTTTTATGCTGGCCAAACTTCCCACGAGAAATCCAATAGTGTGCAATCCAGATCATCAGTAGAGAGAGAATTTGGTTGTTGGTCATCCAACAACTTCAATCCTTTGGAGTAGAGAGAGACCTCGCGACAACAGCTAACGGGTAAAAACATCCTTCCATTGGGTCTTATAACTCCATAGTTCTAAAGGTCCTTTGGAAAGAGTGTAATGTAATATCTTTCTTCCTAACAACGAGCAATAAGAGGGGACTTTGATTCCACCCTTTGCATTATTTTTACGTTTGACTCTTTATGAGATTTTGTTTTTATGTTTAGTTTAGTTGTGTTTTCTCTCCATATACGCATACTATATTCCATGATTTAGTGTGTTTTATATTTACTACCATGTTTTCACTAACCTTCCAACCATGTTTTCTACTTGTGACCATAGCTTGGAGGCAGCAACCACTCCTCCTAAGCGCCGGTGGATTGGTACACTTGTGCACCAAAACCACCACCACACTTGCCAAGTGAACATCCTCTTCATACTCCCTATTTTTGAATTTTTAAATATGTAATTCTTATTACTATCTCCCTTAGACTAGGAAACAATATATAATATGATATCCCCATCCTCTCCTCCCATAGCTTATAGATTTCTTTACTATTATGAACTAGGTCTTGAATAGTTTCACCCTGTAGCCTATAAAAATTTCCTTCTGTACCCCCAGTCACTTGTGCATTATATTATTCTACACTAATCAACACTTGTATTTTCTTAAAATATACTACAAGCCCTTTAGCTTCATTAACTGATCCCAAAAGGAAATATTTATTTAGAACTGAAACAAAGAACACATCTTCAAAGTCCAAATATTTATCTGACTCAAGTAGGAAGGAAATAGTTCCAATCACTACAACTGAATACTAGGCATCATTACCAAGTGTAATCTATAATTCAAAGTCTTTTAATTCTATACCGAGACACAATTTTCAAGCTAATATCATATGATGAGATTCCCCACTATCCGCATACCATGCATTCTCATAACCATGTTAGTAGAAAGGAAATATTCAAATGATATTTAATCCTAAAAAATACAAACAAACTCATTCATCTAATATTCATTAATGATACTAATTACATATATTGATGCTTCTAATTTCCCTTCTTATTTCATAGCTATTGTGATGCATAACCTCTATTGTTATGAAAAATAAGCAAATTACTTGATTTTACGGAAGTCCCTCTTTTGTGTTTTTAAGGTTGACTCATCACTTGCTCTCATACCCTTAGTAGAATTTTTAACTTTTACCTTATTATTGTAACCAAATAGGTTTAGGTTCTCATCATTACCCTTGCCTTTATCCACTAACTCTATTCAAGTCTCCTCTTATCAACAACTATCCCAGAGTCTTCAAAATTGGGGATTTTATTGTGAGTATAAATATCGTCGACAAATGGTTCCTATGAAAGTGGGATTTTATTTAGTGCCATATTCAAAAACTCCACATCTTCCATCATTTTCCTAGCTATCAAAAATTGATCCCAAACCTATCTGATATTTATCAAGTAATTGGTAATAATGATAAAACTAGTCATTTCTATGGATGTGAGTTAATTACACAATATCATCTTCATGTTAGTTTTCTTACTTTAGTGGAGCCTTTTGAGAGGATGAAACCTCTCCTTAGTATTTTTTTTTTTTAATAGGTGAGGGATCGAGTGACTTTTAATGGAATTCAAGGCCATCCACTTAGATTTGGCCTCCCTTTCATTGTTGATATTCTACCACTAGATCTATTGTTGCTGCTCCTGTATATTTCATGGTGTTTGAGAGATCATTCCCATCCATGAAGAGAGTAATACTAGCGTTCCAAAAGATAATAAAAAATAGGCACATCATCCAATGCTTTGTTGATCCTGAGGCTTTTTTATTTTGTCTCTAAGATGTAGAAAAACTAATACGCTTTTAACTTATAATTAGAGTATCTCCAATACATTTCAATTCTTCTGAACACTAATTGACTGTTACTGTAACACCCCTAGTTCTATGCTTTTCATTGGCATTTGGAACAAAATAAAAAAGGGAAAGTGGACACCAATGGAGAATTATTGTGTGGATTTATTTAAATATTTATTAATGAAAAATAAATGGAACATTTATGTGTGCACTATGACGAGATGAGATTGGAGATCATAACCCTGATCCATAAGGATATGGATAAGGTTAAGACTTTCCCAAAACCTTTCAAAAAGCCTTGAAAGGAATAATTCTAAATTAGATTGAAGAGGAAAAATCTAAAATTCCCCAATGAAAAGGAAAGTAATTGGGAAGAGGTGGAAAAGTTGGAAAAGTAGAGAAAGCAGCTTTAAAGTACCTCATTGAGGGAAGCCTAGGAAAAAATAGGAAGAAAGCATACTAAAAATTTTGGATGCAGAATTTGGAAACAGGCTTAGGGAAAGCATGGCTTAAGTAAGCTGTTTCAAAACAGACTCAAGGTAGTCTATAACTAGAATATCTCAGCTCGGGGGTGAATTCAGGAGAGAAAGAATTCTAAGGTTGGGAGGACTGGTCATAGTCTTTGGTATGGACATTTAAAATTTACTATTTCAAATTTTGTATATTTTGTTATGGAGCAATAATGTTTTTAAATTAGACAATAGCTTTAAAATGGTTTTGAAATTTATAATTTTAGGATTCACATGTATTTAACAGATAGGTTTTATAATAATACTACCAATCTGTATGCTTGCATGAGAGAAATCTAGGCATAACCATCTCCCAGAATGTCTAAACCATGAGGAGGTCTAAATCTTGGAATAGGTGTACTCAAAAAATTATAGCATTTGATTCTAATGTATTACGAATCTACACACTGGTATGATAAATTTACTTTTCTTACTTCCTATAGTAAACAAAGGTAAAATAAAAATATATTCTAGGATCAGTCCATAGTACTGCTAGATAGAAATTCACAACCACCAAATCTTATACAGAAACTATAATAAAATTATCCAAATTCATGAGAACTACTGTATGGGCAGTCAATTCCATAGATACTGTATACTATTTAATTCTCCTCTACTCAAAATTGATGGAATAACTGAAGATGACATTTAGAAATTATTAAGTTGGCAGAGATATAAGACCATCCTAAATTCGTTAAGATGAGTAGGATAATAGCCTGAGATCCACCATGAAAAGTTATTTACTCATAGCAGTTATATCTCAGTAACCATTTAGAAAACCAGAAACAAAAATTAAAAATGTATAACAATGAGAGAAATTTATTGAACATTCAATATCAGTATTTTCTCTCTTAAAAGAAATATAAATTAGTACGAATTTAAATAATAATGAGAGAAAAACCATACAACAGAAATTATTAGAACTCGACCTGTAATATGGCAGAAGAAAGAGGGAATTGATACATGTATATATATGCAGACCCAATATTTTGTAAAAATTCAACCAAGTATTTTCCACTTAAATATAATTTTGTTACTATGCAACAGGAAATAGAGTATACATGTAAAATAAATAGTGATATCACCGAAATTTATAATGTGGAAAACTTTCCATTAGCGAATAGAGACCTAGTAAATTTACGATTTTTAAGGTGTAGTGAAGTACCATTCAAAGCATATTAACAATTAGAATGTAGTGGAACAAGTGCAAAGAGAAACAAATACAGGAATATATTTTGAGAACCTAAATATTGAAATGGAAGTAAAATTTATGATTACTTCTCAAAATCCAAAACCGTGTTCTGATATTAGCTTGGGATATTCAAAGTTGGATTTATAAATATGGGTGGGACATTATCAATACCCCAGCAAAAACCTAATAAATTTCCTCAATACAAACTTTTCCATCATCCTTGTTAAAATATTTGCTACAGTATCTTGAATAAAAAACAAATCGAACTGATATTTGAACATCGAGTTAGTTCGAAGTGCTGAAAAACGAGATGATGTACCAACCTGTACCATGGTAATAAGGCAATATTAATTAAATGAGGATTGAACGAATGGGGGATATCCAGGTAATTAGAATATTTACTTGAGATATCGAAATGCTACCTGCCATGATTGAGACAAAATGGTAAGAAATCTGGTTAGGCTACGAATATAACAATAGATAAAATTTATTATTGAGACAATGCATATTTATTACGAAAAGTAAAGAACTAGGTTTACCTTTGGTCAGAGGAAACATTGGATCAAATGTACTGTATTCAATACACACAAACTATAAAAATGGAATTGTGGAAGAATGAAAAGATGGAGAAATTTCTACAAAAATCAAGTATGATTAAAAAGTAATGAAGATAAATCCAACGAAAATAAAAATCGTTGTTACCTGAGAGGTTCAAAGGGCGCCTTAAGCCACTTCTATGGAGGCGAGGCATGAAAACCTCCAAGGCAACAAAAATAATAATCATTTTTTCCAGCCTCATTTAATAAGAACGGAAGAAAACCAGAAGTAAATTATATAAATGGAAATAGAGTTCACATATGCTATAGATAATCATGGAATGAAAATCGAATAGTTGGAAATAAAAAAAATTTCGTAGAAAGTTGCATAGAAAGTGTGAGTGGATCCAATAAATCAACATCATTCCCAACTACAATAAATGCAATATAACCCTTTCCTTCATTCTCAAGAAGTCTGTCGAAATATCTAAATGAAGCTGGAGAACGCATCGACTTCAGTGATCAGATAACCATGGAGAGGGATCTATTAATTCATTCCCCATGAAATACAATACCATTTCAGAGAATTGTTCTCAGCACTATTGCAAACCAGCGATAGTAAATGGTGGTACTCTTTCGAAACAGGGATCATATATTATCCGAGGAACCCTAAAAGAAAATTATAATAGAAATCGTAGTCCACTTGTCATTAGATGCCCAATTTTGGCTTGTGAGAAGTGCGAGAAAATCCTCGAAAGAGAAACCACTAACACAGTACAGAGTCATAAATATAATTGTATTACGTATCACGGCATCTGGTATTAAATCTGGATTCAAAATATTTGGAACGAGAAACAAGGTGGACGTAAGTCGTTTATATGAAATTTTCACCAAAAGGGTTCACCAACACAGATACGGATCCGACTATATAAACCTGAGAAAAATAAATGCATGGAATTACGACTGACATGATAACCTAAGGTATTGTTTAACGTTGAATTCAATTCCACAGTACAAGGTATTCAGAATGTAATTGGACCGTCGTTGGAATATTTTGTATTGGTTCGATTTTATCATTAAATTTAATACTAATCCAAAAACTATAATGTTTCTTTGATAGTATTTCAATGACAAGGGAAAATAATTATAAGAGATAAGTACAAGTTTGAAATTATTAATTCACCATTATAAATAAGGAACGTTCTAACCTTTATTGAAAAGGGAAAGGAAATTTAGTTGTATGAGTAAGAAAGCTATAAACATATAGGGTAAATAATTTAAAACCCATGTGGATATATATAAATGAAAATGAGTTAGAAAAACTATAGTCATACACCTATGTGGAGGTGTATGTATGTATGTATGTATATATATATATATATAGTTTAGATGTCCTATAGTTTATCTTAGGAAGTGTTATAGAAAATTTATATATATGGATGCATATATAAAATTTTTAAGAAAGGTAAAGAATTAGTTAAAAATTCAAAGTCATGAATTTACCTATTAGAGTTGCAAGATCCAAATAATTTCATATAAGCTAATGATTATATGGAAAGGCTACATTAAAGGTACTTAATTAAGCTAAAAAGATTTAGAGAAGAATAAGTATTGGAATAAAAATACCATATTGAGGTATATATAAATGAACCACTTATATTATAAAATAACAATAATATATTGGGAATTAAGGGATACAGGAAGATCTTGAGGATGTATAAAGGAATATAGACATTATATTCCTATAAATAAATAAATAAAATAATAATAATAATTGTGGTAATGAGGAACATATCAAGTTAGAATTGTCCATAAAGATTTGTTAAGAAAGGAATGACATTTCTCATTATTTTACTCTTACAATAAACATATTATCTATAAATTTTCCCTCACAATATTATCTAGAACAATATCTGCCCCTCACAATTAGAGTAATGTGCTAGGGGTTAAGTCACACTAAAAATATATCGTTGACAGATATTGTGTAATTGTGACAAAAAGATAAATGCAGCATGGTAACAGAAGTTTGTTAAACTATGAAGAACAACTATAAAAAAAAAAGATGAATAATATGTAAAAAAAAAAAAAAATGTTTGGATGAGAGGCGTTACAAATGGTATCAAAGCATTAGCTAACACACTGAGCAACTTATGTGCTCACACAAAAAAGTTTATGCTGCTCTAAAATGTTATGAATTTTAAAATTTTACCAATGTTCTTTTAATGTACAGTGAATAGTACTAAGAGATACAACGATGGACCATGACTGAAGAGGATGCGTTGTATGTGGATATGGGTAGTGGAGAAAACACGCCAGATCCAAATGTTCCATTGATGGCTATGTTGCATAGAATGCAACAAGGAATGACATAACTTAAAAAACACAATGACAGGTTATCTTTAGCTAGTAAAGAACAAGACAGATTTATAAGAGAATTGACTTCACCAAACAATGAAGAAGGTGAAGGTTCCTAATACAGTCTAGGAAAAGAATTTAATTATATTATTCTTTATACAAAAATAAAATAAAAGTAATGTGACATAAGTACCAACAAAGATTACTGAAAATTTGGTATATGCGACTGAATAGTATTGTATATTGCATAAGCGAAGTGTAATTAATTTAATCGCAACAGCCTTGTTGGGAAAAATTCCCAAAAATTCTGCGTTATAATGATTACAATAGAAATTGTGATTAAAGGTAGGGAAAAACCTTATGAGACTGCTAATAGTTCAAATAAATATTAAAAAAGTTATAGCCATTGAATACTGAATATATCTTTGGCGATGCAATACCAACCTGTGCATGTATAGACATATACAAGTTAGAGAGCATATCTCGATAAGAATCTCGAAAAAGATTCTGAGGGAGAGGATGCCTCTAGACAACAGTCTAGGAGGAAAAGAGAAGTTCAGAGGAATTCTGGAAAAAAATATGTTTTCTCACCTTCCTCCTATGATGAGAAATGGAGGAGTATAATATCATTGGTGGTGAAAGAAGGTATAAAACGAGATACATATAAAAATATAGAGTGGAATACAAATTTAAATACTATTCCAAATTGGATAGTCTGGTATTACAATCCATGATTAAATAGCTATATAAGATTTAATCATTGTAATGGGAGAAGGATTGGGTGAGGTGGTAAGAATTGCCTGAACCATTAATTCCATAAACGGAAAAAAAAACATGGGGTATTTTTAAAACCACCAGATCCATATAAATTAAAAGTAAGGAATCCTGTCTCAGAGAACCACTGAAATTGAAAGTTGAATATGTTCATATCAGAAAATAAGCATACTGAAGAAATTAAAGTGAAGTGTGACAAAAGTACCTAAGAATGGAACATATTGTCGAGAAATTATAATAAGTTGGAATATATCACAGTAAATTGATATTTCTAAAGTACTATTGTTCCATAATTTTGTTAGCGAGCGACACATTTTATTAGAAATAAATTCTAAACATAAGATGATATTCAGAAATATAATACCCAAATAATTATATCTAAAGACACATAGTATCGCACAATTAGATATTTCTGTAGTAGCTAAAGCATAACCGAACAAAACTGACATTATAGATATAGATAGAGAGAAAATATATATATACCAAAAACCTAAATGGATTCAACCCTACCTGCATGAAAACAACAGGAAGGCAGAGTTGAAACATAGAGTTATACTTAATTGCACACTTTAGACATGCCATTAGAAGGCGTATGAATTCTGTGGTAGAATAAAAAAAAAAAATTCATATATGCAATATGAAAAATATGCTCTGTGCTAACTAATGAACCAAAAAGTTGCATTATTGCACATTTTAGACATATTGTCAGTAGGAATATGAATTTCATAAAAGAGGTTAGAGAAAATTTAAAAGAATTTTCCAAATATGTGATATAAAAGACACGAGTCTCTGAACCTAGATAGGGTTTAACAAAAGATAGGAGAAATTTGGCATGCAAAAATTTGGTACAAAATTGGCATAACAAGTTTTCAAATCATTCAACAGTATACCAAGTATAAACGAAAATTGTATAGAGCTCAATAATTCCATTATCTATTTCGATGAAGGAGAAAACATGAATAAATTGGATAGGATAACAGAAAATACCTACCAACTCATTGAAAGAAAACATTTCATGGAAGTGTAGCGATGGAACTACAAAAGCCAGCTAGAAAAATGTTGCCAATTTTATTAGGTGGGATAAAGATAACAAACTGAAATATAAACTGGTAGGAAAAATTCCAGACCCCAAGGATATTAAGAGGATAGTTCTAGATGAAATTTGAGAATAATTCCAAATAAGGAAGTTAGTTATAAAATGGTGTTATATTAAAAATTGGTAGGAGTTAGAATAGAAGCCACAAGAAGTACTACTGATTTGAAACGTATATAATATCAAGTAGATCCCTGCTAGGTCATGTTGGTTCAAAGGAGAGATAGAACCTCAAAGAAAACCATAGATTGCTGGCAAAAAAAAAAAAAAACAAAACAAAACAAAATTTTGAATTGAAATTTTATAGGACAATTGGTCCTGTTTTACTAGTTAATTAAATCGTGATATAAGAAAAACGAGGAATTGGGATATAAAATTTTACAAGCCTAGAGGAGCAGTAGCAAAGCTCAAGAAGAGTGAAATTAGTTACAGTATGGATATATCCCCTGAATCGGTAGTAAAGGTTCTGTTAAAATGTATGCTTGAGAAAAATGAGAAGGGGTTGATTCAGGAAAAAAAGAATGGAAGTAAAAATTCCACAAAAATAAAGAAAATGATATGCAAACTGGGTGTTTGTAATTTCTTAATAAGTTGAAAGGAATAGAAAAAAAAAATGTTGGGATGTCTGTAAAGGAGGAATATCCCTAAATTTTGAATAATGCTTAAGTAATACAGTGTTAAATTACCTCTACAAAATTTTAAAAGAATATCTCAAGTGATTATATAAATTCAACAGTGGAACATAGACATCAAAATACATATTCCTTTAGTGAAGTAAATAAGTGATGACTACTTATTAAGTGTACAAATTTATAAAAGGTTGAAAAATATCTCAAGTGAGAGAGAACTTATAAGTATAAAAATTGATGGTACATAAATCATATGACCCTACCACAGCATATTTGGTAGAAAAAGAAAAAATTTCATAATATGTCATTAGTTCGGACATATAGATAACTCCAATCGAGTTTGAAAATTAAAACAAGACATGTTTGCACGGTTAGGAATAAAAAATAATGAAAAATCCTTTGTGGAAGGATTGCTAAGAGACAATGAAATCTAGATCCTATATAAAAATAGGAAGTTGGAAAATCGATCAATTAATGTAAGGCTGACACTACAAACTGAGATGCAAGTTGAAGATCTACGGTACTAATTGATATACTTGATAAGAAAAGAATTCAAGTGTAATGTAGAAATTGAATTTTAGAGCTTGTTATTGAGTCTGGTTATTACAAATTAAATTGATTGTTTGAAAAAAAATCAAATAGTGAGAAGGTACTTGAAGTACAGAAATGCACTGAGAAAAAGATAAAGCAGAACATCTGCATATGATAAAGTTGATTTTCTAAATTCATGAAACACTAATGAAAAGTTATATATTTTGTTTAGACAAGTGTGTAACAGGGATTGTATACTCCAAGAAAAGGAGTCAAAAAGGTGAAAATAAGTGTAGGGAATTCACCAAGAAAACCAAAAAAGCCAAGCTAGACCAGGTTTACGTGAGAAGGAAATATCACCAAAAGATAAGAACTGATAAGTAGTTGTGCTAAAAAATGCACTAAACTACTATGAAACTGAATGGTTTGGCTAACAGCTGAATTTATTGAAATTATTAAAGTTCAGAATGTTGTTGTGATTATCAATATATGTATATGATATTAATTATATGAATTGGTATGAATTGTGGACAGTGAGAGAGCGAAATAAAAGATTCTTCCGGATAGAATTATTGCAATGAAGTAGGGAGAAAATCAAACTCCAGAGGGTATCAGTGGTAGAGTGGGAATAGAGGAAGGACTGGTACTCTGAAGAAAACTGATGGAGGCTAGGAGAAAATATGAAAGAGGAATCCTCGTCTTGAGTTGAATAATCAACCTCAAAGTGTAACACCGAGAACGGTGTTTAGTGTTGGGGGGGAATATGTAACAGCCCTAGTTCTATGCTTTTAATTGACATTTGGAACAAAATCAAAAGGGGAAAGTGGACCCCAATGGAGAATTATTGTGTGGATTTATTTAAATATTTATTAATAAAAAATAAATGGAATATTTATGTGTGCACTGTGACCAGATGAGATTAGAGATCATAACCCTGATCCATGAGGATATGGATAAAGTTAATACTTTCCCAAAACCTTTCAAATAGCCTTGAAAGGAATAATGCTAAATTAGATTTAAGAGGAAAAATATAAAATTCTCCAATGAAGAGGAAAGCAATTTGGAAGAGGTAGAAACGCTGGAAAAGTAGAGAAAGTAGTTTTAAAGTACCTCATTGAGGGAAGCTTAGGAAAAAATAGGAAGAAAACATCCTAAAAATTCTTGACGCAGAATTTGGAAACAGGCTTAGGGAAAGCATGGCTTAAGTAAGTTGTTTTAGAATAGACTGAGGGTAGTCTATAACTAAAAGATCTCAGCTCGGGGGTGAATTCGGGAGAAAAAGAGTTGTAACGTTGGGAACACTGGTCATAGTCTCTGGTATGGACATTTAAAATTTACTATTTCTAATTTTGTATATTTTGTTATGGAGGAATAATGTTTTTAAATTAGACATTAGATTTAAAATGGTTTTGAAATTTAGAATTTTAGGATTCGCATGGTTTTAGAAGAATACTACCAATCTGTATGCTTGCATGAGAGAAATTTGAGCATAACCATTTCCTAGAATGTCTAAACCGTGAGGAGCTCTAAATCTGGGAATAGGTGTATCCCAAAAAATTATAACATTTGATTCTAGTGTATTATGAATCTACATGCTGGTATGATAAATTTACTTTTATTACTTCCTATAGTAAACAAAGGTAAAATAAAACTATATTCTAGGATCAGTCCATAGTACTACTATATAGAAAGTCACTACCACCAAATCTTATACAGAAACTATAATAAATTCTCCAAATTCATGAGAACTACTGTATGGGCAATCAATTTCATAGATACTGTATACTATTTAATTCTTCTCTACTCAAAATTGATGGAATAATTGAAGATGACATTTACAAAGTATTAAGTTGGCAGAAATATAAGACCATCCTAAATTCATTAAGATGAGTGGGATAATAGCATGAGATCCACTGTGAAAAGCTATTTACTCATAGCAGTTATATCTCAGTAACCATTTAGAAAACCATAAACAAAAATAAAAAATATATAACAATGAGAGAAATTTATTGAACATCCAATATCAGTATTTTCCCTCTTAAAAGAAATATAAATTAGTACAACTTAAGAAATATAAATTAGTACAACTTTAAAGAATAATGAGAGAAAAACCATACAACAAAATTATTAGAACTCAACCTGTAATATGGCAGGAGAAAGAGGAAATTGATACATGTATATATATGCAGACCCAGTAGTTTGTAAAAATTCAACCAAGTATTTTCCACTTAAATATAATTATGTTACTATCCAACTGGAAATAGAGTATACATGTAAAATAAATAGTGATATCACTGAAATTTATAATGTGGCAACCTTTCCATTAGCGAATGGAGACCTGGTAAATTTATGATTTTTAAGGTGTAGTGAAGTACCATTCCAAGCATATTAACAATTAGAATGTAGCAAAACAAGTGCAAAGAGAAACAAATACATGAATATATTTTGAGAACCTAAATACTGAAATGGAAGTAAAATCTATGATTACTTCTCAAAATCCAAAACCGTGTTCTGATATTAGCTTGGGATATTCACAGTTGGATTTATAAATATGGGTGGGACATTATCAATACCCTGGCAAAAACCTAATAAATTTCCTCAGTATAAACTTTTCCATCATCCTTGTTAAAATATTTGCTACAGTATCTTGAGTAAAAAACAAATCGAACTGATATTAGAACATCGAGTTAGTTAGAAGCACTGAAAAACGCGATGATGTGCCAACTTGTACCATGGTAATAAGGCATTATTAATTAAATGAGGATTGAACGAATGGGGGATATGCAGGTAATTAGAATCTTCACTTGAGATATCGAAATGTTACCTGCCCTGATTGAGACAAAATGGTAAGAAATCTGGTTACGCTACGAATATAACAACAGATCAAATTTATTATTGAGACAGTGCATATCTATTACGAAAAGTAAAGAAATGGGTTTACCTCTGGTAATCCAAGGAAACATTTGATCAAATGTACTGTATTCAATAAACACAAACTATAAAAATGGAATTGCGGAAGAACGAAAAGATGGAGAAATTTCTACAAAAATTAGGTATGATTAAAACGTAATGAAGATAAATCCAACGAAAATAAAAATCGTTATTCACTGTGAGGTTCAAAGGGCACCTTAAGCCACTGCTATGGAGGCGAGGTGTGAAAACCTCCAATGCAACAAAAATAATGATCATTTTTCCAGTCTCATTTAATAAGAACGGAAGAAAACCAGAAGTAAATTATTTAAATGGAAACAGAGTTCACATATGCTATAGATGATCATGGAATGAAAATCGAATAGTTGGAAATAACAATTTATTCATAGAAGGTTGCATAGAAAGCGTGAGTGGAGCCAATAAATCAACATCGTTTCCAGCTACAATAAATGCAATATAACCCTTAGCTTCATTCTCAAGAAGTCTTTCGAAATATCTAAATGAAGCTGGAGACTGCATCGACTCCGGTGAGCAGATAACCATGGAGAAAGAAAGAAAGAAAGAAAGAAAGAATTTTTAATGTCCACGGGGCTAAAAATAGCCTATGGGACAGATTGCTTCTCTATCTGACTCTTGTATTCGGCCCTTTTCCTGTGAAGTTTTACAATGAGCACTCCCAGCTTATCGACAAACTCTTCGCTGAATAGATTATCCCAAGAATTAGCTGCCAAAATACCTGCATAGTTTTCTCTGGTGTCTTTGAAGGCCTCACATTCTAGAATGAAATGTTTTTTTGTTTCCACTTTTCCGGAGGAGCAAAAAATACATACTCTTTCTTCCCACATTTCTTTTGGCCTTTTCCAGCGCCCTGTTTCACAACGGAGTTGATGAGAATTAGTCCTTAATTGAGCAATAAGAATTTTAGATCTCCAAGAAATATCAGCCCCTATTTATGCCTTTTGTTGATGGTTATGTGTGGGGTTAAACTCTTCTATGTAGTACTTCTTCTTTCTCTCTAGCTCTTTCTTCCAAGTATGTTTATGGAATTTATCCATAACAAAAGTTTTTATCTCTTTACTGTTTGTAGGACACATGCTCAAGCAAATACCACATTTACTAAACCATTTGTTATTTTGCCGCATCCAAGTCTTCTATCTTTTACACAATCTGTCACTAAACACAACCTTAGGCCATCTATCCTCTTCCATTTGCTCAATTTTTTTCAGATACCTTATGACTCGCACCATAGCAATTGCTTCAATAGGAGCAGCCCCTGTTTCACTTAATAGGATAGCATAAGGAACTGCACTTTTAATTTTGAATTTGTTTGTAATCAAACATTTCTGAATTTTCTCAATTTGTTTCCACTGCATCTTGGTTGTGCTGCTGGCCCATAGTTCACAACCGTAAAGAATCACCGGAATCACTAGAAGCCCAAAAAGAGTTAGGGTGGTTTTCCAGTCCCACAGCTCTGCCTCTCTACACATGTTTTGAAGAGCATAAAATGCTTTCCAACCCCCTAAAGTTCTTTTCTTTCTACAACCATCCCAACTTAAATTTCTGTTGAAGTCAATTCCGAGGTATTTGTAGTCTGCAACTTCTTCCAGAATGTTGCCTTCAAAATAGAACTTATGTTGGTTATGCTTTCTTTTGTTAGAAAAAACCACTACTTTCGTTTTGCTAATATTGACTTGCATCCCAACCCTTCTACAAAAATGCTCAAGGGAATGTAAATGCTCTTGCAAACCAAGAGCCGAATTAGCAATCAATATAAGGTCATCTACGTACAAAAGAAGCCTGATAACGAACTTGCCCAAATGGATACCGTCACCCCCTTGCGAATTTAGCCACTCTTACCAAAGGCCAGCTTGATGATATATATGCAAGGGTAGGAGACAATGGAAAGAATCTGTTAATTGATTCCCTGTGAAATACAATACTGTTTCAGAGAATTGTTGTCAGCACTATTGCAAACCAACGATAGCAAATAGTGGTACTTTTGTGAAACAAGGATCATATATTATCCGAGGAACCCTAAAAGAAAATTATAATAGAAATCACCATCCACTTGTCATTAGATGCCCAATTTTGGCTTGTGAGAAGTGCGGGAAAATCCTCGAAAGAGAAGCCATTGTAGTTGTGGTATTTTTAATTCACACAACCATAAATGAAGAGGTGCAAAACCCTAACACAGTACAGAAACATAAATATAATTGTATTGCGTATCACGACATCTAGTATTAAATCTGGATTCAAAATATTTGGAACGAGAAACAAGGTGGACGTATGTCCTTTATATGAAATTTTCACCATAAGGGTTCATCAACACAGATACGGATCTGACTGTATAAACCCGAGAAAAATAAATGCGTGGAATTATGACTGACGTGATAACCTAAGGTATTGTTTAACGTTGAATTCAATTCCACAATACAAGGTATTCGGAATGTAATTGGACCATATTTGGAATATTTTGTATTGGTTCGATTTTATCATTAAATTTAATACTAATCCAAAAACTATAACGTTGCTTTGATATGATATTTCAATGACAAGGGAAAGTAATTATAAGAGATAAGTACAAGTTCGAAATTATTAGTTCACCATTATAAATAAGGATCATTCTAACCTTTATTGAAAAGGGAAAGGAAATTTAGTTGTATGAGTAAGAAAGCTATAAACATATAGGGTAAATAATTTAAAACCCATGTGGATATATATAAATGAAAATGAGTTAGACAAACTATAGTCATACACCTATGTGGAGGTGTATATATATATATATAGTTTAGATGTCTTATAGTTTATCTTAGGAAGTGTTATAGAAAATGTATATATATGGATGCATGTATAAAACTTTTAAGAAAGGTAAGGAATTAGTTAAAAAGTCAAAGTCATGAATTTTACCTATTACAGTTGCAAGATCCAAATAATTTCATATAAGGTTATAATTATATGGAAAGGTTACATTAAGGGTACTTAATTAAGCTAAAAAGATTTAGAGAAGAATAAGTATTGGAATAACAATATCATATTGATGTATATATAAATGAACCACTTATATTACAAAAGAACAATAATATAGTGGGAATTAAGGGATACAGGAAGATCTTGAGGATGTATAAAGGAATATAGACATTAAAAATAAATAAATAAATAAATTAAATAAAATAAAATAAAAAAGAATTGTGGTAATGAGGAACATATCAAGTTAGAATTGTCCATAAAGCTTTGTTGAGAAAGGAATGAAATTTCTTGTTATTTTACTCTTACAGTAAATATATTATCTAGAAATTGTCCCTCACAATATTATCTAGAACAATATTTGCCCCTCACAATTAGACTAATGTGCTAGGGGGTTAAGTCACACTAAAAATATATCGTTGACAAATATTGTCTGATTGTGACAAAAAGATAACCGTAGCATAGAAACAGAAGTTTGTCAAATTATGATGAACAACTATAAAAATAAAAGATGAATAATATGTAGAAACAAAAAAATAAAAAACAAAATAGTTAGATAAGAGGCGTTACAGCTACCTTATTCTTCATTCAAATAATTAATTTACTCAATGAAAAAAAATAAAGAATACATCGACAACATAGATGGTTGGAAAATATAGTGGAAGCATGAAATATAATTTATCAACCACATAGGAAGTTATTCATTCAAAATAGCTTTTAATTTCTTTAAAAAAAAAATGCATTCAAAAAACCTCCACACATTTCCCAAAAAGGAATATGCACAAATACAAAAAAAAAATCTCTAACTAATATTATACAACTTGTTGAAAACCCAAATATAGTAAAAATATATTGTACGACTTGTAAGATAGCTTCTATGGTATTTCCCTATGATTCTACAAACATGTATGGAAATATGTGTATCAATGTATAAACCTCCATTCGACTATACAAAACTGTGCACACCACTATCTCGTACTATATACTCTCCTCGAATGCATTTTCCCTAAGTACCTACTTTCTCTTTTTGTCACTTTCTCAACTGCTAAAGTATGCCTAGTAGCCTCTACCTTACTTTATCTCTATACTTTTAGCGAAGAATATATTTCTATTACTCCTCCTAATGGATGTAATATTTTAAATTGAACAACAAAAAATGATATTTACTCCTTCTTACTATAGTGAATTCCAAATAATATATATATATATATATATATATATATATATATATATATATATATATAAATTATAATGATTTTTTAAAATATTTTTCCAAAAATATATCGAGCTAAAATCACTCCTTCTCACTCAAGAGATGTGGAATTTCCTATCAGAAATATAATTCTCAATAACCAGGAATCATAACTATGATCAATCCTCGTGTACGGAAAACCCTAAGAATAATAGAATATATATGAAGGAGAAGGAAATGGAAATACATAGCCTTTCTTAGAGTACCCTTCTGTCGACCTTATGCATATTTCTTAGGAAACCTAGAAAGATTAAGAATAACTAACTATATAAAGAACTTATTCATAAAGAGAATTATCAAATACAATACAATATTAAGGCTTGAAAAGTAACTACCTTAAGAGATCACAAAAGGATGAAACCAAATGAAAATAATAAGTAAGGCTAACACTCGATTTCTTCTTTAATATGCAACAATTAGGAAAGAGTCTATTTATTGGAGGGAAATGTGCTACCCTAAATATTGTAATGTTACAACATGTTTCTTAGGAAACACTCCATTTCAGATATTCTAGTTTGCAATTTTTTCTAATGTGTTTGAGTGAAGTTTTAATATCTTGGATATAGTGTCAACTCTAGAGGTGGAAAAAATCCCGAAATTATCTCAAAGTTATTGGCCATAAGTCTAACATCTTGACACGCCACATTAAATCCTAATTGTACCAAAAAATAAAGTGAATCATGAGTATAACCTACTCAAGTAGATAACTTCATTCAACTCACTATCATATGCAAAACAACCATACTTATTTTGAAAAAAGTCCAAATATGTGTATTTTAGATACAAAAAGGTAAAAATAAGGTTATTTATGGACTTCTAGAGTATTCAATATGTAGGCCTCGAGTATCTCTTTTCCCCTTATAACTATAATATTATGGGAATTTTAAAGATTTTCTTATATCTATGAATATTCTATTTTTAAAAATCCTTAGGAAATTGATCTACTGATAACTAATTACTATTACTTATTCTTGAAACTAAAATCTACTCTCATTAAGAGAGAAATGAAAGATCATAATTCCAAGGCACAATCTACTATAGGTACACTACTACAATCATTTAGGTTGAAATGTGTCTTTTATTTCTTCAAATATATCATTGTATTATGTTTTTCTTACATCTATATTAAAATTATGTTTGGAGATAACACCAATGATATTGTTTTCATCTGAGGGATGGGACCCGTAATTCCAAAATCATTCATAATTGGCTATTGAAGTTCAATATAATTAGGATAATTGTAATATTTTATGTATGTAATGAAAATACAAAAGTATTCACATTCCTATGACATCACGTAGAAGGATTGGTCTTTTTTTTTTTGATATTTTCTTCGCCCTAATTGTGAAAATCTAAAAGTCATTATCCTCCTAATTGAGATTCTTAGAGGTTGAAAAGTTAAAGTTTGTAGGACATATCCCCGAATTCGTGAGCACATCTATCTTCAAATAATGTAACAAGTTATGGAATTTCATGAATTCATAGAATTATATTGCAGTAAATTAAATTGTTCAAAGATAGACATAAAACCTTATATTCTTAAATATAGATAAAAATATGTGATATGAAAATTAACACATACAAATATAATTGTCATGGGAGCGCTATTTCTTGATCTATTTCTCCATATGAAGGATTCAAGAAATCTGAGTAAAGGGTGACTGCACAACCCAAAAATCATTTTTTTATTTGAAAATTGAGTTTCACCATTATTGATTGTACATTTATTTCTTATTGAAAAAAATATACCATAAAACCTATAGCACTTATTTAGAACCTATAAACTCTCCCAACCTATTCACCCCCATCTCCTTCCAAATATTTATGGATATGATTGAATTATGATGTGTGCCACGTTTAATATGAAACAATATATCTACCCAATTATCCATAAATTATACCATCCTTTACGAATGCGCATAATAGAATAGTTTACAATAAATAAATCATCTATGCTTGCATTTTTCTTAGGAATATAGTTGAACTGATACATCATATATTTAAACTTGGTTTATATTCAAAGTAGAAACAAACCTTGGCTATAAAAACTTGCCACATGATGAAAATCATTGATCACACCATTTTCAAATTCAATGTTTCTACTATATTAACAATAAGTTATGCCTATAGCTACTAGCTCCAATACCATGGTAGAGAACAATTAAATTGTAGGGCTGAAGAGATATAAACACCTAAAGAGGTTATTTCTAAAGATAACTTTACAATAATGAAGAACAAGTGAGCATGTCTAAACATAGAATGAATAAACCCAAATACACACATTATTTAATGTGTCACCACACTTAATAAACTTGAGAGCATAATCCATAACATAATTTTTATTTAGCTTATAATATCACTAGATTCCATAGAAAGAGGAAGAGATAATCAAATTTTATCACCTCAAGCATTCCCACATTTCCTTATTCTCATCGTTGATATTCATACTAATCTACTACCTTAACTAGAAAAATGACTACCGAGTCAACCATTGAAAGTTTTGAGGATGAAACTTTATTTTAAAGTTTAGAAACTTTGTGAATCTCTCTAGTCCATGGTATGCAATCTGTAAAGTGTTTGGTTATATTTTTATAAGAATATTCAAATTTGTAATAGATTTATAGATTTCATGTATAATATTTTGGTGTTTTTTAAGGTAACCTAATTGTATACTATAAAATTTAGGAATATATTTTTAGAAAAAATGAAAACTATCAATTTTTTTTTTGAAAACTATTAGAAAATTATCTCGCCTACAAATATTAATGGGTAAAAATGCGAATATGGGTAACACTTTTGTGAGAATCTGGGGCGGAAATTTTTTTTCCTCAATAGTTAAGAACTTTTGAAATTAGTTCGTCCAAACTCATTCTGTCGTTTACATTGACGTCGTAATAACGACAATGCCAAACAGATTTTTGGCTGGAGATTGGAAAACCGACAAACAAAGCTCGACCGAACTATTAGTTCGATTGATCTTTTAAAATAGTTCGGCCGAACTATTATTTTATAAATATATCACCCGCAAACTGTTCTAGGCTTCTTGTTCACATCTATCTTCTGTGATTTTAGTTGATTTAGTGTTGCGTCATGATGACGAGGGGAGTTTTGTTGATTTGCGCCTCGACACTGAGGTAAGTTTTGTTAATTTTGTTATTTTTTGTAATTATTTTTTGTTGGCTTTTTTTTTTTAATTTGATTTTAATTTAATTTTTTTTGTTCACAAGAATTTGGTTGTCTTCCACGACATCTTCAGTCTCTTCAGGGATCGCACAGGTTCAAATTAACGACCAATTTCTGCTGTGACTTTCCAGGTACATATGTTCCTTTCCAAAACTTCTCTAATTAATGTCCATGTTTGTAAATAATGATTTTCTCACAATTTTGATTGAAGTGCCAAATAGTAGCTTTGTAGTTTGACTGAATTTTGGTAGTTTCTGCTCAGAGTTACTGTCTATAGTTAGACGTGCAAAGTTGTGCTTTTGGAATCACCAAATCACAAAATAACCTTATGGATTGAATTTTGACCTCTCTAGGAACATTGTGTAGCATTTTTTTCTACAATGATTTCATATACTTGGCTCATTGCTTCTGCTAAGAATTGACTGTTCATATCTCATATTAAAAGTAGTTAAATTAAATTTACTCAGGACTGACCTTTTCTCCTTGACTGTTCATATATGTCATATTCAAAGCAATTAAATTTAGTTGGTTCTAAATTTTTTCTCCTTTATTAAATGAAAATGATATGAAAACTTTTTTCCCCTCCCTAAAGAAAATGATGTGTAAAGGGATTCCTCCCAGGAGAAAAAAAACGAATACCACATGATAGTGATAAATGGTGTATATGATAGTGATAAATGCTATATAGATTAGAATATACATTATCATGATAAATACTATATATAATGGGATATACATTGTTGGATTTTTAAGTTGGGATATATAGATCTTGCAAGTCCAATAATGTATATCTCAAACATAAGTTGAATTTGTTATTTGTTATGATGTGCATATTAACAATTTGACAAGGTTTTTTTTTTTAATATATTGGTAACGTTCACCAAATTCTTGGGGAAAATTTCTCTCGACATTAGCACGTTGTGTATAACTGACCTAAGTGAGAGGTGTTTACCGTCCCGGCCTGAAAAAGGAAACAATGGTGTTTGACATGCATCGCATGAAGTTATCACATTTAATATATATATATATATATATATATATATATATATATATATATATATATATATATATATATATATATATATATATATATCTTTCTCTAAAGGCTACCCACTATGTATGGGACTAATTAATATATTTCTTTGTTTTGCAATTTAGCCTACTTCCTTAAAAATATATATATTTCTTATCATAATATTTCTTGAAATTCCTTCATGATATCTATGGTTGCTCAGGTTTAGTATATTTAGCCGTTGTTTTAGCAGGAACAATTTTTGGATGAGCTGATTTTGGATCAACAGTAGTGGTTTTGGAGTCTAAAATTGTTGTTTTAGGAGAATTAGTTGTCTTGAAAACAACAAATTTTTGAGAATCTGTTGTTGTTTGGAAAACTTCATTTGTTATGTCAACAATCTTGGGATATTTATTATCATATCAGAATTTCATGAGTTGATCATCCGTAGAAAAGACAGAGTTGTTGTCATGATCTCCAATTGTTTTGCATAGAATAAATATTCCACATTTTCATAATCTTTTCATGAATTTAAGAATCTACAAAAAAAGATAATATTTCTTATCATATCAGAACTTCCTTCAAAAAATATAATATTTCTTAAATCATATCAGAATTTAAGCCTCTGCAAAAAAGATTTAATATTTCATTCATAATATTTCTTGAACTTCCTTCATGATATATATGGTTGCTCACCTTCATTCAATATTGGGTAAAAGGTCATGGTATTACCTTAATTTATATTCTAATTCCCTTTCCTAACTTTGATTTTCATTTAATATTTCTTACCATAATATTTCTTGAACTGCCTTCATGATATCTATTGTTGCTCACCTTCGTTCAATATCGGGTAAAAGGTCATGGTATTATCTTAATTTCTATTATAATTCCCTTTCCTAACTTCCTAACTTTGATTTTCATTTAATATTTCTTATCATAATATTTGTTGAACTTCCTTCATGATATCTATGGTTGCTCACTTTCGTTCAATATTGGGTAAAAGGTCATGATCTTACCTTAATTTATATTCTAATTCCCTTTCCTAACTTTGATTTTCCTTTTCACCTTGGAGATAAACCCAATCATTAAATATGATAGTCATCCCTTCTAGGGAACTTAGTATGGGTTTCTTAGTGGTTTCGAACCCTTATTATGATGTGAGGTGGTGTTTAAAACATGGGAGTAACTTGTGTTTGCATGTGATGCTCACGAGCCATGGTTTCTTTTGTGGGTTATAGATGGTTTAGTTCCACCTCCTAATATAAACTTTCTAAAAAACTTCCCTTTATTCCTTAAAGTCAAAATAGATCTATACTGAGGATTACTCTTTATATGTATTTCTAACATATAAATTCTAACGATAATTAATCACATGTGTGTTAAAGTAGAATATGAAATAAGCCCTTTTTACACTTGTCTTGACTCTTAGGTACATAGATGGGTGGGTTTGGGAATCTGGTTCATATGAAAAGTAATAGGTATGGATTTACTGGAAACCTTTTATAATATCAGGACTCAAACAATTGTGATGTTTTCCTTTCTTTCCAACTTAGTACATCCTTCTAGAAAAATCCCTTTTAATGAAGCAGATATATCCAAAGTGATCCACTGATATTTTCTCACCAACAACTATTCCATTTTGGACTTTTATATCTCAAAAATATGCTCATTGAATTTATTCATCTATATCTTTAAACTACTTGAAACTATTTTATTACACCATAGGAATCATTTCGAGAAAAACACATTAGCCATAAAAGTTTCCCATTGAAACCAAAAGTGATTTGATACAAAACATAGGTTTTAACCTTATATATTTAATTTTGTTCAAATAGATTTTTAATAAAATGAAAAATATTCAATGTAAAACACATGCACATTAACATATAATTGTGATATTTTCCCTTCTTTCCAACTTAGTGGACATCCATCTAGAAAAATCCCTTTTAATGAAGCATATATATCCATAGTGATCCACTGACATTTCTTCACAAACAACTCTTCCATTTTGATCTTTTGTATCTCAAAACTATATTGATTGACTTTATGCATCTATATTTGTAAACTACTTGAAACTATTTTATTACACCATAGGAATCATTTTGATATATCTCCCATTTTAATGGGGTGTACCACATTTTGAGAAGAACACATTAGAAATAAAAGTTTCCCATTGAAACCAAAAGTGATTTGATACAAAACATAGGTTATAACCTTATATAGTTTAATTGTTTCAAATAGATTTTTAATAAAATGAAAAATATTCAATGTAAAATACATAGTATTTAGAAACAAAAAGTAATTTGATACAAAACATAAATTTTAACCTTATACTATGATGATTGTTTTGAATATAGATTCTTAATAGAATGAAAAATATTCAATGTAAAACACATGCACATTAACATATAATTGTGATATTTTCCCTGCTTTCCAACTTAGTCCATCCTTCTAGAAATATCCCTTTTAATGAAGCAAATATATCCATAGTGATCCAATGATATTTGTTCACCAACAACTATTCCATTTTGGACTTACATATCTCAAAATTATGCTCATTGAATTTATGCATCTATATCTTTAAACTACTTGAAACTATTTTATTTCACCATAGAAATCATTTTGATATGTCTCCCATTTTAATGGGGTGTTTCTCATTTCGAGAAAAAATGCATTAGCCATAAAAGTTTCCCATTGAAACGAAAAGTGATTTGATACAAAACATAGG
Source organism: Pinus albicaulis (assembly GCA_034641835.2). Taxonomy (NCBI): domain Eukaryota; kingdom Viridiplantae; phylum Streptophyta; class Pinopsida; order Pinales; family Pinaceae; genus Pinus; species Pinus albicaulis. The sequence goes on along the minus strand of JAXQQM020090056.1, from coordinate 270,015 downwards.
TTTTAATGTTCTATAGTTTAATTGTTTCAAATCAAATTTTTTTTTTTTCTAAATAAGACTAATTCTATTAAGAGAAAACATATAGTACAATTAGAGCTTGTGTGCAAGCGAAGCTAAAAAGAAGGGGAGCCTAAGATGAAAGGATATCAACCCTGCTCCTGAATAAAAGCCATGGAATGAGAAAAAAGATAACAAGGAAGCAGAAAAATGAGAGCTGGACTAGGGTATCTGCTTAGAGTGGGTGGATATTGTCTTACAACATTTTTTCCCTTTTTTCTTGCCTAATTTGACCCAGCCATTGGAGCTTGGATGAGCCGATACCAGTTGTAAACTATTCTGCATTGAAGGCAGAATATCCTTATCAGAATCCGAGGAAGAAGACCCATGAGAGCGTTTCTAAGAGATCGGAGGGGTAGAGGGATCTGTAGGACAGGCTGAGGGTGCATCCATCAGAATCCCAACATTCTCCCCATCAGCTTCAATTTCCTCCTCATCTGAGCTGGAGGAGTCTGTGTCTTCCATTGGGGGGGGGGGAGGAACACAGGAATTCCAGCTCTTGGATTTGGGCTTGCGATTGGAATTCTTATTTTTTTTTAGAAGCTTAGTGCATGTATTTTGGAGATGCCCTGTTTAATGACAATGGCGACATCGGAAGGTCGTATTCTCGTATTCCAAGGTTTGAGTCCAGTGAAAGTCCCCAACTTTGAGGTTGATCTGATCCAGCAATCCTTAGCTGATGTCTATTTTCACACATAATCTGCCATAGGTGTAGAGTCCATTCTCCCTTATTGTGGTGTCTGTGGCGAGATAGCGGCCTAGTGTGTCTCCAATGCCTAAGAAAATAGAGAAATGCCATAGATGCGCTGGAATGTAGAGGGATCGAAATCTAGAAACCATGGGGTCAGGAAAAGCCCAGTCGAGCCCGAGGACCATGGGCCTCCCGTTAATACTTTCTGGTAGTCTTCATTTAATGGAAAAGGTACAATGAAGAAGCCTTTCGAGCATAAAAATATCTTTCATTTATTAGTCCTGTTGGAGTGAATCCAGTGGTATAAATCTGTTGTGCGAGGCCATAGACCATTAAATCTGCATATGATTGTTGATTCTTCAAATGTCTGGTAATTATTGGCAAATGGAGGATGAGACAGTTCGATAGAAGGAGTTTCCTCCAATTTATCCGCCAAAAATGGCTTGGGAGCCATGGTTGGTTGAGCATATTTCGAAGAGGACTGTGGGTGGACTGCATCTTTATGAACTGCATCTTTGTAAGAAAATGGAGGAGCAGAGGAGGTCTGCCATAGTGTTCCTCCTCTTAAACGAAGGGTAAATACAATGGAAGCATCTCTTTGAATATAGTAAAAGGAGAGGGGGAAAGATTCCTCTAGCTGTTTACCTTTATAAAGAAATCTCTGGTAAGAGGAGGGAATCCCCAGCTGGAGTTCGAGTTTGCGTAAGAGATCCTGTAGTAGATCTGTTGCACGCACCCATTGCAACAACATTTTGCCAGAGAGGAGTGTAATTTGGATCTAGAATGCTGGTACTTCTGTTGGTAGATTTGGATGGTCCGAGAAGCAAGTCTGCTTCTTGCATGCAGTGGAGGTGGAGTCTAAAGGCCCACCTTCTTGGATCTAAAATTCATTATGGGCATGGTTTTCTGAAGCTACCTCCGACCAGCAAAAAACAGCCACTTTGCTATGGAGAGATGAATATGCTTGGGCATTTTCTAATGCAGCCGAGTCACCAGGGTAAACCCCTAATTTCTTTCCCTCATCAATAACGACGGCGGCCCAGAAAGGTGGAGAATAGCCCCAATACTAAGCTTCAAATGAAACCCCTAATACTACTGTTAGGGTGGCGGTTTCAGAGCAGCCTAAAGTGTTTGCAAGGAATGGATCCACATCTACCGTGGCTGCACCTGCTCTGAGGAGAAGCCAGTGGTGGATCTTGCAACCCTACAGATTTCGGTTCACAATCAGTAGCCTGAACATGCGGCGATCTGTTATCAGTGCTGTAATGAGGGTGCTAAACACTTTATGTTTGATGGCCTTGCTGCTTTCATGAGTGTCATAGGCCAAACGAAACTCCAAACAAGAGAAAATGTGAGATGGGCTTGAGTCTGCAGAGAGCTCAAGGCAACGAAATCTGCAAATATGTGGAGATTTTTCAAGAGTGAGCAGCCTGCATTTGGGGCCCAGATCTCTAGGCCAGTGCTGAGCCACCATTTTCCAGAGTGCTTGGGAGCGGCCATCCCAGCGCCACTAAGAAACTCAGAACAGAAAACTCTAGACGCTTCTTTCGCCATCGCAACTAATTCTCGTTTCAAATAGATTTTTAATAAAATAAAAAATACTCAATTTAAAACACATGCACATTAACATATAATTGTGATACTTTCCCTTCTTTCCAGCTTAGTGGACATCCTTCCAGAAAAATCCCTTTTAATGAAGCAGATATATCCATAGTGATCCACCGATATTTATTCACAAAAAACTCTTCCATTTTGGACTTATATATCTCAAAACTATGCTCATTGAATTTATGCATCTATATCTTTAAACTACTCAAATATTTTATTATACCATAGGAATTATTTCGATGCATCTCCCATTTTAATGGGGTGTATCACATTTCGAGAAAAAACACAGACTAGCCATAAAAGTTTCCCATTGAAACCAAAAGTGTTTTGATACAAAACATAGGTTTTAACCTTATATAGGTAATTGCTTCAAATAGATTCTTAATTTAAAATGAAAAATATTCAATTTAAAACAAATGCATTCTTATACACCCCTTATGTCTTCATAAAGTAGTTTGAGTGATTCCACGAGTCCTCTACACCCTTCATAGGGTATAATTGGGACATGTACTGTTAACTTCTACAAGTTATATAGCAGAGTCTGTAAAGGGCCAGGTAGCCTCTGGATCTCATCTTTTATGAAAGGTGACATATCTAATAAATGCCCCTACAGTCAATCTATGGAATAGATCTAAATAGAAGTTTTTCATTTTCATATCCATGGTCTCAAATAATGAGAGAGAGAAAAAACGTTTTATATTCAATGTAAAACACATGCATTAACATATAATTGTGATATTTCCCCTTCTTTCCAACTTAATCCATCCTTCTAGAAAAATCCCTTTTAATGAAGCAGATATATCCATAGTGATCCACTGATATTTGTTCACCAACAACTATTCCATTTTGGACTTATATATCTCAAAACTATGCTGATTGAATTTATGCGTCTATATCTTTAAACTACTAGAAAATATTTTATTACACCATAGGAATCATTTTGAGAGAAACACATTAGCCATAAAAGTTTCCCATTGAAACCAAAAGTGATTTGATACAAAACATAATTTTTAACCTTATATAGTTAATTGTTTCAAATAGATTTTTAATAAAATGAAAAATATTCAATGTAAAACACATGCACATTAACATATAATTGTGATATCTTCCTTTCTTTCCAACTTAGTGAACATCCTTCTAGAAAAATCCCTTTTAATGAAGCAGACCTATATCCATAGATCTATATCCATAGTGATCCACTGATATTTGTTCACAAACAACTATTCCATTTTGGACTTTTATATCTCAAAAATATGCTCATTGAATTTATGCATCTATATTTTTAAGTTACTTCAAACTATTTTATTACACCATAGGAATCATTCCCATATTTATCCCATTTTAATAGGGTGTATCACATTTCGAGAAAAACACAAATTACCCATACAAGTTTCTTATTGAAAGAAAAAGTGATTTGATACAAAACATATGTTTCAACCTTATATAATTTAATTGTTTCAAATATACTTTTAATAAAATGAAAAATATTCAATGTAAAACACATAGTATTTAGAAATAAAAAGTAATTTGATACAAAACATAGGTTTTAACCAAGTATATAGTTAATTGTTTTGAAAATAGATTCTTAACAAAATGAAAAATATTCAATGTAAAACACATGCACATTAACATATAATTGTGATATTTTCCCTTCTTTCCAACTTAGTCCATCGTTTTAGAAATATCCCTTTTAATGAAGAAAATATATCCATAGTGATCCACTGATATTTTTTCACCAACAACTATTCAATTTTGGAGTTATATATCTCAAAACTATGCTCATTGAATTTGTGCATCTATATCTTTAAACTACTTGAACCTATTTTATTTCACCATAGCAATCATTTCGATATGTCTCCCATTTTAATGGGGTGTATCACATTTCGAGAAAAAACACATTAGCTATAAAAGTTTCCCATTGTAACCAAAAGTTCAATTTGATACAAAACATAGGTTTTAACCTCATATAGGTAATTGTTTCAAATAGATTCTTAATTTCAAATGAAAAATATTCAATGTAAAACACATGCATTAACATATAATTGTGATACTTTCCCTTCTTCCAAACTTAGTGGACATCATTTTAGAAAAAATCTCTTTTAATGAAGCAGATATATCCATAGTGATCCACTGATGTTTGTCACAAAAAACTATTCCATTTTGGACTTTTATATCTCAAAACCATGCTCATTGAATTTATGCATCTATATTTTTAAACTACTTGAAACTATTTTATTACACCATATGATTCATTTCGATCTATCTCCCTTTTTAATGGGGTGTATTACATTTCAATAAAAACAAATTAGCCATAAAAGTTTCCCATTGAAACCAAAAGTAATTTGATACAAACCATAGGTTTTAACCTTATATAGTTAATGTTTCAAATAGATTTTTAATAACATGAAAAATATTCAAAGTAAAACACATGCATTAACATATAATTGTGATATTTTCCCTTCTTTCCAACTTAGTGGACATCCTTCTAGAAAAATCCCTTTTAATGAAGCAGATCTATATCCATAGTGATGCACTGATATTTGTTCACAAACAACATTTCGAGAAAAACCAAATTTGATACAAAAACATAGGTTTTAACCTTATATAGTTAATTGTTTCAAATAGATTTTTAATGAAATGAAAAATATTCAATGTAAAAAACATGCACATTAACATGTAATTGTGATACTTTCCCATCTTTCCAACTTAGTGGACATCATTGTAGAAAAATCCCTTTTAATGAAGCAGATATATCCATAGTGGCATTGATATTTGTTCACAAACAACTCTTCCATTTTGGACTTTTATATCTCAAAAATATGCTCATTAAATTTATGCATCTATATTTTATTACACTATAGGAATAATTTCGATATATCTCCCATTTTAATGGGGTGTATCACATTTCGAGAAAAACACATTAGCGATAAAAGTTTCCCATTGAAACCAAAAGTGATTTGATATAAAACATAGGTTTTAACCTTATATAGGTAATTGTCCCAAATAGATTCTTAATTTAAAATGAAAAATACTCAATGTAAAACATATGCATTCTTATACATCCTTATGTCTACGTAAAGTAGTGTGAGTGATTCCACGGGTCCTCTACACCCTTCATAGGGTATAATTGGGACATATAGTGTTGACTTCTACAAGTTCTATAAGCAGAGTCTGTAAAGGGCCAGGTAGCCTCTAGATCTCATCTTTTATGAAAGTTGACATATCTAGTAAATTCCCCTACAGACAATCTCTGGAATACATCTAAATAGAAGTTCTTCATTTTAGTATCCATAAAACACAACCAATTTAAGGTAAATTGTGTACATGTGTCATTTCTCCCACAAACGAAAGGTTTCCTCCCATTAATTCTAGATGTGAATTCTACCATAAACTTTTTAAAACAAACTTTAAGATAAACCATGCACATGTCATTTATCTTAATATTTTGTGTCATTTCTCCCATGCATTTGCAATAAATGTCAGTTTAATATATATTTTTATTGATTTTTTTTTTCCAGGGATAAGAAAACCATTAAATATGGTTGAAAAATGGAAATTATGCATAGAAGTTTATTTCTATCCTGATCCAGGGAAAGGAATTATTACATATGTGCTTTCCAATATTGTGACTAGCAAAGTCGTCCAAAGGAAAATGAATATACCGGGAATAAAAACAAACAACGAGGCATATTATATTGGATTGATAGAAGGCTTGGGAACAACTATGGAGTATGGATCAAATGGAATTGTAGTTTCACCAATTCTAAACTTATGTGCAACTAGATGAATGGCATGTACCAAGTTAAGAAGGGGAGGTTAAAAGAACTGCATGGAATAGCAAACAATATTGTTAGCCAATTTAAATTTTTTAGTATAAGACATTGTTCAAATGTGAATAAGATGTCTACTGATCTAGTGCATGGGGCAATGCCAATTCGGGATTCATCTATCAAAGATGAATTAATAGATGAATTAGAATTATATGGGGCAATGCCAATGCAAGATTCATCTCTCAAAGATGAATTAGTTTTGAGACAGTCTTTTTCAAAAATTCAAGATTCATCTATCAAAGATGAATTAGTTTCGAGACGCTCTTCTTCAAATATTCAAGATTCATCTCTCAAAGATGAATTAGTGTTGAGACTCTCTCCTTGAAAATTTATTGATGGACATTGTAACATATCTTGGATATGTGTGTATTTTGTACTTATAAATGAGTCTTTTTTAATGACCATGTGTTTTTTTCAATTATATACCAAGTGTGCTCCCACCACACCATGTAAAGCGCAACTTGGTGAACTTCACATTTGAAGCAAGTGGTGAACTTCACATTTTTATAAAATTAAAATGCGGGGACTTCAACAATTTTTTTTTAAATGGAGTTTCACTTCTTTTTTAATGACAATGTATTTTTTTCAATTTTATACCAAGTGTGCTCGCACCATGTAAAGTTAAATTTGCTGAACTTATCATTTTTATAAAAAAAAAATTATTAAATTGAGTTTCACACATAAATTAGTGCTTTGAAAGTTGTGTTTTACATAATTTGTGTACAGTAAATTACATAATTTTCTGAAATTGATTTTGAATTTATTTTAAACTTTATTCATTTAAAAAATAATTGTAAATGTCCACCGTAGATATATATATCTTGGAAGATGAACGACGAAGATCAACAGAATCCTATATCTGTACAACAGGGGGGATCAGAGATCAAGGGATGTTCATGGTATTTAATCTTAAATCTCCATACATGTGTGTACATATGGAATTGATCTTTTATCAACTTTGTGAGTTAAATTAGTTGTTAATAAGTTTCTTTTTTTACTTTTTAGGAGGTAAGAGGAGAAGGGTCTCTACTCCATTCATGGAGCATGCCCATGGTTCACCCAGTCACGGTATGGTTCACGAAATTTAATCAATGAATATGCACATATATTTATATGTATGAATGTATTTTTCAATTGATTATAAATTCGTATTTGTTTATGAAGCTTCTCTCTTTTCTCGAGAGGTTGCTGGTGGTTCAACTCCCCTTAGAGGGACATCAATAAGTATCAATAGGTTGTGTGAAGGTGGTGATATTTATTCCCTAAGAGGCCAACCAATGGCTGGTGGTGTTGGTTCTCAGCAGTGTCATTCTAGTTCTCAACAGTTTCAGGGTGGGGAAGATGCTAGCTAGCCACATCGAGGTTTCCATCAATTTGAATATTTTTTTCATTCAATTTGTACAAATTTGGTTACATGTGTTTTTTCTAATATACAAAATTTTATATATTGATGCAGAGGCTAAAAATGCTCCAAATGTTGGTCGAAATAGATGAAGAGAAGAATGCTTCATTCAAGACAAACGTTGTCCACCCACCATGACATATTCGGCCGACATTTCCGATATACCGTGGGAAAGAATCATGTAGCAATACACCTTAGAAATATGTCAACAACTTCATGCAATATTGCAGAGATATCTCGTGTCTTTGACTCTACCTGTTGAGAGTCAACAAAGCTTGGAAATAGTTACACATTCTTTAGGCAAACTAGTAGATGTGTACCAAAAGCTTGGGCCAACCACGGATAATTTTGTGGAAGTCATGAGAAAAAGAAAGGAAACAATGATGGGACCTGATAAATGGGAGGCTATTAAAGAAAGAGTGACAACAACAATGGAAAAGTCTATGTTGAATTTTAAGAATGGTCGAAAAGAAAGATGTTGAAGGTGCAATATTTGAAGCACCCTGATATAGCTCACTATTTGTATGATAGACACCTTACTGCTTATGGAAGACTCCCATGGAACGACAAGGTTCCACTCTATTTTGAAAAATTATTTTATGCAGAATTCTTTTTGGAAATGAAACCCAATTACAATGACCTTCCCTCTGAATTTTTTGGTCCTGGGAAAGGTCGATTGTGTGACCGTAGGGGCGCTAGGTGTGATGCTGAGTTGCCTTGTCCTCAGCCACCATTGGTTAGTCGACCTATTCGTTTCGAAACTTCGCGATCAGAGATGAAAGCCACTTCTCAAATTAGTTGAGAAGCAAGGGATGCCATCATCAACAATGTTCACAGTGGATTGGGTGGAGTTGATATTTTTCTGAATTGAAAAAGAGCACGCGAGAATGCATGCGCCAATTTTGTGTATTATATAGATGAAAAGATTGACAACATGAATGTTGAAAATCTAAAAACATATGAAAAAAATTGTTGCAATGGTTGGCACGACCTAATTGTTCATGAGGAAGAGGGCATGGAAATGGTATGTGTTAATGGCTAGGATTCAATTATTTTAACACATACATACAATTTGTAACAAATATATACATATATATATATATATATATATATATATATATATATATATATATATATATATATATACTTATTTGTATATACATTAATATAACAAAAATTTATTATTATATGTTAACACCATTTCTATTTTTCACGCTTGATGAATGAAGAAAATGTTAATATCACGTTTAGAGATTTAGGTTCAAATAATCAAGATGGGTCTCACCATCAAGATATGTTGGCAAATGTTGGTGTTTTTAAACTTGATATTTTTAAAATAAATAATTGTGCACACATGTACATTTTCATGTATATATAATAAAATGTTTTATGATTCTGATTAAATAAGATGTTTTTGGGATAGAGTGCCTTCTTCTTTACTTGGGAGATGTGCCTTCTGCTTAGGAAATGTGCGGAGTTCACAACAAGTATGGACAATTTTTCACTTTTAAAATTTATATGTTTTTAAGTTATATATATTCCACCTCAAAGTTCCATTAAAAAATGAGATATATCTATATCTGAGTTATTTTAAATTTTTTGAATTTTGGGTTTTTGGATATTTTCTTTTGGAACTCTCTTAGGAGATGTGCCGGATGTGCCAAATCCAAGTGTATAAGTATTGTTTTTCACTTTTAAATATATGTTTAATTTATAATTTATAAATTGAAGTTTAAAAGTTTTATTATAAACTCAGATCTTGATCTTAAGTTGTTTTATACTTAAATTAAATTTTTTAATTTTAGGTTTCTATAGAGGATTTCTTTTCTCCTCGGACTCTAGCAATGGAGATAGGAACATCACAACATTTCAACCAATTGAACAAGTACAATACATTGTTTAATATTATTGAAAATAAGTTTATATATATATATATATATATATATATATATATATATATATATATATTGTACAGTTTACTATTGGAGATGTTCCCATGGTGGAGGTTGTAGCTGACGAGTAACAAATGGAGAGGGAACCTCATGAGGTATTGCATGATTTTTTTATAATTTGTTTTTTACATGAAGTTATATATACCTCTCATTTTTAAAACATCAAATTTTATTGTTTTTACGTGCATTGTGTATAGGTTCTGCATGCTTCGTAGGATAGCTCTTGGATTGAGACTTTGCTAGGAAAGACACTACATCCATCTGTATTTGATGGATGATTTCTAGATTTGATTGAGATTTGTAGTCTTAAATTTACTTTTTTTATATATTATCTAGATGCAGTCATATATATATATATATATATATATATATATATATATATATATAACTACTACTTGATACTTGTGAGATCTACAAATTTTTGACGTATTTTATGTGAGCTACATTTGGATAGTTGAACTACTAGTAATGTTGTGACCTATAAATTAATGTTTTGCTTTTGAACTAAATTTGGTATGTGAAGTAATGTTGTGTTATAATTTGTTTTGTTTTTACAAATTAAGTTTTGGATGGTTGAAGTACATTTGGCATGTGAAGTAATGTTGTGTTATAATTTGTTTGGTTTTTAAAACATAAATTTTGGATAGTTGAACTACTAGTAATGTTGTGATATATAAATTAATGTTTTTCTTTTGAACTACATTTGGCATGTGAAGTAATAGTGTGATATAATAAAAAAAAAATTAAAACTCAAGTTTTGGATGGTTGAAGTACATTTGGCATGTGAAGTACAATACATACATACATACATACATACATACACACACACACACATATATATATATATATATATATATATAATGCAATCTATAATGTACATATATGTCCATTATTTTTCGTCAATGCACATGTATAGAAAAACTACTTTTAGTTAGTTCCATTCTAGAACATATATATCCATACAAAATTTTTCATCAATGTACATAGAAAAGCTATTTGAATAGTTAATTGCTTTCTAGAACATATATATCCAGTACTTCAAAAATTTTCATCAAAGATGAATTAGAATTAAGCTACTTTTCATCAATGGCTATAGAATTTAGCTAATTTTCGTTAATTGCATTCTAGAACATATATATTCAGTACGTGAAACATTTTTCATCAATGCACATGGGAAAATTAATTGCATTCTATAACATATATATATACAACAATTTTCATCAATGCACATAGAAAAACTACTTTTAGTTAATTTCCTAGAACATATCCAACCATTGGACAGAGAAATTTTGTACTAGATTTTCTATCAGGAATAGAGATGTGGGTCAAATCCCACCAAAAGTCAGAGAAGTGCTCTGATTCTCTTGTCTGAAAAGAATCTTCGTACAAAACTATACTGTGGATGATTTATTTACATTCCATACTTTTTACTAAAAAATCCGATGAGAAAAACTGGTCACATTCAGTTGGTGTATATATCCAGTACATGCAACATTTTTCATCAATGCACATAGACAAACTACTTTCAGTTAATTTCATTCTAGAACATATATATATATATATATATATATATATATATATATATATATATATATATATATATATATATATATATATATATACATGCAACATTTTCCATCAATGCATGTATAGAAAAAATACTTTCAGTTGATCCTAGTGTGCATGTACCAAAAAAATTTGTACATGTGCAAACACTTGCACATATAGCATAACAAATAAGCTCAATGTTTAGTTGAGATCTGGATGTCTTAAAACATAATCTGAAGAGAAGAAATTGTTTGGCAGTTCAATCAAAAAAATTCCAATGGAATTCCATCTTCAATGATTCGTTCATTACCGGATTTTGACATTTTCCATTTTTTAATTTTCGTTTTTTTCTTTGATTGAACCTCTATCAACTTTATGCATGCTGCACACACCAAGTGACTATATTCACAACTTATGACATCAGGTTCATAGTCTTCAAAGTAAAAAAAATCCCCACTTTGATTAGTTTGTCTGAAAAAATAACCTTTCATTATAATAGATCATCTATCATATGGAAACCCGTGATCATTATAGTTTTCTAATAATTTCATTTTTTGTTCAGTACAATGCATCAAATAATACTTCACATTTTCATTGTTGTCAGTAGGTGCAATTACAACAAAAACATCTCTTGCACAATAAAACAAACTTAACAAACTTAAATGTATTTAAGTTTATTTCTAGATCTTTATCATCTGAAAGCAATTCAAAGTTACCTTCTCTAACAAGATCAGAAACTCGATCACCATTGGATGATATTGTAGTCTCCTCTTATTCCATTTCTTCAAACACTACAACAGACATTTTTCCCTTTGTATTTAGCTCTGTATGTTTCCAATATTTTAATATTTTTTTTTCACAGAAGTCATTGGATTCTGTGTTGTCTATGCAAACATGACAAAAATAAGAATATTTTCTTTTATCCAATGCAAACACATTTTTGGACAACTTTGTTTTAATTGAATGCAATTTTCGAGTCCCTTTTATTGTTTCAATGTCATTTTGAATTGATCTATCTACTTCTTCGATCCCAATATGCCAAAAAAACCTTTATATGGAAAATTAAACAAGAATGTAACTATGATATCAAAAAAAAATCAAAGATAATCAATAAGAGATAGTAAAATTGTGATAAAGGTACATTGTTTAAAATTATATATCCAATAAAAATTAAATTGAATGTACCTTCGCACTTCCCTTGATCAGTTAGTCTCATGGATTAGAGCAGTGATGCACCATTGAACAACTTCTTTAGTGTCCACAAGTTGGTTTGCAGAGGGATTCATTTGATATCTTTGAAGTGCTAAATCTATGCATGCCCCTGCACCGTCATGTTCTCCTTTTCCATGACCAGTCTCGAAGAAATTCCAACAATGTTTAATGCATGTTTTCTTATGAAGACAACACAACTAAAAGAATGGTCGTGTAGATTTGAATTGACATGCGCATCCATTTGACCATATCCAATGTTCATTGAATGTTATTCCGCGACTTTGCAAAGAGTCATAAATCTTTCCAAAACAATGTTGTACAAAATATGTATCATGTGTACGATCATCACTGATATAAAAGTGATATTATTTAATGACATGTCGATTTTCACTGGTGCTTTATATATGATCAATGTTTTGTTCATCATGTCTATATAGAATATGGACGAGTATGGAGACTTGGTTAGAATGATAGTATTCACTCTGAATTTCTTTTTGTGCAACAAATGTGTAGTTTTCTGCAAAATAAATTACTGATAAAATTTTCCCTGGTGGAAAAAATTCACGGGATTTTTTGAATTGCAATTCTTGCCATCGATCTCTATGGGAATTCTTGGTGTATTTATAAATTTCTGCCTCAAACTTTCTCAAAAGTCTATCACAAAAATTTCTTCTGCTCGTAATTCAATTATTTTAGCACTATTTACACCTTCAATCGATGTATGGATATATTCATATCTCTTCCATTTCACTTTCATGTTGGAAAATTATTGATCATTTATATCAATGCAATATTTGTTTTGATATTTAGTCAAATTTCCACAATCGTGGAATTTTTTACCACCAACACATTTCTTTTTGTAAAATAGATCATCGCTTTGTCTTTCACATAATTTGAGATATGAAATAACGGATAGTGGAAGGAGGTGGTGAATCCTTCCAAAATTTTCTACCAAAATTAAGGAATGTGTCATAATATAACTCAAATTCCACATGATAACGACAACAACAAGTGTCTCTTACGGTGATAGGTTTTGCATACCATGGTTTTTGTTGAAGAAAAGCACTGATTGACACATGAATTTCACGATTATCTTCTTTGAACTTGTTGAAAAACTCTATCTGAGTGGTTTCCAAGAATTTTTTTTCATGTTCTTCGTACTAATTTCATGCTATTCTTCTTCACATCACATCCCTTGCATTTGGAGAAACACGTGAAACTTTCTTCCAATATTCATATATTATTTTTCTAACATGTTCTCCAAGTCTATGTTTGTATGGTTGCCTACAAATAGCTCTCCAACAAGCAATTTCACCATTTACATCTATTTGCAACCGAAATTTCCAATGTTTGTGCAAAGTTTTTCATGAGGTTCCTAATGCTTGTGTCGTAGATTTTACCAAGCGATTCTCTTTAGTACTTGATGAAACCATTGCCATATGTATTGCTCTCCATACAACTGAAACATTTTTCTCTCTAGATCTTCTAATTGAATTTATAGCACTATTTATATTTTGTATCACATTTTACTTCATTTTTTTTTATCTTTGGTGGATTTTCGAATACCCAATAAAGTCATAGCTTCTTTTAATTTCCTTAATGATAGGAGACCTTTCAACATTTGGGCTTGAACTATCACATTTTCCTTTATGAAGTACGTATCAAAAATGCGGTTAACACGATATCATATATAATGGTCAACTCTTTTATCTCCATATGTGTGAGTGTCAACATTTTCTAACATCTCATCATCGACATTGATTTCATCTGTACATATTCGAATGAACAGTACATAATAAGTTTACATATTCAATAAATAAATAAATTAATAAATATATGTATAATTTCAATAATACATGCATGTTTTCAACATATATATATATATATATATATATATATATATATATATATATATATATATATATATATATATACATATGATTCAATTTATTCACTTGAATTTCTTTCAACATCTTCAATCATTGGTTCAATATCTCTTTCACTTTCTCTTTCAAAATTTTGTATCTCATCATCAATGTTTTGAGGAATATCTCTATCTACTTACATTGAAAAATATTTTTCAAATTAGTTCATCAAATAAAAATTAAGCTTCACATTTTACACTAGGAAAATTTTAAATATATCAAACTCATAATATTTACATTTACATACCTACTTCAACTTCTAGTTGAGTTTGATTTTCTCCTTCAATATTTGAGAGTGCTTCTATCTTTCTTTTGCGAGATTGTCTCATCTCTTCTCTACGTTCCTCAGGGTCTCTTTTTCGATCATATTTTCTCGTAAAATTCCTTCGATTTACCATGATAATAGAGTATGAAGTTCAAAAAAAATCCTTCAAAAATTTAGACAAAAACTCAATTAAAAAAAACATCACAAAAGATTTAATTTTAAAAAAACTCATTTTAAAAATTTTGTGAAAACTACATACTTCAATCCAAAACACTTACTTCAAAAAATCCGAGAAAAAAATGTCGTATAAAAATGAAATGAAGCTCAAAATATTTCCTTCGAAGTCCTACAAAAAAATTTCATTTAAAAATTTAGACAAAAACTCATTTTAAAAAATCATTATAAAATATTTACTTCAACCCAAAACACATATTCTAGAAAAAGGTCACTTCAAAAAATGCCTCCAAAAAATGTCCATTGAAAATTAATTCCAACTTCTAAAAAAATGCCACTTCAAAAAATACTTCAAAAAAGCCTCTAAAAAATATCACTTTAAAAAATACTTCCAAAAAATGTCCTTTGAATATTAAGCCTAAAAAGAGTCCTTTCAAAATTAAGCTCAAATTCATACCTTCAAAAACAATGGAAATTAAGCCCAAATCCATACTTTCAAAAAAAATTAAGCCCCAAAAACATCCAAAAAATGAATCACATACCCCATGACAATTAAGCCCGAATCCATACTTTCAAAAAAAATGAAGCCCAAAAAACATCAAAAAATGTATCACATACCTCCAAGAAATGTCCTTTGAATGTTCCTCCAAGAAAAGTCCTTAAGCCCAAAACAATTTTTTGCAAAAACGTTCTTTGAATGTACCTCCAAGAAAAGTCCTTAAACCCAAAACAATTATTTGCAAAATCAGACCAACACCTTTGTAAAATCAGATCAAATAACCCAAAATATTTCCTTGCAATCAACTTCTTGGTATACTCTTGTAATTTTTCTTTGATGATCATATTTCTCTATCGATTCAAGATTGTAATGAATTAACTATTCTATAATAAATTAGTAGTGAGCCTAGCATTTTTATCACTATTGTGATGAATTAGCTACTATATGATAGTTTAGTATTGAACCTTGCATTTCAATCACTATTGTAGGCACAAATAAATAATAGAATATATATATATATATATATATATATATATATATACATGAATTTTTTATTACATATATATGATCAAAACTTTCGAGAACTACTTTCTAGTCATATGCTTCATATTTGTTATTAATTATATATATATATATATATATATATATATATATAGAGAGAGAGAGAGAGAGAGAGAGAGAGAGAGAGAGAGATCTAAATTTACCTTGAATATTTTAATGTATTTTATGAATCCTCATTGATCGATAAGGTGTCATCAATGAATTTTGTGTTTCTAAAAAGACCCTAGCAATGTATATTACCTGAAGTGGCTTGTTTCTCCTCCATTTTTCTAGTGCCCTTCATAAATAATCATTAATAATTACATCAAGTTAGACCAATTTTACGTCACTTTATCAGGGGAAATATCATTATTAATGTTGATGATCATTCATTTTTCATTCACTTTGTCAATTGAGTGGATGGAATTATATATGACTTTTATATTCTCACTAATCTTTCTTTTTTTCTCCAAGACTCCCTAATCTCAATGGAATATTGAAGGTAGGATAATGTTGAAATAGGTAGTTAGGATTATTTTGAGGATCTTGTCTGATACGTTTCAAAATGATATTGGGTGGAAGGAATTTGGCATAATATTATTCTATTTCCAAATGTATGACAATGAAGGACATTATGTATGATATAATCATAGATTCTTTCAAGTATAACGTAATGTTCCTTACAAATATTCTTTGATTATATCTTGTAAATTTTTATAGGAGTGGATGGAGTAACCATCTATTCTAGAGGCTTTATTGACTTTCATTTCTCACAATTTCATCTTTGTTTTAGCTTATATAATTGGAAGGATAATTTTCTTACTATGCTCCCCTAATATGATATGTGGTATGGCTCAAATAATTGTCTTGTGAGTGGAATTATATGAAAAATTTGTCTTTGATAACCACACTAGTGTGGTTCTACAATGCATCAAAATATTATCAAATTGGGTTACCATATCTCTTACTTTTATCTCCATCTTTGAGAAATTATTTCTAATTAAATGATAATTAGATTTCTTATTTGAGTATCTGATGCAGAAAAATTGCATCTTCATAAATCTCGTGTTATGATTCCAAATGATAGCTGGGTTAGCGGAATTAACCCCATTAATTATCCATAATAACATTATGGATTACAATTCTTCTTCCATACTCACCCAACAGAACCTTCTTTAATATTTTAAACATTAACCTTTTATTCATATATTCATGTGGAAGCTTAATAAAACTACATCTTTACAGAATACACGTGCACGTGTGGGTTATGGCCCCACACAAGTTTCCATAGCGCAAACAGCGGGTCCTAATATCGCGTATTTAATAACTTCGCAGATTGAAACATATATGACATCACATGTCACACCAAATAACATACAACTTCCAAACCAACAAATAATAACAACACTGATGCAAAATTTTGCTGGGCTGTGATGTAATCTCCACCTTCGATCTATGCCAGATCTAACAGTCTTGATGTACCTTCTCGTATGCAATGTACGATATGCTTCATATCGTCTCACCACCTCCTGTATTTATCACATCTAAAACTAAATAACTTACCTTGCAATGTCTTAATACATAAATAAAAGAATTTCCGATTGCGACATGCGCCTAGGTGCTCCTCCCAACACGTGTCCACTTCGCAACTTTCCCAAATTATCTTGCCAATTAATTTGGGTCTTCAATCTTCGCTCTGATCCTTGCGATTGAATCCTCGCCATTAGTTATATTCCTTTGGAAATTCTAATGGTTTGTTGCATTAACCTTTTCTCCTATTTCTTTGACTGCCACTGCTCTATAACTTCATCTTCTCCACTCGCTACTCCTCCTGAGCTTTCACTTTTGATTCTCACTCAAATATACGGCATTCATGCTATTTCACACTTATCACACTATATTCAATCCAAAATACCATTGCGTATTCATTCTCTGAATCTGGAATTCAGATTTGTGTCACTTTCTTGGCCTGCACACAGGTTTATCTCCACTTATTTCCTCTGTTAGCTTCATTTATAACTATTTGAATCTAGACTGCAATCAAAAAAATTCTACACAAACATTAAGTCTTCTATCACATAGTAAGAATTATTCATTCATCATAATTCATGCAATCAGTTAATTACTTCACCAATATCAAATTTGTTCAGTTATGTATCACTCAACACGTAAAAGGAACAAAACACAATCATCATGAATTCAATTTCTCATTAATCAATAAATGTACAAATATAATAAAAAGCTTCTTACAATATGACTTTGGCCCGATGTGCCTTTACATGGCCCTTTTCTCTTCCTCTCTCTCTATGCTCATAGGCTTACAATCAAATCTCCTATTTAAGAATATGGTCTTTATGCCTTTGAGGCTTTAAAAATATATACAAAAGGTCATGCAACCAATTCAGGTTCAGATCCTCAATATTCTCAACTAAATCATAAGAGTCCTCTAAATCCACAAAATCATCAACCAATTCCTAAGTCTAGGATTCACAATCCCTATGAAATCTTAGCTAGCCTAAATCTTTCATGTTCTCATACATTCGAGAACATTTACAAGTATGCCTCACAATAAATACTTAAATCCTATTCTAAATGTCTCACATAAAATCACTCAAAACATTGAAAATTACATTAATTAAATACTTAGAAAACCAACTCGGTTGAAACTATAAGACCCCCTATATTCTACTAAATGTACAAAATTTTGGAACCATGATGCTCCTGCATCAGACTCCGAAAGTAGAAATTAATCATGATCTCCAGATCATGTGTCTTTTAATTGTTGTCCTCCTTGATCCCAGACTTTTTTTTGTAATATGTTTGTGGTTTCCTCTCTTCCTTTCTCTTGTTTTGATGTTGTTATTGTTTGTTGTTGTTCTCCAAGTCTCCATACTTTATGTTTCATTGCCCCACTGGCTATGATCTTACATTCTGCTGATGTCTTTCTCTTGTTGCTGCTGCTTTTCTTTCTTATTGTTCTCTTCTTTTGAGACACTTTCATCATCAACCTTCTTATTATTTCAATCTCCATGTCCAGTTTATCTTTTGACTGGTACTCACTCTTCCAATTGTTGCTGCACTCTGTCCATTCATCTTCAAACTGTTGTTTGTTACCTTCACTTTGAAGTTGTTTGATTCTACTACCACCCTTACATCCTTACCCTCTTGTTTATTACGAGCTTTCATCTCATATCCAAACAACCTTTGTTCAATATCTATGATAAAAATATCATACTCAATGTTTCCAGCAAACAGTTCAACAATTCACTTTCTACCTGATTCCTTTCAAACACCTCATCACTATGTTGTTCATCAATTCCAGCATATATTTTTGCTTCTTCCTTCACAACCCTCAGTGATTTCCCTTCACCTCGTTGACTAATCCTCGCAGTCAGTTCAGTCTCCTTTATTTCTATGACTGATTATTCTTTAGCATAAGACATGCATGCCTCACCTTTTCCCAATTTCAATTGTACATTTAGAATATTCATTCTCTGACTTGCTAGTTTATCCTCCAAAAGACTTAGCTCATGCCACAAATCTTCCATCTCACTTGGAAGACCTAGCTCATGCCACAAATCTGCCATCTCACTTGGAACTTATTCCAAAAACTCTATACAATCCTCACTATCTCCTTCTTTGTCACAAGTACAATTTCTTGGTGACTCGGCTTCTTCATTCTTCATCAGAATAAAATTTTAATCCTTTATCTCTGTGAAAACTTTATATGTCTATCCAAAACACTTATCTTGGCCAATTAGATAAACGAATTCCTCCCTATCCTTAATGATAACATATTCATTCATATGAGACATGATTGTCTCACTTTCCTTGGAGATACTTCCTTCACTAAGAAAGGAATTTATGAACTCCTTCTACTGCAATAACTCAACTTGATCTTCATCTGAAAGGCAATCATCATTGTACTTTTCTTGGTAACTTTCAACCTCATTCAAGGCAAATCAAAGAGATGGATTTCCTTCTGCAAAACCTGCAAACACAATCAAATTATCAATCTCAAAATCGCAAGACCCAATGGTCTCATTTGATGATTCAGTCACCAAATCTTCCTCTTGTTGTTCTAAGTCCTCTACATGACTCAGAAAATCTTCAATAGTCTTATTCTCAGCCTCCTCAAGCTCTCCACTTGGTTGTTTGATATCCTTCTCCAATTTTTCTTGCTTTTGGTCATCATCGTGAGCGAAACTTCCTTTGTTTTCAACTTTAACATGCTTGAAAACAATTTTTCGCTCCGATTGTGTATGAACTTAATCATGAGATCTAACTATATCAAAACTCAAATTATGTCTCTCTTATTTGAAATTTCCTACAAACATACATAAATTATTAATTTCAAAATCATAAGGCTCAATTTCCTCAACTGATGTTTTAGACATCATTGCTCCATCTTCAAGTTCAAAAGAAACTTGTTCATCTACAAAAAATTTGTCTTGTTGTATCTCAACTCCCTTGATCTTCTCTATCTTAAGTTGAATAAGTATAATATGCTCAATCTTCCTCAGCTTCTCTATTAACTGCATATTCAACTGTTTTTCTCTCTTCTCTTATAGCTTATGCCACTTATTTTTATTTCTCATTCTGTAACCCAATCTCGGGTATTCTTTAATATTCTCAAACATCTCCATCAACAAATTAAATTGCATTTCTATCTCAACCTTTTCTTTCTCATACTCTTCATTCATGCCATCTTCTTTGACATCTTTCTTCACTATTACTCTATTGTGGTCTCTCTCAGAACCTCTGTTATGACTATCAGTGGTCATCTTATCCTATATCTCTAAGATTTTCTCACTCACTATGAGTTGTACTAAGCCTCTGGAATAGCAAGTCCTCCCTGCTACAACTTACGTCACCGAGCTTTCCTCTGTAATTGGTCACTAGTCCCCACTCTGGAACTTTCTTTGAGCATTCCTCTGCTCCTTCTAGGCTTCAACTCATCTGCACTTTTGAGAACACAATTTTCCTCTTGTATTTCAATCACAAATGAAATACTAGGTTTTGGCCACACTCTTATTTCACTCAGAAACCCTTACTGACTTCCTTCATCACTTCTCTTAAGGCTGTGATATTCTTTTTCTAAGATACTTCATAGCTGCAACTATCAATCTTCAATCTTTCTTTAACCTGGAAAACTCAAATCAGAGTTAGATAAAACAATACCTGCATGATTTCACAAGCAGTCTCCATCCACTCTTCACATTCGAGTGAATCTCCCTTCTCCACAAGAAAACAACCATCACTATGCTTTATTTATGCTTCTACAATCTCTTCTTAAGAGTATCACTTACTTTGATCTTCTGCCATACTTTATCTCTGTCAATTTTCTGCCTGGCACATTTGCTTTACTGATCTCTTTCTTTCACAATCACACTTACATTCTGCACAATGCTACTTGAATTAAAAATACCTTTCCCCAACCTCTGTCTTTAACCTTCAAAGAGCATTAACCTTCTTCGATTTCTCCTCCGAAGAGAAAACCTTGCTCTGATACCAAATATGATGCAGTGAAACCACATCTTCATAAATCTCGTGTTCCAATTCCAAATGATAGTAGGGTTAGTGGAATTAACCACATTAATTACCCATATTAACATTATGGATTAAAATTCTTCATCCATAATCACCCAACACAACCCGATTTAATATTTTTAACATTAACCTTTTGTTCATATATGCATGTGGAAGCTTAACAAAACTGCATCTTTATAAAATACATGTGGACCTGTGGGTTATGGCCCCACACAGGTTTCCATAGTGCACACAGCGTATCAAAATATCATGGATTTAATAACTTCATAGATCGCAATATATACGACATCGCATGTCACACCAAATAACATACAACTTGCAAACCAACAAATAATCACAACGTCGATGCGAAATTTCGATGGGCTGCAATGTAATCTCCACTGTTGATCTATGCTAGATCTAACAGTCCTGCTATACCTTCTCGTATGCAATGTGTGATATGATTCGCATCGTCTTGCCACCTCCCATCTTTATCGCATCACAAGCTAAATAACTTACCTAGCAATGTACTAATATGTAAATAAAATAATGGCCTATTGCGATGTGCGCCTGGCTGCTCCTCCCAACACATGTCCACTTCGTAACTTTCCCAAGTTATCTTGTGAGGTAATATGGGTCATCAATCTTTGCTCTGATCCTTGCGATTTAATCCCCGTCGTCAGTTATCTTCCTTTGAAAATCTTCTAATGGTTTATTGCCTTATTCTTTTCTCTAATTTCTTTTACTACCATCGCTCTATAACTTTATCTTCTGCACTCGCTACTCCTCTTGAGATTTCTCTTATGATTCTCACTCAAATCTAGAGCCTTCACACTATTGCATGCTTATGACACAATATTCAATCCAGAATACCTTTGTGTATTCGTTCTTTGAGCCTAGAATTCAGATTTGTTTCACTTTCTTGGCCTTCACACAATTTTATTTGCACTTATTGCCTCCGTTAGCTTCACTTACAACAATTTAACTCTAGACTGGAATCATGCAGTTTCTACCCATCCATTAAGTCTTCTATCAGACAGTAAGACTTATTGATTCAATAGAATTCGTGCAATCAATTAATTACTTCACCGATATAGAGTTTGTTTAGTTATGGATCATTGAGCATGTAAAATAAACAAAACACAGTCGCCATGAATTCAATTTCTCATTAATCAATAAATGTACAGATACATAAAACATGCTTACAATCTGACTTTGGCTTGATGTGCCTTTACATGGCCCTTTTCTTTTCCTCTCTCTCTATTCCCCTAGGCTTACAATCAAATCTCCTATCCAAGAACATGGTCTTTATGCTTTTAAGGCTTTAATAATATATAAAAAAGATTTTGTAGCCAATTCTTCTTCAGATCCTCAATATTCTCAACTAAATCCTAAGAATCCTCTAAATCCACAAAATCATCAACTAATTCCTAAGTCTAGGATTCAAAATCTCTATGAAATCTCAACTAGCCTAAATCTCTCATGTTCTCCTACATTCGAGAAAATTTACAAATATGCCTCACAATATTTAATTAAATCCTATTATAAATGTCTCACACAAAATAACTCAAAACATTGAAAATTACATTAATTAAATATTTAGGAAACCAACTCCCTTGAAAATATAAGACCCCCTCGATTCTACTAGATGTACAAAATTTTGGAACCATGATACTCCTACATTAGTATCTTGTTTTCATTTCCCTAAACATAATCCATAAATTTAAATATTTTATACATCGGTGTTCATCATCATCTCCCTTTTTTGGAGAATGATCCCTGGAAAGCCCATCCTTGATCACTTGGAGGTCAATATTTATTTTCTTTGTCCTCCATATCACATTTAATGGTTCATAATTGTTCTTAAGCTTCATTTATAACATGACGTAGATATTTGAACAAAATATGTCCCCACTCCCTCATGATTCTCTTTGTTGATATAATATATTGATTGCAACTAAATGTTACAGACTCATCAATTCTCACTTCACCATCCGTACAAATAGTTTCCCAAACCTATTGGTGTCAAATCTAAGAAGGCTAAATTTCAATGGAATGGGTTCCAAATATTTAGGCCAAGGTATTGATAAAGACATGAATGATTTTTTTGAATTATGGTAAGTAATATGTCACATTCAAGCTTGAAAATATATACTAGGAACGAGCTTTGGATAAATAAGTCATCTAATATTTTAAACAAGAAACTTACATTGAGTCTTTTTAAATATCCATGTATATCCATAACCATAAGTGATCACATCTTGCCATATTATTAGAAGAGTCCAACCTCAAGGGTGTCGAGGAGAATTAACCCTGTGACCTGCTATTAACATGGTTCGTTAGCTATGGGAACTCCACCAACTCATGTAACCCTTTAGGCTACCTATATTGAGTCTTATACAACTCTAAGTTAATTTTCCACTCATGTTTGAGCTCTATAATATGGAAGATGTTCTAGTAAATCCTAAATTATATCTCCGTGGAAACTTTTTCCCCATATTTTTGTTATTTTTAGGACCATGTTTAGGTCTCTAATAACATATGTTTTTTCATTCACTAGGTTTTCTACAAAAAACCTCAAAGTTAATACCATATATGGTATAATTTCTTAAAATATTGTCTTCACATTTTTCTTCAAACTAATGTATAGATAATGTCATTTTCCAACTACATACAATTTACACACCTTCAATAGGTTATAGGTGATGTATATAACCCTAGGGGTGTTTATGATGTTGATATGTGCATAGAAATTTGTTATAAATATTTCATTATGTGTAGATTTCATAAAGAATAATCATTTTAATTCTTTTACATCTTAATAAAATTCTTATAGAATATTTATTCTTTGTGATTCCTAACCCTTACTACTTCTACAAGATGATATTACTAGTTTCGTTTAGGGAGATTTCATGTATTGATTAAGAAAATTATATACGGTGCCTAAAATTGAAATATTTTCCCTCTATTTTTTTACCTCTCTTTGATTCCTTTCATTTATTTTTTCCCTAGCATTGACATCCCCTTTGTAGAGGATTTCAATTTCTCCCCATTGGGATTTTATAACTAGATGGCAAGGTTACAAAAAAATTCTATTGTGACAAGAGGGATGGAAAGCACCAAGAGAAATAATTAGAGAATGGAAGGGGGAAGAGGAACATCATTAGAGATAGGAAGGGCGGGGAGGATTTTATGCACCACAGTTTACAGAAAGGAGTTGAAGCACGTAGATGGAGAGTGGGCATGATGCACATATATTGTTGAATGCCACTAGAAAGGGATCCTTAGAAAAGATATATGAGAAGGGGAATCAGGAAATATTGTGGTAGCACAACCTATGCCTTTAGGGGAATAATTTTTGAAGACTCTAAATCTACAAGCTAATTGTTTAGTATCTAAAACGTATGAAGAGTATGGAAGTTTTCCATTTATTTCTTAGCAAATTTTTAGGTGCATCACCTTGTTTTTTCAACTTCAATCCAAAAGAATAGTCAAAATCTAATTTTCTACAATTCTTGAAGATTATAGGAAGAAAAAGATTCCATATTTGTTGTTGCATTTTCATTTGAAAGGAAATAGTTAATATTCAAGATCTTAGAAGCATCCCCTATGTATATTCACACTAATTTCTTTTGAAATTTAATTCACTAGACTAAAATCTATGTAAATCTAGGAACATGCATGTGTCCTTTCTTGGGAATAGCTTTGCAAACATACATTTCCAAAAAAAAATTCATGATTTCCAACAATTTATCATCATAAAACATAGGGTGGGAAGATGCACCCAAGTTGAAACTTCTAAGAACACATCTCCTTCTAGATCCAATTGTAAAAAAAATGATTATTTAAATACATACCTCTTGGTCCTCTGATGTAGGGACAACTAGAAAACATGAGAACTTGGTCTCCTTTATATTCAATTAGAGAGAGTAATATCCTCTTCCATGAAATGGATTTGAATTCATCAATTTGAAAGGACTTACCCATGATTAGCTAACTAAGGTCCCAATCTCTTTGAGAATGACCACACCCTGGGGACCTCTTAGCTAAGGTGTTTTCATGATAATAAATATCGTTTCTTATTTGAAGTGGATGCATCAAAGTGATGATAGAAAATTATTCAAACATGAAAACAAAATTTAATAGTTTCTATAAAACACTTATTCCTTTTTCTTTAAGATATCCAACATCTTTATAGGCACAAATTCCTTCTCACAAGTGATCACACAATATAACAATTCCCTTAGTTTTCCACACTCTATTAAAAAGCTCTGACTTTTCCCCTTCCATTTTTCTTGGCTAATGAATGTGTTGAGACATCTAAACTTTTATTAAAAAAGAAACAATATAATTATATAGCTTTATACTTCAACTATATAAAAAAATAAAAATTACATTTGGTCCATTTATTTTATACTTTCACAATTAAAAAAACCTACCAATATATTTAACATCACCATATAGATGTCTTCTTTAATAATATGTGCAATTTACATTGCAAAAGCGACTAGAATGTCATTGCATTATTAAATTTCACATTGACATGAAAACAAACATAGTTCAAAATTCAAGATGTGATCTCTTACGAAATAACATATATTTTTAATCACCAAATCAACTTGTGCTGCACAATTAAAAATTATAACTTCAAATATATAGAATTATAATTTCAAATATATAGAATTTTAAATAAAAAATGAAAAAAAAATAAAAAAAATTCTCCCACCATGAACTTAAAACTCCTAACTCCTAGGCAACATGCCAAACGATTGGGACGAATCCTACTATTCCTCAAATTACTAAGAACTAATAAAAATTTAAACCCATCTCGCGAATTAATAAAGAAAAACGTGTTTGTAGTGCCAATAATAGATTGTAATATGCATGTGAAAATATTCTTATGATATGGCATGATGACCATGGCATACAACCGTGCAGAAAAATAATTAAAACGTATTTATATATGTGTATGGGACATGGTAATAATAATTTCTTGAAACGTATTTGTCTGACAACACATCCCGACTCATTTCTTTATGTGTTAATGTGATCTTCGGTCGGTTGTAAGGATGCCATCGGCTATTTTACACTGAACTTGATAACCGAAATTTTGATTAGAGAAATTTTGCAATAAAACCCTGCAGTTCGTATGATCAGATGGGCAATGCCATCGAGTGAAAGTAAATTATTTGGGTTCTAGATCTGAATGTAAGTTTGGAACATGAGATCGTATTTTGATTGAGCGAGAATTTTATTTTATAGCTTAGTATGAGTGTAAGTTTGTTTGTCCATCCAAATTGACACATACCTCTTTCAAATAAAAATAAATTATGTTCTAAATAATGTTGGCTATAAAAAAATAGATATATCATAAAGCAATTACAAATAAACAAATTTGTAAAATGTTTATGAATTTTTTTTTTATGGTTAAATTACACATTTGATTTTGCACTATAAAAAAGTTTACATGTGAAGAAATTAGATTCCTTTCAGCTCATGTTAGATCCATAAGTAAGATGGATCTATGCTTGTATTCTATTGGCACTGGAGCAACATGGGTTTGAAATTGTGAATGCTTCATCGTCTGTCATTAACAACCAAGTTTATCCTACCATACATGCGAAGGTAGTCTCCTACACTCGTTGTCGGTGGTAACATTCTTATTCTTCTTTTTCTTGTTCTATAACTAAGATAATATTAACCCTAAAACCAAACCACGTGCAACATTTTTCAACTGTAAAAATTAATTGCTAAGAAGAATTAATGGTCTGTATGTAAACCTTTTTGATTGGTAGAAAAATGAAGTTGAGAAGAAATCATGTTTTGTTTCTTTTATAAACAAGGGAGGTTGTGAAGCAGCAAGTCCCTACCAATGAACAATGGGCTTAGATTGAAAAATGACAGGTAGACCTTCCGCTAAGTCTTTTTGGCGTCATAGGACCAAGAGCATCCTACCATGTTGTTGTTCGCTATATAGCCTATCAACTTGTCATCTTCGTCATGTGACCAAAGAACTCTTCTCAGCTTTGGTTTCGAAGGAGGTACGAAAAAGTCTCCCTGTACCCCTTCCACTTACCCTTGCATTAGTGTGTACCTCATTTTCAGCACATTAATTTCCCCCGCTTGAGTGAGTTGGCTAACCGCCCAGCTAAGAGCTCAACATGCAATATATTTAAACTCAAATGTGTTAAAGTTTTTAAGACATGGCAACACTTTCCTCAACACATAGAGTTGCAGAAAGATGGTAATCCAGACAATGGAGTTGTAGAAATCAAATCATATGAGACTTCATTTTAATACAAAGTAGCAAAGATTAAAATCAATTGACTTGCGCAACTACCATGGAGAAAATATTTCAAATAGATTTAATCATGGTGAAACTGAATAAAATCGAGTGGTTGCGATAAAAACAATACATAAAATTTTCTAGAACCATATTGTGACAAACCAAACATTATATTATGATTTCAGAATCACTAAAAGTAGTTCCTATGGAGGTTGAGACTCCTTCACCAATAAAACAAGATTTCTTACTGAAATCTACATTCATGAGGGGTTGCACAATTAAGATATAGTAAAACACAATAACAGACTATTTTCACGTGCCCAAAAATTTTCTCCATGATTTTCTCCCACACTTCCGAGACTTACATCCATCACACTTACATAATCTAGTCTACATACATGCATATTAAAAAACATGTATTTCCTAACACATTAATTCATTAAATACTATATTTAAGACACAGGATCGGTGGAACATCATTTTCTAAACTTTTTGGACAATAAATAAGTCTTCATTTACACCATGTCCTTTAACGTGAAAAATAAATCCTCAACCTGCAAAACATTTACTGAAGTATGCTTGTTTCCAGTTCATTTAATGCGGTGATTGAGATTAATATTCTGACACTCCCCCTTCATCACAACTACCACCATTGACCATTCTAAGACAATCTTTGAGATAAACAAAATTTCAACGTACCAATGGCTTTATGAAGATGTCTGCAAATTTTTCTTTTGACCTGCAATACTGCAACACAATCTCACCATTGTTAATTGATTCTCTTATGTAATGATATTTAGCATCAATGTGCTTTGTTTTCTTGTGAAAAACATAATTCTTTGATAGTGCAATTGTGAAACTGTTGTCGCGGAAAATAGTTGTTGTTCTGTCTTGTTCATGGCATAAATCCCTCAACATTCTTCTCATCCAAACTGCTTGACATGTTGCTGCTGTTGCGGTGACATATTCAGTGTTTGCTATTGACAATGATACAATCGGTTGCTTCTTGGAGGCCCATGAAATGGCTACCGAACCCAAATGAAAAACATATCCTCACGTGCTATTTTGGTCATCGACACTTCCTTTCGAGTCACTGTGAGTGAAACCAACCAGCCTAAATTCATGCATTTTTTTGTACAAAATGCCATATTCCTTTTTCCCATTAACATACCTCAAAATCCTTTTTTTTTCTTTTTCCAGTGTGTGTCTTTGAGTGTTGTTGAACCTCAAAATTGTTCTTTTTTTGATACCCCTTTTCACCGTTTCTTCCTCCCTTTACACAATATCATGACTTCAATCAGTTATAATTGACATATTCCACATCACAGAAGGCATTTAAATGAGCTCTAATTTATATTACAATGTTTGTTATTATTTAGATGAATTTCTGTAATTAGCTATAGAATGTGTGCAATTCTGCAACTCACTTTTGTTTCTACAGCCACCATTATGGTTTGACATGGTTTGACAAGAAAATGAGGAAGTGGGTCGTATGGGTATCTCTGGAATGATCGAAACATGCATCATATCCCATCCACCTATTAGAATTCAAATAAGAATCATGCCTATGCTCGCAGTCAAGATCGGTCAAAGAACCTTGTCAACAGACAAAATACTCTCGATTTTCTCTAACGTAGAAAATTGAGAGATAGCTATGAATAATTTGATTCTATATAGATTTATAATTTAAGTTTTATTTACTATATATAGGCGAAAATGCCTCAAATAGTTAAATTCAAAACCTATATAAATATCGGTCTTTTGAAACTAGGAAAGAATCCTAATTTTTGTGATAATTCAGTGTATGCTTTCAACTATGTTTCACTAATAAAAAGACCAGCTCTAGATATTTTTATTCATGCATATTCTAAGTACTTTTTCGACTCATTATTTTGTAGAGGGCCCCTGGACAGAAATTAGGTTTTTCTTAATTGTTTTTGTAGTTTAACTTTTGTTATTTAAATTCCTGTTGATTCATAGTTTTTTCTCTTGTCAAATCATAGTTAAATTTGCATTTCTTTGATAGTTAGATTCCTATCAATTCATAGTTTAATTTGTTTACTATTTTATAGATTAGTTTCATGAATGATTTTTGAAATTGGTTTCCAGTTGACTGTGTAATCTTGTGCTCGCTACATCATCTCGAGAAAGTCGCTTTGTCATTTTCCAATTGGATCGAATTTTGGTATTCGGTCATGCAGGAGCCTTATTTTTCTTAAAACATGATTTTTACTTTCTTTTGATTTCAATCACCATTGTCATTTAAGTTATTAGCAATAGAATTTATGCTTTCAATCCATGGAACAGAATCAGATTAAGTTTATCTTCGAAACATTCTTAGATTTAAAACTATGACAGAGTTAGATTAGAATTTTCTTTTAAGATAGATCAAATGCTCTATTTTCATAGAACTAAAGCTTTCAATGGATAAGATAGAAAATGATTTCATCTTTGTCATTTGAATGCAATTAGATTTAGAATAGTGCTCTGTTTTAAACTAGTTAGATATTTTTCATAGATGTTTTTTCGGCCTAGATAAGTCTAACATCATTCAAAGTTTGAAATAGTTAATGAAAAATTCATTTTATTCCTTCTTTTGGATTTTATATTTCATTCATTTCATTAAAATCAATTTGTAATCCAATTCATTTTTCTTAGAATACAACATTTCCTTTTCTTCCTTCTTTAAGAATTAGTTTTCGTGATTAAAATTCCTTTAGATTTGGTTGTTCACTACCATTTAAAGAAGCATAGATTTCATTTCTTAGACAATTTTCAATTCTCAAAACTTTAGGCATAAGATACAAAACCCCAAAAACTATGAAATATACATAATGAAGTAAGAAAACAAGCTTACCTAAGCATGTATAGTGCACCACACTTCATCAAATTACTAACCTTGGTCCATAATCTACGATAGAAATTTAAGACATTAAATTGACTAAACATTTTGGTGCCATTTTCTAGGAAGTGTAGTTAGGAAGCCTTATTTCTTACATTAAAAAAAAAAATGGCATGCATAGAGAAAGAGACTCTAGGGGTAGATTCCTAGCTATAGGTAGATGTTTGATTCGAACAACACCACTAACCCCACCTAGATCACACTACAAGGAAGAGACCCTCTAGTGGATGTTTTTGAGGAATCCCTTGTAAAAATAGCCCAGACATCCATTTGTAGTGGAGGTTTCTAGAGGAGGTTGGTCGGTGGAGGTTTTTGCGGATTTTTTTCTTCTGGTGCGTTTATCATCCTAAACCGCACCGGTGCATTCAACTAGAGAAAGCACCAGTGTGCACAAAACATTGGCACACTGGGACACCGTGTGCTCAGTACAAACCCACCCTATGTGTCTCATTTATGTAGCGCAACAGTGCTTTGAAAAGATTCTGAATAGGTGCGTCCTAAAACCCCACGCTAAAACTGAAACATCTCGGTGTCATTTTTAGAAACTGCATCGATGGGCCTATAAAACTTGTACACTAGAACAGGATTACATTAAAAAAAATAAAATTATGGCCAAAAATTCGCAATTTTCAGTTTTTAGTTCTCCAGATATCTCAAGCATCGGTGAAACTTTAGCTTGCTTGAGGTGAGCTGCCATCGGTGCTCCCATTGCACACACTGCTACTCTCCATTGCCCACCATCTCCATTTTGAATTTTTCAAAAAGGTGGGATAATTTAAATATGAAAATTATATAGCCAGTGTGCCTCTTTGATGGTGAAATGTACAGGTATTTTCCTTGTTTTTCAATAATTAAACCTTTTAGCAAATTAGTTTTATAGAATAGCTTAAAATTCACCTTATATATATATATATATATATATATATATATATATATCCCACACAATGCGCTTGAGCCGTTCAGCTCACACCTGTTCACGGTGATGCCTGTAAATTTACAGGCTGCACCGTGACCGATGCTAATGGTATCCGCACTAGTTCTAGGGTGGTACCAAAATGACACACAGTGATTTTTTGAAATTAAAAAAAGTGCAGTGGGGTAGCTTACCCGGCCGCACCGTTGACCTTGTCGAATTGCGGGAATGTGGTGCATTGATGGAAATATTCGTCTCGGGGCGGGTAATTTTGTCACTGCACTGCCACCCTGAACCTAACATAGTCAATGGTGCGGTCATGTAAAAAAAACACTGTTGAATATGTAGTGATTTCAGGAGGGCAATGCGCTTCCTAAACTATACGTCTGGGGAGTATAGTTTGGTCAGCGCACTGCCCTCCTGACATTGGTAAATAGTCAACGGTGCAGTCTGTTATACCACCTCACCGTTGACCGTGTAACAATGCTAGGAGGGTGGTACGTTGAAAATTTGCAGCTGCACCTACTCTGGTGACCTAAAAATTTTCTGGTGCATCGGCTCTGGTGTGCGACAAAAAAGGATGCATCGTTACTGGTGCATGCCTATATTTTGTGGCCCACTGAATTTTTTTTTTTTTTTTTTTTCAAAAAAAATTATATATGTATATTCCTAAATACATGTCTCATTTAGTAAAAAAAATGTATTTAATATATCAATCGTTCATCGTGTTGAAAGGAGACAAGAGAGGGAACAACAACAACAACAACAATAGGTAGACTAGTATAACATGGTTCGCTTGTGGGAGGCATGAGAGAAGGAGAGAGATACGTACCCTCGCCCTATTACAATAGCCACCTAAGGGCTCCTAAGGTAGGTAGGCCTCCTCAAGTTATATGAGGAGGCTACATCCTTAAAGGGCCATGGTGTGTTTTTGCGACATCTTATCCATAGGTGGAATTCCCAATTACAGGATTTCTCCGTTGATCCTAACCAGTGGTACGCGCCCACTGAGGAGGAGATTTATTTCATGACTAGCCTATCGTGGAGAGGGGTGGATTTTCCCTCATTCCTAGATGTCCCTATCGGCTATCCAGCAGAGAGTCAGTTGGTCTACTCGCAGACATACATTAGCACGGATTTACTATCTCCTTCAGATTTTCAGGTCTTTGGAGGTCAGTTAAGTATTTATTCATTTAGTGGAGAGGAGGTGAGGTGCCTCTCACTACTGATTTCGACGATTTCACACCATACCAGCGACGAGCAACACATTCGTTGCCTACTATTTTATGTTGATTCTTTATTATAGGAGCCACGACTTGTGAGGTGGTCTACCATTTTTTTGTGGCAATTCTATATAGCTTTAGATAGATTTCATGCCCAGGCACAAGGGAGCATGAACTTCCCTTTTCGTTTAAAGCTATTTTGTTATTTTTTTGAGAGGTTTCGAGAGATGAGGCCTACTTTTGTTCGGCAACCTCGTAGGCTGATACTGCATGTACGAATGCAGATGTGGGGACAGATGATGCCCAAGAGGTGTGAGTGAGAGTTTTCCATGAGGATATCGCATGATGCAGTGGAGTTGCTAGTTAGTGTTGATGAGCATCCCTTCATTGTAGTCCCCTGTCCATATGCTAGTTTGGATTGGTGAGTGTGTGCCATCATTCTCTTCATAGATGATGAGCCGTCAAATGATAGAGGTAATATTAGTTTTTTATTTAAATTTATTCTAACATGTTCTTTAACTTGTTTTTATTAAACTATTTAATGAAATTGTCTTATTATTGTTTTTTAGTTATATATATTTTGTAAACATTGGGTAATTTAATGGTGATGATATGCCACCACCACCAAATTATTCCGGTGTAGATCGCGATGACAATTATGATATGGTAGATGCGGAGGATCAAGCTGGTGCAGATAGACCTGGTCATCATGGTGCGCCGGTAGTGCCTTTTTCTAGGCATAGGCCTGACAATAGATTGAGAATGGAATTGGGCAACCAACTCTCTGCACTGTTTGTGGAGGCGGGAGTCAAACCTGCCACTATGAGATAGATACAGGCCAATACCAGGCTGGTACAAATGTGGAGAGCCATGTTGCATGACATGTTCACCCTGATGTGGCATGTCGTAGGAGCTATGAGCTTAGTTACGCATTTATGGAGGTCCCTTCAACGTAGGCATGGTCGTGACACAGTACGTTGACAGTTCGCGAGTGGCGATGCATCATCTGGTGATCACAATCAGCGAAATGATCATCATTCACCTCATGCCGCAAATGAGCATCCTGTAGCATCGACCAAGAGTCATGATGGAGAGCAAGGTGGACCATCAGCCATGTTGAGTTACTAGCCTGCAAAATCCAGTAGTACTCATGATCATAAGCAGGTTGGACCATCAACCATGTCGAGTTATCATGAGGTGCTGACAGTTGATCTTGATTAGCATGAGGCACCACCTGATCAATGGGCACGTGATGATCGACATCTATCTGAGCTTGTCGAGGTTGCACCATTAACTGAGCAGGCCTCGACTAGTACTAATATTAATGATGTACCACCAGCTAATATTTAACATTTATAATACAGTTGTATATTTTTGACATTATA
Organism: Pinus albicaulis; assembly: GCA_034641835.2. Taxonomy (NCBI): domain Eukaryota; kingdom Viridiplantae; phylum Streptophyta; class Pinopsida; order Pinales; family Pinaceae; genus Pinus; species Pinus albicaulis. The sequence goes on along the minus strand of JAXQQM020090056.1, from coordinate 236,074 downwards.
TAGTTATATATATATATATAGTCCATGTATTTTATGTTCATGTTGCAGTTGTACATAATTTAAATGTTGGTGATCATCATGATGTGTATATTGTTAGGTCATGTTAGATATGTTCATTTCATGCGTAGCTTGTAGATAGGTGTGTATGTGATAGCAGCTATTTAACATGAGATGTATATTTGATGTTTGTGTTGTGATGATGTTATACAATGCTAATTGTGTTTTGTTAGATGATCACGATCACGATGATTAGATGACATTAGCGAATTTGAATGTGTCTTTTAGTCGAATATGATGTTTGTACGATGGTTATCATGATCATGATGTTTATTTTATTTAATATTAAATCATTATATTTATTAAATATTATATCGTGATTGTAATTGTAATTTTAATTTTAATTGTATGTAAAATTGTAAAATTGTATTTGTAATTGTAATTGTAATTGTAATTGTATGTAAAATTCTAAAATTGCAATTGTAATGGTATATATGTAAAATTGTAAAATTGTAATTGTAATTGTAAATTTTATGTTAAATTCTAAAATTGTAATTGTAATTGTATGTAAAATTCTAAAATTGTAATTGTAATTGTCACTGTAATTGTACGTGAAATTGTAAAATTTTAATTGTAATCATAATTCTAATTCTAATTCTATGTAAAATATTTGTAAAATTTTAATTGTATTAATGTTAAATGATTTTATTAAAATTTTTAAATTTGTAAATTTGTAAAATTGTAAATAATTGTAAAATAATAAATCTAGAATAATATGAATTTTTGTAACATAACAAAGTTTAGAAAATATTGAAAATAAATTCATGTACTTTAGAATTATCATTATTTTATTATGATCTTACATACCAAAAAAAAGGAACTTTATAAAGTATGCCATTGTTTTTGAGATCAACATAATTGGAAATTATCAAGTGAAATATTGATTTTAACATTAACAAAATAAAAGTTACCAATTATAGCAAAATACATATTATAATGTTTCAAAAAAGAGAGTCTTATAAGTTATAAGGTAATTAAGTCCTCGTCTTTATAAAAATCCATCTTAAAAGGTATAAATATTGATGAAATAACACATGTATCATATCACTCTCGGTTCTCATGATCACCGTCATTATCTTCTAGCTCGCATGCATTGATAACACTATTGTTCTCAAAAAGTATGTTTTGATCTAGGGTCATGTCTCAATACGAACCACCAAACCCTATCCAACACATCTGGGTAAAAAAACACCTAGTTGTAGTGTTTTGGGAAAACATAGGGCTCCTTAGCTTCATCTCACATATTTCTAGAGTTGATACATATCAGCCTACTATCACGATCTTTGTTTACATTATTCCAATCAAAGGTGTCCCACCACTTGCACCTAAAAATAACACATTGGAAAGAAGAGAAATCCACTTCAATGATCTCTTATATCTTTCCGACGTAACCTAACATCCCTCGTACTAGGTTTTGATCACCGTGGCTAGATCGACTAGATTGATCGAACTTGATTTCCACTCCACAGTATTGTGTCATTTCTTCATCATCGAAATTTTCTGTGCGAAAATGGTGTCCATATGCCCACATAGATGGGAACAAATGCACCTATAAAAAGTTAAAAAATAATAGTGTTATGTGTCTTAGAATAACCCAATATTTAAAATATGAAATATTGATGTAATTACATTTGAAAGGTGTATTATTAAGTTTCAAATGTACATATAAATTAAATATACTATTAACACCCAATCCCTATGTTTAGCGCATCATTTTCAGCATGTGGGTAACGACCAGTTACACCATTTTTCTCTCTGACTTGGTTAGCAACCCAACTGTTCGGGCATATTTTTGGCATATTTTTTTTTAAATGATTGAGATAAGGCACACCTCTACCATTCAACCATCTGAATTCTTTCCTGTCAATATCCCATTTCATCCTCTTTTATTTGTACAGTGCAACCCATGGTTGTGTCGCTTCAGAATTGTAAAGAAAAAATTTATTGATTGCTTCAATTTCTACATTCGCTAATGAAATCAAACCAACATGATATAGTACATAGAGATCAAAATATACACTATATCCAAGTTCAACATGAATATTTAATTTGTGTAAATTTCAAAAATTATAAGTCATTTACTCTTTATCAAGCGCTTTTTTCCATTCATTTGGAGCAGCTCCCCTTCTCTTTTGTATTCATCCCTTTCATTGTACAAAATCACCGCACCTGGTCTGTTGTCGATCTGCTTGATGTACTCACTAGAATAATAGAAAGACTCATATAATATGTACCCCTCTGCTATAGAACCCTCGGGTTTTTCCCTTTGTTAAACAAAACCTTTCAATTTCTTCATGTACCTCTCTAAGAAGAACATCCAACGACAAGAAATCACCCCAACTAATTCAACCTCATCTACTAGGTGGATTAGAATATGAACATGCAAGTCCATGAAAATCGTTAGAAGTTCCTTCTAATCTTAACTATCTGTTAATGCAACCGTGGAATGCCATCCACATAAATCTCCTTTGACGTGATCCAATGTACAAATGTAGATAATTTAGATATTGCATTTCCTTGGTCTTGAGGGAATTCATGTTTCTCACACCAACACATGAACATAGGATAATGACACTACAAAGTTATAAACATGTGCAATAATATACAAAATTAGTTATTTTTTATGATCCCTGCATGGGATAAAGTTTATTAATATAAAAAATAATAAAATCATGCTTTTCAAATTATACGTACTCTTAGAAGATTTAAATGGTCATACGATTTCAACCCCAACAAATGGTCATCCATGGTGAAGCAGTGCCATAGTGAAGACCTATATGAAGATGGCACCCTCAAACCCATTATAACTTCCTTTGCCAAATAAATGTCATATTTTTTTAAAATCCATCGGACATCACCTTATTTGAAATACCATGAATTAGAGGGACGAATGCCTGCCTCTGATCATGTACTTTCTAATTGTCTTCGCCAATGTTACGTTTTTTTTTTGAAGTAATAAGATCTTCCCTAACAGCCAATGTGTCACTTTGTTTCGATGACATGTGCCTCGATAAAGAAGAAACAATTTTAAATATATGCATGAGATCTAATAAGTAGGTAATCTTAAGATGCTCCTAATATGGGAGGTTATAAGAGATAGATTTCCTTTTCATCCCAATGTGCAATTTATCAACGTAGGTGTCGAAGAATTCTAGATCATCAAACATAGGCTCCCCATATGAATCAGACATTTCTATGAACTCCTCCTCCTCTCTATCATATGCTCTAATCCATTCAGCTGGTGTCGTTATTGGAGGCATTTGGGTTCTATCTCATTTACCATTGAAAGCTGATGTTGGTCTTCTGCAAGGGTGTTCTTCTGGGAGGAATACCCTAGAGTAGTCATACACTGGCTTTCGTAGGTCATTGGACTATCTAGCTTTCAGAAAAGGTCCACAACATTTACATCCAAAATACCCTTTTATTACAAGACCCGCGAGATTATTGTATACAATTTATATGCATGGCATGTTAAATAATATCATGAAGATCAAAGCAATTACAACATTTTAAATAACTAATATGTGAAAGAATATTGTTACGTATATAAACAAATCAATAAACATGTAATTTACCAGAGCAAACTCCTAAGCTTGGATAATCATGTGTCGTGTAAGCACATATGCCATACAACGTAAAACTCCTATCTGTTGTTATCAGTCATGATACATCATATACATTTATCCCATCCCATAATTACTTCAATTCATCTACCAGTGGTTGTGTGTAGACATCCATATTATTCACTTGTCTTCTACCAGGTCCATGTATCCTCTATATACTTTATGGCTATTGAATCAATTGGGGTTCGCATAAGTCCCAACTCACTTATGTGTGAGCCATGTCATCCCTGCAAGATAGCTAATTCTTTGCAACAAAAGAGACTTTGAATCCTTGGGATTATAGGCATGTCCCTCAATATCTTAAAAGGAGGACTATATGATTTACCCTTATTTTTTGATTTATCATACCTGGCATGCCCACATGTTAGACATATATCTTTGTCTTCATATTCTCCTCTATATAGAATCCAATAATTTGGAAATGCATGATATGATATGTACTCAACACCCAACATTTTCAACAGTTTCTTTGCCTCTTCGTAGCTATCGGGCAAGACACTATTAGTCGAAAGAACCATATCTTTGAATAACTTGTAGTTGGTGATCATGGAAAATATTAAATGTACATTAATTCAGATATAATTATTAAAGTTCATAAAATTAACCATTTGTAATTTACATTGTGTGATTATATTTCTAAAATTTATATAATGGAGGATTTTATGGTAACTTACCTCAAAATATCCAAGAAACATGCATTCAACAAGCCAAAATTTGCTTTCAAGTTATACATTAACATCATTGTCCCCAACTGGGTAGACTTTGACTGACGGCCAGGTCCAAAGCGAGGGGTGGTGGAAGAAAATTTAAGGCTTTCGAAAAAGGTGTCAGTGGTATGAGCATCATCCCCTAGCTTATCATTGTTTTGGAATGCATCGAACAACATTGTCTCCATGGAATTCGTATCCCTTAATTAATCATCCATACTCAACTCTATTTGATTGCCTCCATTGCCATCTTGTGAAGAAACAATATTGATGTAGTCATTTCTAATTAGTAAATCTAGACATAGCGGGAATTGAATCAGTGGTTGATTCAACCATTCTTGGTATCGCTCCTCTCCAATTGTTTCTCTTAATTCGGCCTTCTCTCAATTTGACATTGTCACGGGGTGCAATAGAAGATGGTAGGTAGGCCGCTCATCATTACTCGAATCCTAATAATTTCAAAAATTATATTTTAACATGATTATTACAAAATCTATGATATCTATTATTAAGAACGTTGACAATGCATGATTAATTTGTTTGACGTTGAAATAATTACATTAATATACCAAACAATTATTATTACCATCATTGTCCAAGGATTGTGGCTAGAAGATGCAATATTGTTACAATTGGAAGGTTGGAGCGGATGCCCATTTTCATCTACCAAATGCGCCTTGTAGTATGTTGCTCCTGGTAAGAGCTTCCAATGTTTTGGAGCTGTTTGAATAGTTTTTTACATCTAAACTCGATTTTGAATCAGCATGAACCTGCAAATTTGTATACATTATAAAATTTATTAAGCTAATTGACATGGATAAAAAACATAAATTCAATTAGATAATGAAAATATAAATAAAATATGAAGTAAATATTACGTCTCGAGATGGACAGGGAGAACTCGATGATGGACTCTGAGAAATATTATGGAACAAGCTGGATTTTGAAGAATTGTCCATTCGATATAATTATGATATTTTCTTCCTACATTTGAGCAAAATCAACAATAAATTTTAGTGCTCACACTGAAAAGTAATTTCAGTGCCTTAAAAATTAACTTATTTTTATTGGTGCTAATGTACATCTAACAGCACCGGTGCGTATTAGTTACTGTGCACCGGTGTCGTGTTATTAACTAACGCACCGGTGCGGTGTTATTAATTGATGCATCGGTGACGAAAAGTCGCAAATAAAAAAGCACAACTTTATTTATTTAAAGTGATAAAAAAGTGGAAAATTGAAAAATGGGCAGCAAAATATTTTCGAAAATCTAATTTCATAAAAAAATTCTTTAAATACTAAACAATTTTCATTATTTCACTATTTTTCAAAAAAATTCAACCAGATATTTGCACGAGACATACCTAGAGAAAGAGAGCACAAGAGCACTGTCGAGAAACGAAATACTTTCAAAAAGAATTATTCAGACAACCAGTATTCCAAACCTTTTGTGATTCAAACCCTGTAGCATATAATTTCAAACGATCTCGTGATTAAATTTTGTTGTTTTTTTTTACATTTTCTGCAGTATTTTTTACGCAGTAAGTAAAAAAATTTAATTTGTTGTTTATTTTTAGAAAAAAATAAAAGTAAAATAAAATAAAAACCATTTTACCCTAAACCCTTCATTCTTTTTGTTTTTTCCCTTGCTTCTTCCTATTTCTGTGATTTCAAAATTAGGGCTTTTCATTTTATATTTATATGGTGTGTATTTATATATATATAGGCCTGTGACATCTAACCCACGGGATGACTTGCCTAGTTCGATCCCAATCCATGTCGGCCCTTGCGTGAATTTTTAAAAAATGATTTTTTTTGGTGCACACTATGTTACCTAGTGCACCAGTGTGCTATCTTATCACAGTGCACCACGCATGTACTTTTTGATAAAAAAATTAAAAAACATTTTTTTTTAAATCTGTGCGCCATATGTCAAATAGGGCACTAGTGCGCTATTTATCTATAGCGCACCGCACACGTATTGTTTGGAAATAACAATTTTTAATTTTGTGTTAACTGGTGCATCATGCAACATATAACACACCGGGTCTCCTTGTTGACAAAGATAATTGTATGGTTGTCCCTTGTTTGCACAAAGTGTTTGTAAGAATAGGCCGCATTGCCCACTCCATGACACCATATGCTACAAAAAATAACATTAGATGATTTTTTTTATTTTTTCTGTGTTAATTGGTGTGGTGGTTAACATATAACGCATCGGTGCTCCTTGTTGACATAGAGCACCGTATGGTGTTTTAGACTATTTTGGCGGTGTGTTTATAAGAACACGACGCACCGACGTTAGTGCGTACAACATTAAAAGCACACCAGTTTCTTGATATTTTTCTATATAAAATATATTAATAAATTAAATGGTACAGGTTTCATATTGATAAACAAATCACTGACAACATATCAAGTAACAAAAATATTGATAGCACATCAAGCAAAGCAAAAAAGGAAAATTATTTGTAAATTATTTACAAAAAATATTATTTTTGAAGTATATGTACGTTTAACTAATATGTATTGTTTACAGTGTATCATGCAAAGCCACAAAATGACGAAGATCGATAAGATTATTTTTTATCTAGGACTAGAAGAGCATAAAAGCTTGATGGAAAAATTGCAAAAGGATGAATCAAGTGAATGAAAAAATACTATCGACCCAATATGAGTTCCTTTTTAAAATTTTCATTAACAATATACTTAAAATTATTAGGTAATAATTTCAAACAATATATTAATTCACATATGTTTAATGTTCTACATTGACCAACAACTCAGAAAATGAAGGTTGTTCTAAGAAAAGAAAAGAAAATAGAACATGCAAATGAAAATGAATTTCTCCTTGGCTCATCTGGAGTCGTGTTGGAGGTTAACGAAAGGGGGAAAAATTTTACAAAAGTTTGAGGGATCTAGTGGAACGAATGTGTGGACGTTCTTTCCACTTTCAATACAAAATCAATCCAATGATTCCAAGAAGAGTTTCCAGAGAATTGGTGAATGATACATATCAGACGTTTAATAAGAAAACGTACAACAACAAAAAAGAAGGAATGAAAAAGTAATATTCCTTTAAATTTTTTTCTAGAATTATTTATAAATATGATTTGTAAATATCACTCTTTTTATATTTACTTTTCATATATCAATATAAAAATCAAATAGTTTATTTTCATGTTACATTTTCTCGAAGATTATGAAAATCTTAAAAGATGAACGAGCTAATATCAGAAATATGCCAGTAGGAATGTCCAAAAAGGTGTACAAGGAGATGGTCAAAGAAATGGACAAAATTTCTTCGTAGGAGGAATAATCTCAACAACAACGTGCTTCAAATTTAATATGTAATCATTTATTTTTTCAATAATTAAGTACAGTAAATAAACAATTTAGCATTAAATTATAATTTTCAGGTCTTTTCTTGCAGAAAATAAAATAAAATGGAACCCATTCAACACATAAAATAGGACAACAAGGAAGAAAAGGGTTGATCTCTAAGTTTGTGAGTAATTTTTCACTTCCTTATAACAACGTAACTAGATTTAATTTTTGTATATCTTAAGTTATTTAACAACAATCATCATTGAATGTCTTCAAACATGTGCTAACATACAAAAAAGAACCATCAAACGAATTGATTGACATTGGGTTAAATATGGGTTTTGAGTATAGGTTGCCATATCAGAATTTGTAAGCATCTATCGATCTTGTTTTACTTAGATCTATCTATAATTGATAGAACAAAAAAATATTTTATATTAAATATATGATTTGTTATGGGGTATAAAACTTTCAGGAAACAAAGTATCGAACTACGTCGACAAATGAAATATTGAAAGATGACATGAAATTTGGTTTTGAAATAATGTGTATAGTTCATGAGTCAATTGTTGCTATGGTATGCCATTTCTTTTCGATTTACATTGATGTATATTATTTAATATTGGAATTTTCAATATTATCACTAATGTATATACACTCATTACAATTTACTTTTATGTTTGTAGATGGAAGGTGAAGAAGAAGAAAACAATCAACACCGTGAAAAAAACATTCATCAAAATAACCCATCATGGAAGTAGCTCGAGCAATGACAACAATTCAAGTGAAGAATGATGATTATTATGTTTGGATATCAAAGCATGGCATTGTATTTTCTGAAATATTTGTCTGCGAAATCAAACATTTTGTTTGAAGTAATGGACATAGTGTCCCAATCGAAAGACAAAGGGATACCAATAACTGTCCCATTTTGTATGACAACGAATTTCTTATTCACATATATATATATATATATATATAATATGTTTTAATTTAGTCTATTGTGTTCTCCATTGTCACTGTGAAATGTAACACCATTGATTAAATTTAGGGATTATTAAATGCTATAATGAAGAGATGTGAAATTATATGATGATGTGATATAATAAATTAATCCAAACATCACATTCAAATGCACCAATAAAAAATTAATTGATATGAATACTGTTATAAGGTATTTGTTGTCATTTTATGAATAATGAATTTTAAAAAATCACAATAATTATGATATGATATAAAAAATTAATCCAAACATCACATTCAAATGCACTAATAAAAATTTAATTGATATGAATACTATTATAAGATATTTGTCGACTTTTGATGAAGAATGAATTTTAAAAAATCACAATAATTGTATTGTCAGAGGTTGATGTTTCTAAAAAATACAAAATGAACACTGGTGTGTGTTAGTTATTGTACACCGGTGCATTTGTATTATAAAGCGCACTGGTGCATTTCTACGACCTATGGGCATCGCACAAATACCAATACCAATTATAACTCTCGGTGCGTTTGTGAGATACAGTGCACCGATACCTTTATGTTAAACTTCTCACTGGTGTGTTTGTATGATCTATAGGCACCACACAAATACCAATATGAATTAGAACATTCACTGTGTTTGTGTGATACTGTGCACCAATGCATTTCTATAATACTATGAACCAGTCCGCTGATATGACCTATGGGCACCACACAAATCCAATACGAACTAGAAAAATTTGGTGCGTTGTATCACCTAAAGTGTGCCCGATGCGTTTTTAGACCTTTACGTCCCGGTGCATGCACCTTTGACCATCTCGGACCGACCGTATGGATGACACGCACTGGTGCATTGACACCTGAATAGTGCACGGATGAAAAAAAATCCGTAATAACCTCCGAACGCCCAGATTTTTTTGTTGTGTTTAAATTCCATTAGAAGCTCCACCAAAACCTCTGTTACCAAAAATGGATGTTGCAGCAAATGTTTTTTTGAAAATTTTGGCCAATTTTATAACACTAAAAATCTCCTTTATAACCTTCACTAGAGGGTCTTTTCCTTGTAGTGCAACGTAGTGCCACACCACTATCCAAAGGTCATATTCCATTTTTCACCTCAAGACATATAATTCCTGAAGTCTTAAGATAAAAAATCCAACCAGGGGATTCTCCAACTTCATCTACTGAGGTAGTCTTAGAAGAAGAAGATCTTATATCTCCAATAGAAGGAGTAACCTTTTTAATCTCTACAAGACAACATATTCTAGCTCAAGAGTTAGAAATTCCTAGTGAGGAAGAAGAAGAAACTTTCTTCAATATCCCATTGATAGAAGAACCAGAGGAAGAAAAATAAGTCTACAGTTAGAGCCTTACATTAGCTCTGAGCAAATCTACAATGCCAGAAGAAGAAGGAGGAGGAGAAGTTCTGAATGGAGATGCCTTAAGAGGAGGAGGAAGAGGTAGAGGATGAAGTGGAGGAAGAGATGGAGGAAGAGGCAGAGGCAGATGAGATCCTAACTATGTTGTATTTCCTATAGTTGATGAGGATACAAATTTAACAATGAAGAATATTTCACCTTTTGTCCTTCCCAATTTCCATAGATTAAAGAGCGAAGATCATGAAAAAAATTTATTTCAGTTTGGGGTTTTATGTAGATTTTATGACTACTTATAAGACTCTAAAAAATTGAAGCTATTTCCTCCAACACTCAAGGGTGCAGCTTTAAAATGGTTCATGGGTTTGTCTTCATGTGGTATACATGTATTCACATTGATTGTCTTCTCTAAAATTCCATCCCATGCTTCCTCTTCTATGAACTAAACATCTCTGCTAATTATTACATTCTTGGTTGATGAATTGTAGAGCTTGTATCCCTTGGATTCATCACTGTATCAAACAAATATACATTTGTCCCCATTGTTTTCTAACTTCTTCCTCAACTGATATGGAATATGTGCATATGCCACACATCCAAACACTCACATGTGAGTGACATTATGCTTTCTTCCACTCCATGCCTCTTCAGGAACTATGTTCTTGACACTCTTGGTTGGACATATATTAATGATATATGATGCACAAGTGACAACTTCACCCCAATAATCATTTGGAAAATGGTTTTCCTTCAACATACTCCTTTCCATTTCCATGGTGCTCCTATTCTTCCTTTCTCCAACACCAATTTTCTAAGTTGTGAACCTTGTTGTAAGTTTCTTGTGAATTCCATGCTCCCTGAAAAAATGTAGGAAGTCATTTGTGATGTATTTTCCTCCTCTATTAGTCTCAACACTTCGATGTAGTGTCCACTTTCCTTCTAAAAAAGGAATTTTTAGTGGCAGAAGCAGTGAAACACTTCATTTTTATGTTTGATGAAGTAGACCCATATCTTCTTTGTGTAGTCATCTATGAAGGTTAAAATATAATCGGTTCCCCCAATTGATGGTGTTTACATTGGTCCACATAAATCTGAATGGACAATCTCCAAAGGTGCCTTTGCCTTTATTGAATTTCCTACTGGAAATGATTCTGTATGATGTTTTCCCAAGATGCATCCTTCACATTCATTGTCCGATTTTTCTTTGAGTGGCAATCCTTTCACCATGCCTTTCCTATGAAAAAAAATCAAACTTCAAAAATTCGGATGGCCAAATATCAAATGCCATAACCAGTTTTCGTCTTTAATTTCTGCTTGAAAGTTTTCTTGTGTGACAGTTGCAATTTTTATTTCATCTTCTTGTGATTTCATTGACAGTTTTTCTTGAGCAACTCCTTCCTTTAAATCTAATTTTAGCTTGAGAGAAAACATTCTATTGTGTCATATAAAATTTTGAAATTAGTTGTCTGCCTGGAGAATTATCCAAGGTTGTGCACACATAATTGTTGGAAAATAAATTGTAGCCTTTTTTCATGAGTTTTCTAATTCTTATGAGGTTGTGCTTTAAACCAGGAACAAAATACACATTTGAAATATACTTCTTGTCTCCCTTATTTGTCATAATTTCGACTCTTCCTTTTCCCATGACAAAGAGTTTTCTATCAGTCCCTAATGCCACTTCATATTTCACACTCTCATATAGATTTGAAAACATTTCTATGTTCCCACTCATGTCATTGCTACACCCCGAATCTAGAAACCATACATCTCAATGTTTTTCTTGTGCTACATTACAAGCCAAAAACATGCTATCATGGTTTTTATTTTCCTTTATGAAATTTACATTAGGTTTGTTTCTTATGTCATGTTTCTTCTTTCTACATTCATTTGCATAATGACCATACCTCTTACAACAATGAAATTGATCTTGAGATTATCATACCTCTAACCTTGTGCTTCATTTTGTCTTGAGCCTTCACTTGGATTTGGATTGTTACCCCTCCCACTTGAACTTGAAGGGATGCTTCTTCCACCTCTGTGTGGGATTCTGCATATTCCTCTATAATTTGAGCTTCCTCAACCTCTACCTTGATGAAATGAAATTTGTGTGTTGAAAGCATCCTCCAATGAGGAGTTAGTTTCTCTGTTCAATCTGTGTTCATGAGAAATCAATGATGCATGAATCTCATCCAATGAAAATTGAGAGAGATCCTTTGTCTCTTCTATGGCCACAATGATGGCATCAAATCTTGGTGGTAGAATTCTCAAGATTTTCTCAACTATTCTCCTTTCCTCAAGCATCTGACCATGAGACCTCATTTGAGTAACCAATCCAATTACATGTGTAAAAAATGATTATACATTCTCAAACTCCTTCATACAAATTGTCTCAAAATATCTTCTCTGTATTTGTAGTTTCGTTGCCTTTGCCTTTGCCATTCTTGGTAGGTTGTCTGAAGGGTATCCCATGCTCGCTTGGACTTTTCTGTTGCTATAATCCTTGGGAAGATTCTTTCATGAACTACTTGCAAAATGTAGAAGATGGATTTTGAGTCCTTCTTTTTGTCTCTCAACAAATCTCTGTATTCTTGTGTCAAATCATTGTATGCTAATCCAACTGGTAGTTCTTGGAAACCATTCTCCACCAATTCCAAAACGTCTTGTGAAGAAAATAGAACCTTCATTTTTACAGCCTAATTATCATAATTGTTTTCCTTTAAACTGAGGTATTTTTGGATTATTCAAGCTTGTGCTTGTTGCTTCCATTTTCAATGTGCAAAAAAAAAAAAATCTCACAATGTAAAAACTTTATCACTGCTGTTGAATACACTCCACAAAAAAGATTAGAACACCTTTTAACTCCTCAGTAAAAACACTTGTGTTAATAAGAATTGAAAGCCACTCGGATGCCATGTTAAAGCTTTTAAGATAGGGGAATGATTTCCTCAACAAATAGAGTTGAGGAAATATGGTAATCCAGACAATGAAGTTGTGGAAATCAAATCATATGAGACTTCCTTTTAATACAGAGTGGCAAAGATTAAAATGATTTTACTTGTGCAAGTATAATGGAACAAATATTTCAAGAAAATTTACTCATGGTGAAACAATGTAAAATAGATTGGTTGGGGTAAAAACAATACGTGAAATTTTCTAGAACCATATCGTGACTAATCAAACATTATATTATGGTTTCAAAAACAATAGAAGTAATTCATAAGGAGGTTGCAACTACTTCACCTCTAAAATAAGCGTTCTTACTGAGATTTACATTCACCATGGGTTGTGGAATTAACACACAGTAAAACATTGTAACAGACTATTTTCACGCACCCATGAAAATTTCCTCCACGGTTTCGTCCACACACTGCTCAGACTTACATCTATGACACATACATAATCTAATATACATACATGCCTATTTAAAAGCATATCTTTCCTAACACAATAATTCATGAAAGAGAATATTTAAGACAAAGGATGGGAAAACATCATTTTCTGAACATTGCAGACAGTAAATAAGTGGCAGAGCAAAATATTTCCCATGAGTTTCTACCAACCATTAAGAATTTACATTTGACTTTAATAGTTTAATCTATTGCAGAATGAGTTATGTAATATTCTTAGAACTTCATTTACACGATGTCCTTTAACCTGCAAACTAAATTTGCAACCTACAAAACATTTACTAAGGTATGGTTCCTGCCAGTTCATTTAACGCAGTGTTTGAGATTAATTTTCCCACAAAATACTAATAGATAAGAAAAAAAAATAGAAGGGAGTTATCAGTATTAAGGGGGAGAATTATACCGATGACTAGGAAGTAAATTATAACTAAAAATTGAATACATAAAATCTAAAACACAGAAGGTACACATTTTTTTTCTATTTTGTTTGCGTTGAACCAACATGCTATTAGGTTTTAATTGTGGGCACATTAAAATAGAATTATATATATTCCTTCAAGGTGTCAATAACCATGGGCAGTTTTCACGTTAACATAGATCAAAAATTATATTTGAAAGGTATCACATACTTAATGCCATATAATATGACCAAATCACAGATAAAATTTATTTTTCAGAGTTTTTATGTTGTTTTCTTTTTGTAAAATTAGTAGATCCTTGTTATTTTATATTCATAAATCAAAATGGAGGTTAGAGAAATTTACAACTTTTAGCCTCGAACTGCCCATAGGAAACTAGGTTTGTTGGCCATCTTAAAGAATTATAGGAATCCAAAACATAAACATCTTTAATCTGTCTCTTACTGTATTTAAGTAACTAATTTTCATATTTCCTTGCATAAACATATGTGAAATGTAAATTCTATGTGCTATCATAAAAAAAATAGAAATAAATAAAATCAGTCATCAGATGACTCTATAGGAGTTGGATCTTTCACGCTCGAGCCCGACATGTCAACCTGGTGCATGCTTTGTAGTTGCTTCTCAATTCTCCCCAATCAAATACTCTAGTGATGCTGTCGCAAGTTAATTTCCTGGATGTACCAGCTAATATCTACTAGATTTGATGCTACTTTATGGTCTTCCCCAAACTCTTGGACAAAGAAAATTCCCTTCAGCAAAAGGTATTTTAATATCCAGTAGGCGTAAATGGAGTGATGAAATAAGGATAATTTGCTACGAGTATTACTAGGCTCTGTAATAATAGGATTCAATTCTTCCTCATCCATGTTAGCCTCCTCCTCTTCCTTGGCCCTTGCATCCTACTCCCACCCGTGAATTAGAGACTTAATGTAGCATGGTGTACCATCTGAATATGTTTGAAGCAGGTTATCCATCACCTCTTTGCCATAATTTCTGCCACATTTGGTTGGGGCAAGTTTTTGAGCTTTGTCTTTCGCCTTTTCCTTTGCATCCTTCTTTATTGACTAGCCTTTCACCATTGTCTTCAAATTCTGGTCTTCCAGCAAGTTTCTCTCTAGGCACGAATTTCTTGGAACACATGCAACAGTACACTTCATGACGAGATTAAATCAACCTGAGAGTTAAACATAATCACATAGTAACAGGGTATGGTTTCCTTCGCTGCCATCCATTGACTGCAACTTTGGAAGATTCAGAGGACTCAATTTAAAAACAAACAATAGCTCCTGAGTAGAGCAGCAAGTGATAAAAGAATAATTTTCCCTATACAGAGTGTAACGGACCAAGCTCCTTTTTCCCATACTAGCCCAGACCCAGATAATCCTACCATATTTATTGACAATAATTCCCTTAATTTGAGAATTAGTTAAATTAAGAAAAGTGACAACAAAAATGACCTGACTGACCAACTGAAAACCTCAACCTTTGTTTCTACCCTTTATAGTGCCAAAATCCACATTAAAATCATTATAGACCATAAAGCCTATTTCCCAAAACTGTTGATTCTAGTACAAATTAGAACCATGCAGAGATGAGGAAAGAGTAGAGCACCCAAATTGGGCAGAATGCAGATTGTAACAATTCCATGCAAGGTCCATACAATGACCTATCGGGTCCTGAAAACTACATGAAAAACCATAGTAGAGCCTACAAAGCCAATAATTCCACATAGAACCTAAGGAAGACTCTGAACAATCAAAATTAGGAAACGAGGCCGCAGTTTGGAGAAGACAGTTCAAATCTAATCCTTTCGCATGAGAATACATAACCTCTATGCCTACCAAAGCTCCTTCACTGAAGTAATGAACACTAACCTCCCTTAAATAAACCCATTCCTAGCTATCCATGATGAGAATTTCTAACTCTCGGGAAGCCAAAGTTTTATAATTAAAGAGATAGAGGTAAACTAAAGGGAGCAAGGTCTTCCTTTCCAAGGAAGTAGAAAAAAAACCAGAAGCATGGTGCATGGAAATAGCGACAATGGACTTAATTACATAACATAAGTAATGCACATCGATATATTGAACTCGGTATAGATAATCCAAATAAACCAAATCCACCTTTTTATAGAGAAAAACCCATAGACATGTTTCATGGAAGTTATGAATGGAGAAATGGATACATACCCTTGGTGACAATACAATGCAGGCTTTAGACGTCTCCTTCGACCGCTGAACTGCTTGTTGTTGTTATGCGTGTGACTAAAGACAAACAACCAGAGGATGGTAAGGGGAATGTAAATATCCTGTTCCCACTGCACACACTGACACTTACCCCAAAACATTCCTGACAACCCACATGTTGTTTCTGGCTGTTCTGCACTACAACTTAATGCCTTCATTACTCTCCGTGGGTGGAGCCACCCATATTGATGTGCTATCATCATCCCCGATATTGATGTGATGGACTGTGCATGCATCTTGCACGTTCCCTTGCCATGTCTACATGTAGGGCCTCTTTCGTGGACTGTTGGAACCTCGTTGGGGGGTTTTGGTTGTTATCCCAATCATGGATTTGGTTTTCATTGTTACTCAATCCCATTGTATAATCTTCTTGTGTGCTTCTAGACCTCGTTCCTAAGTGGATTACTCCCATGAGTGATCCAGAACCCTATCCTCATTAATGCATCCCAAATTTTCCAAAAATTCAACTGCCTCATTGCCTGATCTTCTAACTTGGAGAGCATTCATATAGCTTATCTTCACCATAATATCCTTAGTCTCCTGAATCAATATTGTTTTTTGGAAAATGTTGCTTATATGCTCCCATCGTGCTTGATTCTACAGTTTCTGGAGGATATCAGTGATGATAGCTGAGTCTCCTTCCACCCTAGAGGGTTATAATGTTCTCTACTTGCAATTATCAATCCTTTCTTTTCCGCAGTAAATTCAACTTCATTGTTACTAGCATATCCTTGATCCATGGTGAAAATCTATAGAACACGACTCGCATAGTCACGGAATATCCCCCCTACCCCTGCTTGAACTGCATTTCCTTTCGAAGTCCCATCGTAGCTTGGATTGATGAAACCCTGCTCAGGATGTTTGAACTTATCCCTAACCTCAAAGGCCATAGGTCTGGGTTTCCAAGAAGTTGGCACCAACATCTCAGCTTTAAGGTTTAACTAATTGAGTATCGTTTTCTCTCTACCCTGAGCTGTCCAATCCTCGTGGGTCCATTTTTTAGCTAGGATAGTCTCACTTATATTTTGGACAATGTTATGCCAAATTTCAGTTATTTTCTTCTTCTCATTTCTGAACGTTCTTCAGTTCCTCTCCTTCCAAAATTCCCACAGTAGGAACCCATTCGACTATGACTAGGCTGTATTTACCATCGTGTTTTGGTATCCTCCTCTTTTCGAGTTTTCAATTGTGTGTTGGACGCTTTCATTATTTCTATCAGTTTCCTGGAACAGAGTAAAAATATTATGCCACATCATATCAGAAACTAAGCAGCTGTTGAGAAGATGTTCCAGAGTTTCTGCATTCTCTCCACACATCACACAACTTAAGGGACTGAGGATCCCATGTTTCTGCAATTGGTCCTAGGTAAGTATTCTTCCATGCCCAACAACCCATAAATTTTTTCCAATTTTAGGCCAGTGTTTTCTTGAAAATATTTTTTTCCATAGGCTATTGTCCAAGACATGTGCATTTTTAGATTTTATCTGATAAGCATATTTAGTTGTAAACATACCCTTCATGCTACACCCCTAGCGAAGGATACCATTCCCTTTAAGGATGGGTAATTTCCTAGAATGTAGTTCTTTCTCCAGGTTTCCCCATTTTCGTATGTCTGAGGCTTGTTGCCAATGATGCTTTTTCTTTCATTTCCTCCATTACTCCTCATTATTCTCCTCCTAATAGTAATTTACCTCTTTGGTATTCATTTGATTTGTGAAAAGGAATATTTCCAATAGATAAAGCCTACTGTATAATTTTTCTTGTTGTTGCCAGGAATCTTCGTAAAAATGGGTTTTGTTGCCACCCCTAATCTCCCAAAAGTTGTGGCCTCCAATGTGATTCTTGTTTGCTGAAGCCAAGTTCCATATTCCTGATGCTTTCGAAATGATTTATGCTTGTAACAGGTCTCTCGTAGTCTACGGAATTTCATACTTACACTCCCATATTGTTTTCCATATGTCGGTACCTCCCTGCATCCATCTCCACCACAAATTAGCCCACATTACATAGTTTAGAATATAGGGATCCCGAAAACCGAGGCCACATTTCCTTTTAGGTAGTGTTAGATTGTCCCATGATAGGAGAGCCCACTTACAATTTTTTTAAGAAGCTTGCCATATAACTTTTTTGAAAATGTTAGCCATCTCAGTATAAATAGGCTTAGGGGAATCAATACTAGATAGTTGATAAAAATGGATAGATTGTAAAATAGTTTTAAGAAGAACAACACAAATAGGGAAATTGAGAGCCCAAAAAGACCAGTTCTGGAGTCAATTTTGGATCCGAGTAATCAGGTTTTTCCAGCAGGATACACGAAGGGAGTTGATAGAAAGGGGCATCGCCGGGTACTTTGTAGGCATAGTACCAATGGTAAACCAAAGAGTTCGAGATAAGAATCGTTGATATTGAGGAGCAATATTAAAGAAGAAGACATTAGATTGGTCATTATTGATGAGGGTTCCAAAGGCAACCATACACACTTTAATAATATCTAAAATGGCTTTAGATTACCTAAGGCTATATTCGAAAAACAACTTGATATCATCAACAAATTGTTGATGAGATAGAGTAAGGAAAACCCCCCAAATATTCAATCCTTTGAGAGAACCAACAATCACCTGGTGCTTGATATATCTTCCTAACCCCTCCAAAATAATGATGAACAAAAACAAGGATAACGGGTATCCCTGTCTCAACCCTCGAGGGCATTGAAAGGATCATAAGGGCTTCCATTAATCAAGATTTAGAAATTGGGGGGTATAGAGTAAAGAAAGGATTCATTCAATCCATCTTTGATCAAATCCATAGGCCTGTAGAATATTTTGAAGGTAGGTCATTCTAAGTTGGTCATAGGACTTAGTAAGAACTAATTTAATCAACATACCTTTAGCTTTGAGAGTGCGAAGGGAATGAATGGCTTCCTGGGAAGTAAATATCCCATCGAGAAGGAAGGATAGGTTTAAGCCTATTCACCATGATTGTTGGTATGATTTTATAGATGACATTATAGAGGGAAATAGGTCTGAACTCTGACGGAACATCACAATTCTCATGCTTTGGGATTAAGGCGATAAAATTAGTGTTTAGGGCAGGGTACACCTCTCTTGTCCTTCGCAACTCCTCAAGCAGGTCAAGAATATATTTGGCGATGAAGGACCAAGTAGCCTGAAATAATTCTGCAGTAAAGCCATCTCATCCTCATGCCTTATTTTTTTCTAAGCCCTTAACCACTTCCTCCACCTCCTCAAGAGTGATTTCCCTAAGCATGGCTAGATTCTTCTCTCCGTTGACAACATTAGGAATATATTTCTTGATTCGAGTGATGGACTCCATTTTGTTATGATCTGGTTCCATTATAATTTCACAGAAATTATTCACCAATGTCTCTTACAAATCCTGATGTTGGACAAGTCTATTTCTGGCAGGGCTTTTATGTGAGAAAATAAAATTGTGTTGCCGTCTTTGGATCATTTCTTTATGGAAGAAACTAGAATTGTTTTCCCCTTCTCTTAGCCATTGAATTCTATATTTTTATTTCCATAATATTTCTTTATGTTTTCTTTGTTCTTCTAATTTTCTAATTAGTATACCTTCCTCCTCAACGAGGGTCAGATATCTCCCCTGTTGTATCATCTGTTGTTGGATTTTCTGCATATGACCCTACAATTTCTTTCCTTGTCTTGATGTATATTTCAAAATTTAGTCTTATGCCATTTCTTGATTTTCTATTTGATGTCTTTGAGTCTAACTTGAAACATTGTTTTTATCTTGTTGAAATGATTGTTTATACCAATTATTTTGAATGAAAAAGCCACGAATGGTTGGGACACATTATAATAAAGTAAAATGGTTGAAATTATACCAATGAAAATTATGTTGACATCTACACACACTCCTCATATCGATAGACTCAAGCCGATGTAATTTTAGAAATTATTTGCCACGTAATTTCCATGATCGCCAACTTGCTACCAAAAATTATGGCATATGAGTCAGCTTCACTTCAGTGGTTATAATTTAATTTTCCAAATCATACCAACGAGAGAGGATATTGCAATTCCAACGATTATCCATTCCAATATTTACACACTATACATGTTTCAAAGCACAATTTATGCCAATATTTGGAGAAGAGATTGGATTATTATCGTTGAGAAATAACTTTGAAGATCTCTACCATGAGAAGAGTCCCTAACACTATTTCCACTTTGTGTAAAATTAAATGGTAAACACACTAAAAACTAGAATTTAACTAAACCATTTGTTAAAACGTGAATGATGCTTATGGTTTTTGATATTTTAATTTTCATTATTTGACATATTTTTGTTTAGATTTCATGATAACGTTTGAATTAGTTTCTTTTCAAGATTAGGGTTTGTTATTGAAGATAAGGAGCCTATTGGACGAGATTGACCCAAAGGTTCACACCATTATTTTATCTTGGAGGAATTGGAAAAAAATCAAAATAATTTTAAGGGGCGAACAAAAATTAAAAAAAAAAACCTATTATGTGCTAGCCAATTAGTGGCATAATCGGGAGATTTTAATTAAGAAAAATAAATAGGCAAAGGTTCGAAAGAATTCATCTAACAATATCCACTGGTGATTGTGTATGCCAAATACACTTTGATGAAGGATTAAGATTTCTTTTTTTGGTAAAATTTCATTGGACATAGTTGAATAACATTTTCACTAGCTCAAAGGTGTCCTTGTCTCCGGAGGGCAAGTACTATCAGACCTATTAGATGGGATGCAGATCCTACCTGCAGGACGATAGAGGCATGAGTAGCGTAGTAGTATTGTTACTATGGGCAGAGCTTGGTGTGAAGATATGCTGGTATGTCATGATTGTGGAATTATTTTAAATAGATCTTGATCAACTTGGTTTGCATCCAATATGGTTCTCTAGTATCTTACATTTCCATGGTTCTGTACAAGTCTTCTTTAACTTCCAAAATTGAATTTTTAAAAACTTTAGAAGAGGTATTTTTGTGGTTCTATTGTGACTCCATAAGAAAACAATTGTGTATATTGAATTTATTTTTCAATCCATGTTACTTTTATTTTTAGTTATTTATATGATCATTAATTTTCTCCAGCTAATGATTTACCAATTACAAAATTAAGGTAGTGATATGGCTTGGTTGGATGATTCGTCTTATACCTACATAATTCGTACGAACAATCATCATATTTCCGGAAGATGTTTCTGGTTGATTCTTGTAATATGTGTGGTTAATACTAGCGTTAATAACCATATTGTTTAAATTATGTTATATTTTTTGATAAATCCTTAACACACAGTGAGGAATTTCGTTTCCTCTTTCAACACAGAGATTTCATAATAAAAACTTGTATATGGAGCATAAAATAAAATAATATAGAGGATGGAGTGAAACTCTATTTTTTTTCATTTACAAAATTTTCCAATACATTCTTTAGAACTGTTGTTCTGGTTTCTTCTACATATGCTGCTCCATTGCATTCTATATAGCTCTCTGCTCTGCTATACACACACATAGTATACACTCTATTCACTACGCTCACACACATCATTCACTCGCTCTACAGAGACTTATCTCTTTGTATTGTAAACACACACACGCATACACACATAGATATATATATATATATATATATCTATATATATATATATATATATATATGTTTACAACACATATTTAAAAATATTAACCTAAGTCTAAAAACTTATACATATAGGAAATTATATCATGGCGGCATAATACAAACCATAAATCAAAACATCACAAATATAACACGATACGTTTATCGCATGGGAAAATGTGTCGAGTGACGTTAGCACCAAATGGTGAGATAAGTGAACGCGAGAGCCTTTGCCATGGTTTATCGCATTGATCAATGCATCAGCTGACTAGGCATTTAAAATATGTGACAATGTGCTATTGGCTGAGAGGACAGTGAGTTGGCATGGTGGGGTCACAGTTATCACGTGATTGGAAAGGGAGTGGTGACGTAGGCACTAGGGCTTGTGATAACATTTAATTGGTCGATGAAAGTAAGACGTGAAGTGGTGGGGTACATTCATCATGTGTTTTGAACAGGGATGACGTGGTGTGTTTGAATGCGAGAATGGTGCAATAAATCAATGCAGTATGTCCATAAGCTATGGCGGGAGGTTACGTAGTTTAAACCACGATTTGAAAATCCGAGATACTATGGCAATGCAGATGTTTGCAGGAAATTTAAATGAAAAATTTAATACACCAGTTGAGTGAAAAAAAAAGTTTGTTGCTGTTGTCATCCTTTGACTTCAAAACAAAATTGATGTTTTGTCCTTGTTTATCTAGATTGCAGTTGGGGTTATTTCCAAGACTCCCCCTTAATCACAACTACTGCTATCTTGCATTCCCAAACATTTTCTGAGATAATTAAAACTTTTCTGCCACAATGGTTTTGTCAAAATATCTGCAAATACTTTTCTACAATGCTGTAAAAAAACTTCTCCATTGTTCACCAATTCTCTGATATAGTGATACTTTGCATTAATGTGCTTTGTTATTTTATGAAACACTGAATTCTTAGATAAGGCTATTGCTGAGCTAATATCAAAATAAATTGTTGTACCTTTTACCTATTCATGGCACAAATCTCTCAACATTTTTCTCATCCATACTGCTTGACATGATGTTGCTGTAGCTTCCACATACTCTAACTCAGCTGTTGATAAAGCCAAAATTGGTTGTTTCTTAGAAGCCCATGAGATGGCTCCTGATCCCATATGAAAAACATATCGATAGGTACTGTTCCTATCATTTATACTTCCAACCCAATCACTCTCAGTATATCCAATTAACTCAAAATTTTTAGAAGAGGTGTATAAAATGCCATACCCCTTCGTTCCTTTCACATACCTTACAATTATCTTTACTTCTTGCCAATGCGTCTCCTTTGGCCTTTCCATAAATCTGGAAATTAAACTTACAACATGCATAATATTAGGTCTAGTTGTAGTCAAATACATAAGGTTTCCAACTATGCTCTTATACAAACTTGGATATACATCCTTGTTGCTGCCTTCCTTAGTCACTTTCAATCCCATCACTATAGAAGTTATTGTTGCCTTGCAATCCTGCATGTTAAATCTTTCCAAAATTCTTTCACATCTTTTGCTTGAGAAATAAAAAAATTATTTTCATGTTCCTCTACTTCTATTCCTAAGAAGTATCTCAGCAATCCCATATCAGTCATCTCAAATTCGTCTTTCATGATTGTCTTAAAACTTTTAATAAGGTAAACATCATTACATATAAAGATCACATCATCAACATACAAAAAAAACAATGAGCATCTTGCCATCATTTTATTTTATGTATAATGTGGGTTCTCCTTCACATTTCTCGAACCAATTTTCTAGTAGATAGGCATATATTCTATTGTACTATGCTCTTGGTGCTTGTTTCATCCCACACAGAGCTTTCTTCAATTTTCATACTTTGTGCTCTTGGCCTTCTTTCTCATAGCCAAGAGGTTGTTAAAAATAAACCTCTTCCATTAATACTCCATTTAGGAATGCTGAATTCACATCCATTTGGTAAAATTTCCATTTGTGTTGTACTGCTATGGACATCACTGCTCTCACTATTTCCATTCTTTCAACTGGTGCAAAATTTTCTTCATAATATTTTCCTTGTTGTTGCTTGTATCCTTTGACAAAAAGTCTGGCCTTGTGCCTTTAAATCTTGCCTTCAACATTGCTTTTGGTCTTATAGACCCATTTTACTCCAATCACTTCTTTACCTTTTGGGAGATCAACTAATTCCCATGTATTGTTCTTTCCTATTGCATTCATTTCTTCACCCATAACATCTATCTATTTCTTATCTTTTACTACTTCTTCAAAATGAATAGGATCTTATATATGAAAATATAGAAAAAATAAAGAGTTAATACCTTCATTGGTTGCCTCTTTCTCATAGATTTCATTCAAGCTTCTGAATCTAGTTCTCCTTTCACTTTTTGTACTTGTGCTTGTAGAAGGACTCAAATCTGTTCTTTTTGTTGTGCTTGGAGAATCACTTTCATCACTTCTCAAGGGTGTTCTCATGCCTATTTTAGGTGTTCCTTGATGTGCCTATGTTGGTAGAGGTGGTGCTGCTAATGAGGGATTTCTTCCTTCCATTTCTTCCTCATCATATTCTTGAGACAAACAAGTTTTCACATTCACTGTTTTCTCAATGCTTCCATCCCAAGCGTCTTCCTCAGTGAACTGTACATCTCTTCTTATAATAAAATTCTTGGTAGATGGGTTATACAATATTTATGCCTTTGATTCTTCACTTTATCCAAAAAATATACAATTCTCCCCCTTACTGTCCAACTTCTTTCTTAGTTGATCTGGAATATTTGCATAAGCCACACATCCAAATACTCTCATGTGGGTGACAAATTGTTTTATGCAACTCCATGCTTCTTCTGGAACTTTGTTCATGACACTCTTTGTTGGGCATCTATTCAACACATATTTTTCACAATGTACATCTTCAGCCCAATATTCATTTGGAAAATGTTTTTCCTTCAACATGCTTCTTACCATATCCATGATGGCTCTATTTTTCCTTTCAACAAATCCATTTTCTTGTGGTGTATACCTTGTTGTAAATTTCTTTTGAATTACAGTTTCTCTGGAAAAACGCAAAAAATATTTGGAGATATATTATCTTCATCTGTCAGTCCTCAAAAATTTTATGTGTTTCTCACTTTTATTCTCAACAAGATCTTTAAAGTGGCAGAACTACTCAAATACTTCACTCTTCAACTTTAAGAAATACACCCATGTTTTTATTGTGTAATCATCAATAAAAGTTAACATATAGTCATGTCTCCTAAAGAAGGTGTTTTCATTGGTCAACACAAATCTGAATGGACTATATCTAAGGGTGCTTTTTCCCTTATGCTCTTCCCTAATGGAAAGCTTTCTCTAAGTTGTTTGCCCAAGATGCAGCCTTCACATAGGATGTCTAGTTTTTCAATCAATGGTAATCGTTTTACCATACCTTTTCTGTGCAACAAATTTAGGCCTCCAAAGTTCAGATGTCCAAATCTCAAATGCCATATCCAGTTTTCATCTTTTGCTTCCTTTTGGAATGTCTCTTGTGTCACCTTTTGGAATGTCTCTTGTGTCACAACTGCCATTGCAACTCCTTTCTTCAAATCTTCTCTCATCTTGAGAAGAAACATTTTATTTCTTGTCACATACACTTGTGCAATCCTTTGATTGCTTGGTGGTACGTCCATGATGGTACATACATCATCTTCAAGGAATACATTGTATCCTTTTTGAATGAGTTGTACAATTATCAAAAGGTTACACTTCATACCAGGTACATAGTATACATCTGATATGTATTTCCTTTCTCATTTCCTTGTCAAAACACTTACTCTGTCTTTCCCCATGACAAAGACTTTGTTGTCTGTTCCCAATGTTACTTGAGACTTCACATTTTCATCCAACATGGAAAACATAGAAATATTTCCAGTCATATGGTTGTTACATCCTGAATCTAGAAACCATATATCTTCATTTTTCTCTTCAACCATATTACATGTTAAAAACAAATTTTCTTGACGCTGAGTTTTTTTAGTAATAGTAGCACTGGGTCTATTACCCATGTCACTATGTTTCTTTGTACATTCATTGGCATTGTTCCCATACTTCTTACAGTAATGACATTGGACTTGGGATTTATAATACCTTTGTCCACGTGCTTGATTTTGAGCTCCTTGTTGGCTACTACCTTGGCTTTGGTTCTGGTTTTAATTGTTGCCCCTTCCACTTGTACTTGCAGGGATGTTTCTTCCTCCTTTGTTTCGGCTTCTGCCTCTACCTCTTCCTTAGTAGATTGATTTGCCTTGACCTCTTCCTCTTCCAAAGGACATTTAGGTATTGAAGGCATGCTCCAAAGATGAGTTTGTTGTTTTTTTCAGCCTTTCTTCATTTGTCATAAAAGATGCATGAAGCTCATCAACTATAAATATTCAGAGATCCTTTTTCTCTTCAATAGTAGTGACTATCACATTGAATCTTAAGGGTAAAATTCTCAATATTTTCTCCACTATTTTTCTTTCTTCTACTGTCTCTCCATCGGATCTCATTTGGGTAACCAACCCAATCAACTGTGTGAAGAATGAGTCTAAGCTATCAGACTCTTTCATGTAAATAATTTCAAAATATCTTTTCATTACTTGAAGCTTTGTTGTATTTACTTTCTCCATACCTTGATAGGCTATTTGGAGGGTATCCCATGCCTCCTTAGACTTCTTTGTTTCTGTAATTCTTGGAAATATGCTTTCATGCACTGCTTGATAGATATAGAAGAGGTATTTTGAGTCCTTCTTCTTATTACTATTCAGCAAATCCTTTTCTGCATGTGTTAAGGCATCAAACTCATTTGCATTAGTTGGTTATTCAAATCCATCTTCAACCAGTTCCCGTAAGTCTTGAGATGCAAACAAGACTCTCATTGTGATTGCCCAATAATCATAGTTCTTCCCATTGAAATGTGGGAGCTAATTATTTCCCATACTCGTGCTTGTGCTAGTTACTAAAATTCTTTACTGTGCAAAACTATAAAGCTTGACTATGTGACTAAAATAAAAACTTTCTCACTGCTGGAGTGGTAAACTCTGACTCTTAATAGTTCCTTTTCATATCTCTGTATATTTTTAAATAAACGGTAACACTACTGTGTAAATACCTGACTTGCTGAAACCTTCAGTCTGCTGGGTAAATGCTTCAACTATCTTCTTCTTCCTTCAGCTTCTTCAGCAACTGCTGAGAGCCTGGACTAGCTCCGATACTATGTCGGATTTTCTAATAAATCCTTAACACACGGTGAGGAATTTATTTTACTCTTTCAACACAGATATTTCATAATAAAAACTTGAAGATTGAACATAAAATAAAATCATACACAGGGTGGAGTGAAACTCTGTTTTTTTTCATTTACAAAATTTTCTAATACATTCTTCAGAACTGTTGTTCTAGTTTTTTCTACATATGTTGCTCCACTACAGTCTATATAGCTCTGTTCTCTACTACACACAGACACAGTCTACACTCTATTCACTACGCTCACACACAACATTCACTAGCTCTGCAGACACTTATCTCTTTCTATTGTAAACATATATATATATATATATATATATATAAACCTAAGTCTAAGAACCTATACATATAATAAATTATATTGCGGTGGCATAATAAAAACCATAAATGAAAACATTACAAATATAACGTGATACGTTTATCGCATGGGATAACGTGTCGAGTGACATGAGCACCAAACAGTGCGGTAAATTAATGCCAGAGCCTTTGTGATGGTTTATTGCATCGATCAATGTGTTAGATGACTCAGCATTTAAACTGTGCGACAATGTGCTATTGGTTAAGAGGTTCGTGAGTTGGCATGGTGGGGTCACGGTTATTGCACAGTTGCGAAGGGAGTGGTGACGTAAGCGTCGGGGCATGCCATAGCATTTTATTTGTTGACAGACGTAAGAGGTGGACTGGTGGAGTCCATTCATTACAGTTTTTGAACAGGGATGATGTGGTGTGTTTGAATGCATAAATGGCGCGATAAATGCTTAGGAAGGGTTTCAAGGTTTTATGTGCATTTCTCAATAACTTATCTATTTTCCTAAGTGTCCATAGTTGGTAATTCACTGTAAGAGTGTAGTTATACAATGTTAACTTAAAACTAACCATATAATAGTGTAATTATGCAATTTTAACTCAGAGATAACAATATAAGAATCGAGTTTACCAAATATAGCAATTGAACCATAACATGAATGATGCCACATAAAGCACATATTAAATTAGAACCAATTAAATTTTAAGAGCATGCATTGGAATCATGTATCTTATGTGACGATATAAGAGTTTAATTGATTGACATATTTCTTTATGACACTCCATTGCAATCAAATATAGATACACCAAAACAAAATCAATCACTAAAGTTGCTTTAAAATTAAAAAATTTCGCTGTCCGTGGCAAGCTAGTGGTAAAAATAAAAATTGAGGGATCACATCAATCAATAACTACCCATTCATGGATTTCAAATATAAATGGAGTGGCATGTGACAGTCTCTTAAAAAAAATTTAAACTTAATTTTTTTTTCTTTGAATGATTTAATTGGTTTTGGTATGCATTTCTCAATAGTGCCTTTTGTTTGGTTTGGCTAGCGAGCATGACTAAAGTAACAACAACATGAGTTAGGGTTCACAACTTATCATCCAAACAACCAGCTGGTAGGGACCACAGATTTTAGATGATGTAGATCCATTATAACTTTTCCTAGTACGCACGTATCATATCTAGTGGGAGGCTCAAGGTTTAGTTTTAGAATCAGTATATCTCGGTTTTTCTCTATCTACATTGGTTTCCTTAACGAACTCTATATATGGAAGTGAAAAATACAGTCCGTTAGATGATATATTGGGATTTGATAGCTATCAACTCGAGCATAATAAATAGCAATTTGTATAGGGGCAATTTTAGAAAGCTATGTGTGTCCAACTTAAGTACCACAGGGTATGCTCTTTCCTTCTTTTTCCATAGTAGAACCAGTGACCAGCACGAAAGGAAACTCATTCTTTTGGAGCTTATTCTTCTTGTGTGCCACAAAATCGACAGTAAGTGTAGGGTATAGACTATTCGGGGCCTATCTGCATCAACTCAATGGCTTACTACTGCATGTCTTCTATTCCAAAGATTTCTACAAAGAGTAGACGTGTTTACATGCCAAGCGTGTCTACATAGACAAGACATGTTTACATACCAGACGTGGGTAGGTATAGCCATGTGTACAAAGAGTAGACATGTGTTTACAAAAAGGAAGGTAGGAAGTCATAAAATTTTACACACATAAAATGTTTAACAATTAATGTTCTAGCATTACTTCATTATGTAATTTTTTTTTTTTTTTAAATGTGGATTTTAACAGTAACTTTCCCTACTATCCACCTCGAGAAGAGGCGAAATAAAAACTCAAAACTTTCCATTTGCTAACCTAGAACCTTAGTTCTTAATAGGTGGAGAAAAACTTGAACTAAAGCATGCAATGTAAAACTTTAAATTAAATCATTTAATTGTTCGACATGGGCTCATATCCAGAGGTAGAACGATTACAAGAGTCCCTACCTGCCCTGGTTTAGGTTAAATCATTTCATTTTTGTACACACTCATATCCAAGGGGAGAACGATTACAAGAGTCTCGGCCTAAAAAAAATAGGAGTCCTAGCTTTTTGTTTGGTATAATACATACTAAACTCTAAAAGCGCTTCACTTCGCTACCTATAGTAAGCATCTATTTTTTGTTTTTTTAACAATGTAGGTTCTTAATCTAAATACCTTCAACATCCGTACCCTCTCCGAGAAGCTTCGGCATTTTATAAGCACTCGACACATCAAGAATCAGGATATGAGGATGTCTGAAGGTCAAGAATAACATTTTATATGACAAATAAATGTTTTAGAAGGTCCATCAAACTTATATCATGCATCGATATTAATATGTTTATAGACTAAATCACATATTTGTTAGAAATTATGAGTTGAATGTTAAGTGATATAATTGTTCAAGGTTATAACTAAATAGAACAAATTTTCTAACCCGGAAATTTTCTAGATAGCAATATTTTTCGTGGAATTTTACACACGATTCCTGACATGTTTGAATTTTAATAGGATAGAGTATTTTTAATGTTTCATAATAAGGGCGCGTAGGACCAAAACACTTCACATTCTTAAGCCCACTTTTTTTTTTTATGAAGGTGGTGCATTTTGGAGAAACTTTGATGTTCTTGATATTGTTAAATTAATAGTTCGGTAGATACTATTCATTACAAATAAAACAAATATATTTTTAACTATGTAATTTAGTAAGGTCACATTAAAAATATCAATATAATTGATATAGTTGAAGGTTTCATTTGTATGTACCATTGATAAATATATATCAATAGAAATAAAAATAAAAATAAAACAAAACTATTGCAATAAAAATATTATTATTGTTATTTTGTTGGTCTAACTCACCCAGATTTGAAGTTTGAATCTCTTTCTTTAAGTATGACTTCATAACAAGGCTATTTCCAATTGAACTACACCCCATTCACAATAAAAATACGATTATTATTTTAAGTAATTCAATAATTAATTCATTCATTCATTATTAAAATATAAACTTTCATAAAACAATATTAAATATTATTTTATTAATATAAATATTGTTAATGGTATTCATTATTAATATAAATATTGTTACTTAATTAATATTGTTTTTAATATTGTTAATTAATTTATCAGTGTAGTTAATTAATTAATCATTTTAATAAATGTGATTAATATAGGCTCCAATGGATATAAATTTAGTAATAATAATAATAATAAATATAATAATTATAACCATTAGAATGGAAACTTATAAAAATTATTATTGTATTATAATAATATGATAATATTATTGATATTATCAATAATATAATAATTATTGACATTATTAGTCATATGAATTATTAATATTATA
The DNA here is from genome assembly GCA_034641835.2 of Pinus albicaulis. NCBI lineage: Eukaryota > Viridiplantae > Streptophyta > Pinopsida > Pinales > Pinaceae > Pinus > Pinus albicaulis. Next base: position 205,350 of record JAXQQM020090056.1, on the reverse strand, counting down.
AATCCAACCACATTATAAACTCAGGAAATAATTTTAAACATAAATGAATAATATTGAAAAGTTAAAGGATTAAAAACCCAAAGAATTTATATTTTAAACCCATATTATAAACCATATCAATAATATTATATCCTCGGAATATGATACATTATATTTATAAACCCAAGGGATTAATACTAAAAATTTAAGGAAATATAATTAAACCTAAGGTATCAATATTATAAACTCCAAGATACATATTTTAAACCCTAAAATAAACATGGTTGATCATGGTTTATTTTCACTGTGAGATCATCTTTGGCACAATGCGATGTTAGACCATGGTTGATCGTGGTTGATTTTCATATTGAGACAATCATTTTCACAATGTCACATTGGACCATGGTTGACCCTGATTTACCATGGTTGACCATCAGTAACTATGGTTTATGATAGTTGACAATGGTTAACCATGGTTTATTTTCATATTGAGACAATATTTGTCACAATGTTACATTGGAACATGGTTGACCATGATTATATTAAACCCTAGAATAAAAATTATAAAAAGTATGAATAATATTATACCCAAGGAATATGAACTCTTAGATTAATAAACCCAAGAGATTGATATTATAAAACCAAGGGAATAATAAACACAAGGCGTTGATACTAAAACCCCAAGGGATTATAAACCCAAGAAAATAATATTTAACACAAGGGAATAATATTAAATCCAAGGGATGTATATTAACCACCAAAGTATAAAATCTCTTAGATAAATATTAGAAGCCCTAAAATAAACATAGTCGAGCATGGTTTATTTTCACATTGAGACAATCATGTTCACAATGCGACGTTGGACCATGGTTAATTGGACCATGGTTAACCATGGTTTATTTTCATATTGAGACAATATTTTTCACAATGTGACATTGGACCATGGTTGAGCTTGTTAGCCACCTATATTTTTCAATTATATCTGTTGGTGGCTAAATATTCTTTGCAGCTTTCAAGAAACAAATTCAATCCTGAAACTTGTTGGTGCTTGAAGACTGTTAGTAGGTTCACAAACTGCTGGTTGGTTCTTCATACTTTTCCTTCTTCCCAGCCTCTGATTCCCCAAGAAAATTCAAGTCAAGTATTGCTGCATCCTCCTCCTTTTTCCCCTCCCTTTCCTCCATTTTTACCTTCATCCTCCAATTGCCTTTTCTTCGTAAAATATCCCACTAAATCATGTATTACCCCTTATTCCTCCATTAATCTCATTTCCTAAGGTTAAAAACTCACTTTTTGACCTATCGGAACCCTTTTCCTTTTGCCAAAATCAGTTAAAAAACCATAGAAAAACATACGTTTCTATGCGTTAGGTGTTAGCCCCTCAGGCTAAGCCCCTTTCCGTTTCCTCCTCCATATGCCCCGACGCCAGAACCATGTGCTAAGTCCTACGGGCGCTTAACACTTGGAATTTATTTATTACCCGAAAACATTGAAAACCTTTGTAAAACGCAAAGTCGGGTTTTATTTATTTTTTCCACTAAAGAAAATCATATTGAAACTCGCCCGTCGATCTGCCCCACAGATCAACGGAGCGGAATACCCCTCGTCTGGTGGACCCCCCTTCACCGCGTTGTTTTCCAGTTCCACCGGTTTCAGCCCGCACCACCTTTCATCCAGGGGCGGTTTTATACCGTCGGCCAGCAATCCCACACGCTGGCCGACGCGTGTCCTCCACCTCATCCTCAAAACCGCCGTGCCATGTCTATTGCCCGCGCGTTAAAACTCGTCCTATGGCCCCGCAGTGGGATTTTCCCCCGCCGTCTGATCTGGGCCCTCCCATCCGACGGTCATTAATCGCCTCTCCTGCCCACCCGATAAATCTTCCCTGGCGCGTTTAAAGGCCAATCCCCGCTGTCGATCTCTGTAGATCGACGGTTTACATTCACTCTCCCGATTCCATTGTACAGTCCACCTTTTTCCCTGTTGACTGTTCAAATTGCTCCCAACCGTTGATTGCCATACGATCAACGGCTCTGATCGCTCCTTTTTCCCGCACGCCCTCCGATGCAGTCTATCCATATAACGCAGGATTTCCTCATTTTTCTTGTTTTTTGCAGGTTTTTAAGGTTTTTTCTTCGTGTTCTATGAAGATCTAAAGGATGGGGGTGACGACTCCAGTCCTTCCGATTAATCCAGGGAATCGATCATACGGAGAAGAACAAAGATATCAACAAAGTTTCATGAGCTTTGGTTGCCGCACATCCCTGTAAAGCTTGAAGAATGCCATCGATATCAGAGCAGAGAAAGAGTATCAGATTTTGAAGACAGAATGAACCAGAGCAGCAGTTTTATGAATAAATTGGCGGGGATTACGGCTAAGATGGTTATCAAAAGCCTAATCCCCGGCTCAGAACACGGATTAAAGCAAAACCTAAAAGTGTTCATCAGACAGATCGCCTCCACCGCCATACTTTGAGGCGAATTGATTCCTCAACCACCACAGTGCCACCTATTGCCCCAGAATGCTCAATCAGAGGATGAATTTATTGAACAAGATTAGATATTATGCCTCGGAACAACCAAAGAATTTATTACTGCACCAGATTTAAATGACAGAATGTTTGCAGAGTAACCCTAACAGTACGCAGAGCCTCAAAGGTCAACACAAGCTCCCGTCGAGCTTACTTCATCAGTATAAACACATTAATGCAATGTAACACCTGTAGAATTTCTTCATCGAACCTCACGGGGTCAGGAAGACATTAATTCTGCATTAATTGTATTTGAGATCTTTTTATCAGATCTCACCTCCTTATCCTTCTATAAATACTCCAGAAGAAGATGAGTGAGGGGTTGGATTAGTTGGTTGTCAATGTAATTGCTGAAGCGTTGTAGCTGTTTCTGAGTGGAAAAATCTTGACTGTAAATAGTGGTTTCATGGGCCCTTGGAGCTCTTCTTGTAACTGATAGGTTAGGTTGTGAGGAGAGGTGAATTAAAACATTGGATTTGAAGATTGTAACCAGTTTGAAGCAATCAATACAAGCTGATTTATGGGATCCTGGTCTATGTTGATGGTGATGTTATTCTCACTGTAACTTGTCATTTTATTTCTGTTTTCAATTTGTTTCATTTTCCACTATAAAGAACAGTTTAAACAGTGTTAGAGTTTGCTGCATATCAGTGACCTTCTCTGGCTGAAAAATCTTTATCCCAATGTTTTCTTCTAATTGTGTTATTTAGAAATGATTTAATTCGGTCTAAGCACAGAGATGCTGGCGTTCCCTCATCTTTTCGTCACTGCTGAATGTTATTTTTAAATGTTACTTTCATTTATGTTGTGGAAAGAATGAACTGAGGAAATCAAAGGTTAGCCCTGAGTCCCTTTCTTGTTTGCTCAACTACTTGTCTGTTTCCCTTAGGATGTGTCAAAAGCTGACTAGTTTCAAAGTACTTATCAGATCTTGGGCCATTCTGTGTTATCTTGGTGATTGTCTTGGAAGTAACTAAGTAAAGAAGAACTAAGATGAGGAGAAAGGTGAGCCCTGCCCGCTAGTCTCTGCTCCAAAGGTTGCCTTCAAGTTTCCCTTTGTTTTTAATCTGTGTTCTATCAGAAGTGTATCAAAGGCTGGATAGTTTCAAAGTACTTACCAGATCCTAGTTTGCTTCTATGTTTTCCTTAAGTGCCTGGTCAAAGGCTGGATAGTTTCAAAGTACTTACCAGATCCTGGGCTGCTCTTTGTTCCGCATATGTTAATTCCCTTTCTTTTTGTATCACCCCATTCCATAAATCAAACTTCAAAGAGATCCTTAGGCCTAGATGACTTGCCCCATAGATTACTCTTGAACCTGGATGTTTCAATTAAATTCTCTTATGACTCCATAGCCCAATGGATTGAAAACTTGCCATCATCTCTCTTTAGAATCAAAGTTACTCTGCTTGCTTGCAACTTCTCACCTTTGAACCTATTTGCATATAGATCTTTCCGCCTCAGACAGCAACTATGTTCAACCATCCGAGAAAACCAAACAAAACCCTTGGCCTTCATAACTAGCCTAATATCATCACCCCAAACTTCAAAGACAATATCCATCTTTGTATATATTGGAGAGATCCCTCTCCGGATTCAGGAGGGCTAGATCCTAGAATCCCAAAGTTGGTTGAAATGATGTTAACTCTGTGATCGGACTTTGCCAATCTTGCTTGTTACAGAGACCTAACATTTCTGGCGACTCCACTGGGGACTCAACCTAGAGTCTTTTACATTCAAATCTATTTCAAATCTATTCATAAAGAAGCTTGCGTTGCAAAACCAGAAACTCCTAACACCTTGAGAGTCATAAGCAGCCTTTCCAAGCACTACCAAGAAAATGGTAATTAAGATGAAGATCAATTGAATCAGTGACAAACTAGGTCAATCCTAGGATTCTTTAAGTTTTTATCTAACCTTGGAAAATCAGCTAGCTTAGCCATAAGGATAGACTGTCTTTGTTTCACAACCGTAGCTAAGTTTTGAGGCAAAGTTAGGACATTCTTTTAAACCACAAATATAGACAACTCAGAAAATACCAAAAACATTTCAGATTGGGGGTAAAACACTAGTTTTGATATCTTGTATACGTCTTTAATGTGTTTTACCCTATACTCTTAGACATAGTCTGGAAAGGGCCAGGTAGCCTCTGGATCTCATCCTCTTTTGGGGGTGACATATCTGGTGAATGCCCTCCCAGTCAATCTCTGGTTAGAGTTTGTTGTGTTTCGAGATATCCCTGAAAAGGAATGTTTCACAAACACTGTGGTGGACAGTGTACTCATTTGGAAACATTCTGAACCATCCACCTGGCGACTCCACCATCCTGAACAGACCTTAAGACTCCACTGGAAAGGACCCTTATCATTATAAAATCATTCAAATTCAGTTAGAGGACTGCAGGATTCGAATTGAGAAAACAGATTAGTTAACCATCTAAAGATTGTCATATCTGGTTGAACTTTTCTTGTTTAGATTGGGTCTAAACACATAAACATTGTGGCTCCTAAAAAGATTCACACTAGAGCCCATCCTGACCCAGATCCTCCTGAAATAGTTGATAACCCAGAAAGAATTCTTAGGAAGTCTCCTAGGATACAGTCTTCAACTATCTTCAGACCACCCCTAAGAGCCAATTCAGTCCCTGAAAACCTTTCAGCTCTTCATGAATCACAAATTGACTTATTAAACCCATTCAGAACTAGGTCATTTGGTGATTTAGATCAGTTAGATTCTGAGCCTACACTTTCATCTCCCAAAACCAGTGAGACTCTTGGGAATAGAGAATCAACACCTCCTGATTTACATTTCTTACATAATCTAGGTGTCTCTCATCCGAGATCAGCTCAGAGATCTACTGTTGTTCCATCCACTTCTGTTCATCTTTCATCCACTGTTCAAACCACTCCACTTCAACCCACACCTCCTCTTGTAAATACACCCCCACCACATATCATGGCAGCATGGTATGCTCCCTTAGTCCTTCCTGTACCATTAGTTAATCTTCCACAGGACTATCAGTCCAACATTCCATTATATGATGCTAATAATACCATAACAACATCTCAACATGTGGATAAGATGAATGACTACTTTGACAGAAATGAAATCGATAATGAATCTGTCAAAATCAGATTGTTTGCTCAAAGTTTGGGGGGAGAAGTGAGAAAATGGTTTAAAGGTTTAACCCCCCACAGTATTAACGATCTCCAAACCTTCCATCAAACATTCTTAAACAAATGGGAAGTAAGGAAAAACCCTCTCCAAGTCCTGGCCGACTATAACAATCTCCATAGGAACCCTGGGGAAAGTGTACAAGCTTATTGTACCAGGTTTAACAGTGTATATAATGCACTTTCCCCCGAGCTGAAACCTCCTCAGGGATTAGCCTTAAACAAATTCCCTGAAGGGTTTGATCCAGACATGACTTATTCACTCAGAGAAAGAGTCTTTGCAACCCTTGAAGATATGCAAAGAGGTGCTCTTTCTGCAGAGGTGAACCTCATGGAGAAGAGAGCAAGGATGAAGGCTGAAAAAAGAGTATCTTTTAGAGAGGAATCCACTCCTTCCACCTCGAGCTCGAAGATGGAAAGAATGATGGAAGAAATGATGAAGAAAATGAGCATTCTAGAGAGAGCACAAGCAAGTCTAAATCAAAACGCTCCTCAAAACAGAAATCAAAACCAGAATCAAAATCTTAGAAGAAATCAGCCTCCAAACAGACCCAGGGAAGATGATCAACAGGTCATTCCTCCCTTTCATCAGAACTTTTTAAGTGAGGTTGAACAAACAGATCAAATAACAGAGGAATATGACATAAACTTATTTGGGGTAGATGATGATGACTTTGAGGTTCATTATGATAATAAACAAGGTCTTTATACACCTTATGATGACAGAAGAAATGATAATGAGAATAGCTATCAAAACATGGAGAACGCTGTCATAGAGCCTTTAAGGGAATATGAACTCAGAAGTAGATCTAATCAACAAACCCCCAACAATAAAACCTCTGACAAACCTTCTCAAAACAGCACTGCAACCAAGTCTAAAACAATCAAGCAAAAGGACAAAACGGTGGCTGTTGATTCTGGTAATGATAAAGAGAAAGACACTCAAAACATAGAAAAACAGAGTGCAAACGTTAGTAGTACTAGCACCTCAGTTAGTACTTCTGGAAAGACAACTGTTTCAACTGTAGATAAACCAAATCAGCAAGCCGTTATTGCTGATAAAGTGGCAGTAAACAAGGCTGAAGTCAATGCTTTGAAGAGTCAAAACCTTTTCAGCCTGGAACAGGAAATCTCAAAGATCAAAATCTCTGTTCCTTTGATTGAGTTAGCTGCCCAACATGTATATAGGTCCAAAATTTTGAAGGCTTTAAACTTAGAAGATAACGAAGATACTCTCAATCTTAGTGATGACCAACCAGAGCTTATTTTTGGTCCAAATATTGAAGGAAAGTTCCAAGAAGGTCATGTCCCTCCCTTTTATGTAAGCTTAAACATTCATGACAAAATTCTCCATAATGCTATGCATGACTCAGGTGCTTCCCATAATTTAATGCCAAAAGCTGTAATGGAAGGCCTGGGTCTTGAAATTACCAGACCTTACAAATATCTGTACTCTTTTGACTCAAGCAGAGTTAAGTGTCTAGGATTGATTAAAGATCTCTGTGTTAATTTAGCTCAAATCCCAGCCAAATGTTTAGTCATGGATGTTGTGGTGGCTGATGTCCCCCCAAAGTATGGAATGCTTTTATCACGATCTTGGGGGGCTAAGTTACAGGGGACCATGCAAATGGACATGACCTATGCAACCATCCCTGTCTTCAATCAAACTAGGAGGCTTTATAGGGAATCTCACATGCAGTACACAGTAACAAGTCAGGATCGGCCTCAAAACTCCCCTCTTTATGCTATAAACACGAGCCTTGATTCTTTTATCATGTTCAATAATGAAGCACTCACAGAACAAATTGGTTCAATAGAATCGATGGTTGAAATAAAAGAGGAGGAACACAACGTTGAAATGCCGAAACGGTCTATTGTGTCTGAAGATCCTAGCAAACTTAACACAGGTCTTGAACTCCAAGTTATCAATCCTTTGAGCTTAAAACTTGACAGTCAGAAAGACAGTCCTCAACCCAATGAAGAACTTGAGGAATCAAATGATACAAAGTCCATTCATCAAACGGAAAATCTGCCTCTCTGGACTATGTACTTTGATGGGTCATGCACCAAAACAAATGCTGGTGCAGGTGTCTGGATCACTAACACTGAAAACAATCATGCAGAATGTATCTCATGCAAATTAAATTTTCAGTGTTCCAACAACATAGCAGAGTATGAATCTCTTCTCTTAGGCTTACATCTTCTGAAAAAACTAGGTGCCAAGAGAATCGATGTTTATGGGGATTCTGAATTAATCATTAGGCAAGTCAATGGGGAGTATAATGCAAATCACCCCAGACTTAGGGCCTACAGGAATGATGTCATTGATCTTTTGAAAACATTTGAGGAGTACACCTTATCTTTTGTCCCAAGGAAAAGAAACATTGCTGCCCACAATTTAGCCTTTGCTGCTAGAACCTGCCCAATGCTGTATGATGACACCTCTCAGATAAAATTCAGACCAGCTATCCCAGATAACAAGAAATATTGGCAGGTATTTGATGGAGATAAACAAATACAATACTTCATGCAATTCAGAAATGAGTTTGAACCCCATAGTTCAGATTCAGACTATGATACAGACTGCAGTGAAGAAAATTTTCTTGGTGAAGAAGAACCATCTCCACAGCTGGTAGATATAAACCTTCGGACTATCACATCTACACACCAAACATAATTAAGTCCAAAACCTGAAATAGAAGAAATGGAAACTCTGCATTCTGAAGATGATAGTTTGCCCAAGGGCTCGGCCCCTCTAGAGGAACTGTTTAATTTTGATGATGTGGCCAAAAGACCTAAACTGGAACCGGTAGAAACTGAAGTGGAGGAATGTAATATAGGCAGTGAGGAAAAATCGAGATTGATCAAACTGTCTAAAACTCTATCAGCTCACATTAAACTCAAATACTTAGAGCTGTTTAAAGAATTTTCTGATGTTTTTGCATGGAGTTACGAAGATCTTAAATCCTATGACACTGAAATAATACAGCACAAAATCTCTCTTAAAGAAAACCAAAAACCATTCAAACAAAAACTGCGCAGAATCAACCCTGTCCAGTTGCCATTGGTTAAGAAGGAAATTATGAAGATGCACGATGCTGGTATTATTGTCCCTATTAGATATTCTGAGTGGGTATCTAATCTGGTGTCAGTTAGGAAAAAGACTGGAGAAATCAGGCTTTGTATAGACTTCAGGAATCTAAACAAAGCTTCATTGAAAGACAACTACCCTTTGCCCAAAATGGATCATATTTTGCAAAGGGTGATGGGGTCTAAAAGAATTTCTTTGCTGGATGGCTATTCAGGGTATAATCAAGTCCTAGTCCACCCTGATGATCAATTAAAGACAGCTTTTACCACACCATGGGGCACTTTCATGTATGTGAAGATGCCTTTTGGTTTAATGAATGCTGGAGCAACCTTTTAGAGAGCCATGGACATAGCATTCTCGGAAGAATTAGGCTTCTTCATCATTCTCTATCTTGATGATGTAACTGTGTTTTCAAAAACAGATGAAGAACACTTAGAACATTTGAGGAAAGTTTTCGAGAAGTGCAGAAGGTTTGGGATATCTTTGAACCCCAAGAAGACATTATTTGGTCTCCAAGAAGGTAAGCGTCTTGGGCATATCATTTCCGAGCAGGGCATAAAGATAGATCCCATGAGGATTGAGGCCATATTGCAAATCTCTCATCCTCGAAACATCAAAGAGTTGCAGTCTTTCATTGGAAAGATAAACTTTTTGAGAAGGTTCATCCCCAACTTGGCTGAGCTCCTTAGAAATATCACAAACATGTTGAAGAAGGAGCAAGGGGTAAAATGGACCTCGGAAGCAAAGACATCCTTTGAACTGGTTAAACAAGCGTTAACCAAAACACCGGTTCTCATATGTCCTGATTTTTCAAAGGATTTTTATATCTTCTCATTTGCATCAGAACATACTATAGCTGCTGTCCTTTTACAGAAAAATCCACAAGGGCAAGAGCAGCCCATTGCATTCTTTAGCAAGGCATTGAGGGATGCCCCTTTGAGGTATAACATTATGGAAAAATAGGCTTTTGCTTTGGTAAAGGCTTTGAAAGACTTCAGAGTATACATCCTTCATTCACACATCATTGCCTTTGTCCCAAATTCGGTTGTAAAAGACATTCTAACCTAGGATCCAGATGGTAAGAGAGGTAAGTGGATTGCTGTTATTCTTGAATATGATTTAGAGATTAAACCCACTAAGCTCATCAAAGGTCAGGGTCTAGCTAGGTTAATGGCTGAATCAAATTGTGAAGTTCTTGATATTAATATGATTAATGCTTTGGATGACCAAGAAGAATTCTCAACTCCCATTGTTGAAGATCATTTTGCGAATTCTCCTTGGTATATTGATATTGTTTATGTTTTGCTTAATTTAAACACACCTCCCGGTTTATCCAAAACAAAGGCAAGATTCCTAAAGTTAAAAGCTGTAAACTATTGCATTATTGATAAATGTCTTTATTGGAAAAATGCTAGTGGTATATTGCTTAAATGTTTGCCTGAGTTTGATGCAGAAAAGATTAAGCAGGAATTCCATGAAGGAGAGTGTGGAGGCCATTTGTATTGGAAGTCAACAGCCAACAAAATTTTGAGGGCTGGTTTCTATTGGCCTACTCTTTTTCCTGATGTACACAAACTGACAACCACTTGCCATAAATGCCAATTGTTCGAGGGCAAGAGAAAATTGCTACCCCTTCCTCTGCATCCAATTACTGTTGAAGCCCCTTTTCAACAGTGGGGACTTGACTTCATAGGAGAAATCCACCCACCATCCTCTGCCCAACATAGGTGGATCCTTACCGCCACAGACTACTTCACTAAGTGGATAGAAGCCATTCCATGTAGACAGGCCAATGACTCAGTTATCATTAAATTCATAGAAACCAATATCCTTTCCAGATTTGGCTGTCCTACCAAGATCATTACAGATAATGCAGCAACATTTGGATCAAAGAGAATGGTAGAGTTCTGTCACAAATATCAGATAACATTGGGACACTCCACAGCCTATTACCCTCAAGGTAATGGACTTGCAGAGTCTTCCAACAAAAGCTTAGTGAACATAATAAAGAAACTGTTGGAGGACAACAAGAAGTCTTGGCACATAAAGCTGAACCATGCACTCTGGGCTGACAGATTGACATTGAAGAAATCCATTGGCATGTCACCCTTCCAGCTTGTGTACGGTACTGATGCAATCTTTCCTAACAGCCTTGGTGTACCAGTTATGAAGTTAATTAAAGAGTTGCAGACTGAAGAGAATGACATAATCAGAAGAATAAATCAGACCATTCATCTTCAGCAAACCAGAGAGGAAGTATACAACAAAGCATTACAGAAACAAGACAATATCAAGAAGATATTTGACAGAAGAACAAAGGCCAGCAATTTCAAGATTGGGGACAAAGTCTTAAAGTGGGACTCAAAGAGGGAAGACAAGGGAAAGCATGGTAAATTTGACAATCTATGGCTTGGTCCTTACTCCATTCATTCAGTTGCTGTAAACAATGCATTTTTCTTACAAGATCTGAATGGAGCAGAATTGTTTGGGGGTCCTGTCAATGGCAGGATGCTTAAGCATTTCCGGTCTTAAATTATTTCATGTTTGAAGTCTTTTCACCTTTTTTCCACTGTAAATATTTCATCCACCATTGCATTTAAAGTTATGAAAAATCAAAAATACAAAAAAACAAAGAAACAAAGAAAAGAGGGCAGGAATAAAAACAAGAAAGGCAAGGCCCCATGCCAAAAAAGAGAAATGAATCTGAAAGTGTGCAAGCTTAAATGCCACTCCTTGAAACACACTTCTAATTGGTCAAACTGTTTAATCTTGACTAATTAGCTTTCAATTTTCTGCTGATAGGGTAGCAAATTTGATTTGCCAAACTGTTTAATCTTGGCTTATCAGTAGATAGAGTAGGGTAGAAATTAAGGTTCAAACCAGCTCAAAATCTGAACCAAAGTTTCCAAAGAGATGACTCAAAGCTTCTCTAATTTCTGAGTCAAAGAAAAAAGACCTGGTTCTAATTCACTCAAAACTTGAACCAGAGAAAACATAAAGATAGCTCACTGAAAAGAAAAAACAGAGTTGTGAATATAAGAGAAGGCCACAATGAGAAATTTTCAGATCTTAAGCCTTCTGTTTTAATTTAAGATTTTCTGCGAATAATGATCTATGTGCAGCTTGTCTTTATGCCATAGACCATAGCAAGTCAAACAGCTCAATCTTGACTTGGCTATTTTTAAATTTCCGCTGTAGAATTTAGTGAATAAAAGTTTGTTGGACTGTTTAATCCCAACAAACAATAGAATAGGTAGAGGAATATCTGAGCTCAACTGTTTAATCTGAGTTCAGGGAGAAATAAGGAGTAGAAGTAGATTAGATTTCCTGCTTTCAAAAGAATAAAATGTTGTGTTAAGAGGTTGCCAATCCAAGTGCACTCTGATGAAGAAAAAATTTTAGATCAGTAGGATTGGGGTAGGTAGAAGTTGTATTGATGAAATTCATCTCTCTTTCATGACTGACATTATTTTGTCTAGAAGAAAAGCAAGAGCGAGTGATGGGTCAGACACCAGTCATCATCCCAGAGAAATCAAGTCTGAATTCTTGATGCCTCAAGAAGGCACCATCCCCAAGTGGAGCCACTGTTAGCCACCTATATTTTTCAATTATATCTGTTGGTGGCTAAATATTCTTTGCAGCCTTCAAGAAACAAATTCAATCCTGAAACTTTTTGGTGCTTGAAGACTGTTAGTAGGTTCACAAACTGCTGGTTGGTTCTTCATACTTTTCCTTCTTCCCAGCCTCTGATTCCCCAAGAAAATCCAAGTCAAGTATTGCTGCATCCTCCTCCTTTTTCCCCTCCCTTTCCTCCATTTTTACCTTCATCCTCCAATTGCCTTTTCTTCATAAAATATCCCACTAAATCATGTATTACCCCTTATTCCTCCATTAATCTCATTTCCTAAGGTTAAAAACTCACTTTTTGACCTATCGGAACCCTTTTCCTTTTGCCAAAATCAGTTAAAATACCATAGAAAAACATACGTTTCTATGCGTTAGGTGTTAGCCCCTTAGGCTAAGCCCCTTTCCGTTTCTTCCTCCATATGCCCCGACGCCAGAACCATGTGCTAAGTCCTACGGGCGCTTAACACTTGGAATTTATTTATTACCCGAAAACATTGAAAACCTTTGTAAAATGCAAAGTCAGGTTTATTTTATTTTTTCCACCAAAGAAAATCATATTGAAACTCAGCCGTCGATCTGTCCCACGGATCAACGGTGCAGAGTGTACCCCTCATCTGGTGGACCCCCCTTCGCCGCGCTATTTTCCATTTCCACCGGTTTCAGCCCGCACCACCTTTCGTCCAGGGGCGGTTTTATACCGTCGGCCAGCGATCCCACACGCTGGCCGACGCGTGTCCTCCACCTCATCCTCGAAACCGCCGTGCCATGTCTATTGCCCGCGCGTTAAAATTCGTCCTATGGCCCCGCAGCGGGATTCGCCCCCGCCGTCGGATCTGGGCCCTCCCATCCGACGGTCATTAATCGCCTCTCCTGCCCGCCCGTTAAATCTTCCCCGGCGCGTTTAAAGGCCAATCCCCGCTGTCGATCTCTGTAGATAGACGGCTCTCGTTCACTCTCCTGATTCCATGGTACAGTCCACCTTCTTCCCCGTTGACTGTTCAAAATGATCCCAACCGTTGATTGAAATATGATCAACGGCTCTGATCGCTCAATTCTCCCGCACGCCTTCCGATGCAGTCTATCCATATAACGCAGGATTTCCTCATTTTTCTTGTTTTTTGCAGGTTTTTAAGGTTTTTTCTTCGTGTTCTATGAAGATCTAAAGGATGGGGGTGACGACTCCAGTCCTTCTGATTAACCCAGGGAATCGATCATACGGAGAAGAACAATGATATCAACAAAGTTTCATGAGCTTTGGTTGCCGCACATCCCTGTAAAGCTCGAAGAATGCCATCGATATCAGAGCAGAAAAAGAGTATCAGATTTTGAAGACAGAATGAACCAGAGTAGCAGTTTTATGAATAAATTGGCGGGGATTACGACTAAGACGGTTATCAAAAGCCTAATCCCCGACTCAGAACACGGATTAAAGTAAAAACCTAAAAGTGTGTTCATCAGACAGATCACCTCCACCGCCATACTTTGAGGCGAATTGATTCCTCAACCACCACAGTGCCACCTATTGCCTCAGAAAGCTCAATCAGAGGATGAATTTATTGAACAAGATCAGATATTATGCCTCGAACAACCAAAGAAGTTATTACTGCACCAGTTATCAATGCCAGAATGTTTGCAGAGTAACCCTAACAGTACGCAGAGCCTCAAAGGTCAACACAAGCTCCCTTCGAGCTTACTTCATCAGTATAAACACATTAATGCAATGTAACACCTGTAGAATTTCTTCATCGAACCTCACGGGGTCAGGAAGACATTTATTCTGCATTGATTGTATTTGAGATCTTTTTATCAGATCTCACCTCCTCATCCTTCTATAAATACTCCAGAAGAAGATGAGTGAGGGGTTGGATTAGTTGGTTGTCAATATAATTGCTGAAGTGTTGTAGCTGTTTCTGAGTGGAAAACTCTTGACTGTAAATAGTGGTTTCATGGGCTCTTGGAGCTCTGCTTGTAACAGATAGGTTAGGTTGTGAGGAGAGGTGAATTAAAACATTGGATCTGAAGATTGTAACCGGTTTGAAGCAATCAATACAAGCTGATTTATGGGATCCTGGTCTATGCTGATGGTGATGTTATTCTCACTGTAACTTGTCATTTTATTTTAGTTTTCAATTTGTTTCATTTTCCACTATAAAGAACAGTTTAAACAGTGTTAGGGCTTGTTGTATATCAGTGACCTTCTCTGGCTGAAAAATCTTTATCCCAATGTTTTCTTCTAATCGTGTTATTTAGAAATGATTTAATTCAGTCTAAGCACAGAGATGCTGGCGTTCCCTCATCTTTTCGTCACTGCTGAATGTTATTTTTAAATGTTACTTTCATTTATGTTGTGGAAAGAATGAATTGAGGAAATCAAAGGTTAGCCCTGAGTCCCTTTCTTGTTTGCTCAACTATTTGTCTGTTTCCCTTAGGATGTGTCAAAAGCTGACTAGTTTCAAAGTACTTATCAGATCTTGGGCCATTCTGTGTTATCTTGGTGATTGTCTTGGAAGCAACTATGTAAAGAAGAACTAAGATGAGGAGAAAGGTGAGCCCTGCCCGCTAGTCTCTGCTCCAAAGGTTGCCTTCAAGTTTCCCTTTGTTTTTAATCCGTGTTCTATCAGAAGTGTATCAAAGGCTGGATAGTTTCAAAGTACTTACCAAATCCTAGTTTGCTTCTATGTTTTTCTTAAGTGCCTGGTCAAAGGCTGGCTAGTTTCAAAGTACTTACCAGATCCTGGGCTGCTCTTTGTTCCGCATCTGTTAATTCCCTTTCTTTTTATATCACCCCATTCCATAAATCAAACTTCAAAGAGATCCTTAGGCCTAGATGACTTGCCCCATAGATTACTCTTGAACCTGGTTGTTTCAATTAAATTCTCTTATGACTCCATAGCCCAATGGATTGAAAACTTGCCATCATCTCTCTTTAGAATCAAAGCTTATTCTGTTCACTTGCAACTTCTCACCTTTGAACCTATTTGCATATAGATCTTTCCGTCTTAGACAGCAACTATGTTCAACCATCTGAGAAAACCAAACAAAACCCTCGGTCTTCATAACTAGCCTAATATCATCACCCTAAACTTCAAAGACAATATCCATATTTGTACATATTGGAGAGATCCCTCTCCGGATTCAGGAGGGCTAGATCCTAGAATCCCAAAGTTGGTTGAAATGATGTTAACTCTGTGATCGGACTTTGCCAATCTTGCTTGTTACAGAGACCTAACAGAGCTTGATTGGCTATTGTTGACGACAATTAACAAAGGTTGACCATGGTTAATTTTCATACAATGATTAACGATGATTGTTTTTCATATTGAGACAATATTTGTCACAATGTTCATAAATTTGTTAGAAATTCTTAATTGAACATGGAGAAATAGGATCATTAAAAATTATAACTAAATAAAACAAATTTTCGAACCTCAATATTTGCTAGACAACAATATATTTGGTGGAATTTTACGGAGAATTCTTGACATGTTTGAATTTTAATAGTATAGAGTGCTCTTAATGTGTTAATATAAAACCACGTAAGACAAAAACACTTCACATTCTGAAGCCCAAAGTTTTATATGAAGAGTGGTGCACTTTGGAGAAGTTATGATGGTGCTAATTTTGATTAATTAACTAAGTGGGTAGATATTATCCAAAGAGAAATGAAAACAAATGTATTTTTAACTATGTAAATAAACCGTTAAAACACTTTTATATGACGATATTATCTCTTAACAATTGTTATGAGAACCAAGCCATGTATAATTACTTAGCACGTCAGTCACCCATTTCTTTAAAGTTCTTACTACTGTAAGAGGGTGTCGAGTTTTCCCTATTATTTGAATTATTTGGTAAAAATGATTCAACCAGAAACTTGAACTCGGTAGAGATTAGCCATATTTGAAAATTTTGATTTCTCGTTCGCACATTTTATAAGATGCCACATTAACATTGGTTATTATAAAACTTGACATCCAACAACAACAACATTATGATCACGAAGTTCTCTTTGTACATGTATTTCTGGTTTATTTGAACCATCACACCGTCTCTCTCCCTTTCCCAAACGTGCGAGTTTTTGTTTGTCGAAAATGTTTCTTGGCTCCCTAGAGTGTCTCTGCATAATGTTCAATGCAGATGATGGTTCGTAGTGGGATAGGCTGCACTAAGGGCATTTTAAGACATTTCTTTAAGGTAAAAAAATTTTTTTGTCTTAAAAAATTACTTTTTATTTTAGTTATTTTACATTAAAATTTAATATCAATTAAATTGTCTTAAATATAAAATTTAAGAAAAAAAAGTAGTGTGAGAAAAATATAGTTTGAGGAAAAACTTTATATTTAAGACAAAGACAATTTGAGACAAAAATATTTTAAGACAAAAAAAATTTAAGACAACTTTATATTTAAGACAAAAGCAGTATGAGACAAATATTTTAAGACAAAACTTTATGTTTAAGACAAAAATATTTTAATACAAAAGTAGTTTGAGACAGTTATTTTAAGACAAAAGTTTATATTTAAGACAAAAGCAGTCCGAGACAAAAATATTTTAATATAGAACTTTATATTTAAGACAATGGCAACTTGAGACAATAACAATTAAGACAAAAACCATTTAAGACAATTAGCAATTAAGACATAACCATTAGCAATACTTCATAACAAGGTGATTGTCAAATGATTTACATTCCATGAACTAAAATTGTTTATTTTTTAAATATGTGAAAAAAATTAAATTACTTCAACTAAACTTTGATATAAATTTGCAAGAAATTAAATACAATATAACGATAATTTTTTTTCTCTCTCTCTCTCTCTCTCTCTCTCTCTCTCTCTATATATATATATATATATATATATATATATAACAATTGAGAAAAAAAAATTTATCATTATATTGGATTTAATTTCTTGCAAATTTATATCAAAGTTTAGTTGAAGTAATTTAATTTTTTTCACATATTTAAAAAATAAACAATTTTAGTTCATGGAATATATATATATAAGAAAACTATAGATAAAAAAAATAAAAAATAAAATATAAATTCATCCATATGTGGATTTTAAACCTTCATTCTTTTCACTCAAATTCCATGAGTGGATAGTGGATAATTATATTTTTTATTTTTAAAAATAAATATTCAAACTGCATGAAATTTGATCATGTCAATTTTATTTATTTTATATTCTATTTTTCTCTTTTCATTAAACCACATTCTAAAAATATAATAAAAAAATAAATAAAAAATATTATTTTTTGGTTGGCCACTCAAGGGGAATTAAATTTGAATATCATGTTTTAACGTAATACTTCATAACAAGGTGATTGTCAAATGAATTACATTCCATGAACTAAAATTGTCTATTTTTTAAATATGTGAAAAATTTTAAATTACTTCAACTAAACTTTGATATAAATTTGCAAGAAATTAAATACAATATAACTATAAAAAAAATTAAATATTTTCTCAATATATATATCAAAACTATACATAAAGAAATAAAATAAAAAATACAAATTCATCCATATATGCATTTTAAAACTTCATTCTTTTTTTTAAAAATGAAAAATAAAAATTTTGATTCTTGTCTATCTTATAGTCACATCTCAATTTTCTTTTCAGTGTTGAACAAATATATCAAAGAGATGAGTAACAATAATTTCATTATTTCTTATATAAAATTTTGGTATTTAATTTTTTTCTTATTGTAAAAAAACTTTCTACAAATATTGTAATATATATATACACACACACAAAATGCACTTTAATATTTTATTTATATTAATTTATTATTAGGTATTAAGGTGTCGATAAATATTTTCATCTAGTAATTTGAAAACTATGAATGCATTATTAAGAAACCAAGTAATATTAGTAATTGATATCATTTCAATCTAGGGAATAATGATTATATGGTTTATCTTTCTCACTTAATAG
The DNA here is from genome assembly GCA_034641835.2 of Pinus albicaulis. Taxonomy (NCBI): domain Eukaryota; kingdom Viridiplantae; phylum Streptophyta; class Pinopsida; order Pinales; family Pinaceae; genus Pinus; species Pinus albicaulis. The sequence continues at coordinate 187,010 of JAXQQM020090056.1, read as the reverse complement.
AGATATATGTAAATAAATTGTGAAGGAGATTGAAAGAGTACTCTAGAATAAACTTTAATTTAACCTAAAAAGCCATTGTCAAGCCCCTATAGTCACCCATATCGGAGACTGACTTAGCGCACCGAGATGGCCCATCACTATAGGTTTGTGGTACATCTAACTAATTTCATCTTATCGACTTTCTTAATCTGAAACTATGTGATCATATACTGCACCTCACTTTTTATATTTCATGGTCATTAAAATTCATAAGTTTAATACTTATTGAAGTATGTAGATAATAATTCCATACAATTATGCCTTAACATAACCAATATGCAAATGATATGAATGAAAATAATCTTATAGAATCAACAACCCGACTGGCGTAACAATTGTCAAATATTCAAATGTGTTACAATCAAGTGAACTCTAGTCTCGTTTAACAATTTAAATTATAAGAGCACACAATTCATACAAACCTATCACCAAATTTCCTATTTCATTTACAATCATCGATCACAACTTTGTCATTGATTAAAATTGTTTCACTTGATATAAATAGTAAGTACTCTCATGCAATGTATGAAGAGTTAAATTAAGTGAAGGAAAGAAAGTTAGGTCTAATTAAGTCTAATATTAGAAGTCAAGTGAGTCAAATTTAAAAAGGTAATGCCTTGTCAAGAAAATCTAAGTGAAGGAAAAGAAAAATGTCAATTTATCTTAAAGTGAAGTTTGAAAAGTTTAGTTAAAGTGTCAAGTCATAGTTTGCATGAAGAAAATAAAGTTAGAGTTTTCATGATTCCATATTTAGAAAGTTTAGTGCTTATATACTCATGGTTGGGTCATTGTAATGTGAAGTAATAAGAGATAATAAAAACAATTCGGTGGATGTATATGAGAGAATAATTAATGAATATAACTTATTTATCCATGAAGCTTGTGTACTTAGTTTTCTTGTGTTTTCATGTTTATCTTTGCATCTAAATAACAAGTGGTATCAGAGAAAGGTTTAGCAAGGTTTAAAAGCACCAAAAAAGTTAAGAAGGTCATGAGCTACTTCCACTAAGATCCTTGGTTATTGTGAGTAGTCTGCAAATCGACGTTTGCATCCATTGGTCCATAAGTAGAAACTAGAGCACGTTGAGAGTTTGTAAACCCAAATACTAAAATATTAGGGTGAGTAGCCTATAGAGCAACCACCACTGACCAAAGAAGGAGTCTCCATTGTAAGTTGTAGCCATGAGCCTCGATAAGAATATGCATAGAAGAGCTTAGAAAAATTGCTAGTAGTTGTTGGGAGCCACCGTTAAAGTGAAGGTTAAAATGTTTATTTCTAAATATAATCAAGTGTATGCGATGTTAATTTATAGAAGGCTAACACAATAAGGAAAGAGGGTAGAATAAAAATAAAGACTACAACCATGGGTCACAAAGTAAGAATGAAGCAACCCGAGAAAAGAAATCGAGAGGAAGAGCCAAATTATTTTAAAAATCTCATAGAGTTTCTCTCCACATTCAAGGCATATAAAATAAATGTGGACGAAGTAGAAAAAATCGAGGATGAATGGATCAGGATAAATCTGGTAACACTTCCAAAATTTACTAGTAAAAATTGTATTTTTTAGGAACTATCAAAATGAAAACTTTTCTTTGATGTAAAGAGTTGATTGAGTATCAGCCTAATAAACCGTGTGATGAAGTATGTGATATCTTAGCATTGAATATTATAAAACATGCATTAGATGAGAATTCCTTTTGTAAGGTAGCAAAAGGTACATCTTCCTATGAAGCATGGAAGACCGTGGAAGTAGAATTTGGTATAAAGGAAGTGACATAAATCAACAAATTATGTTACAGTCTGTTGAAGAATGAATATAAAGTTAACTGTAGTTCTAAGATTAAATGGGAAAGACTCTACGAGGAAAATGAAGCTTGGAAAATCCCACTCAAATGTGGATGATGGTCATAAAGACTATAAAATTGAAACCCATCAGGCAGACATGCATATAGATGAAGAAGACACATAAAAGATTGCAGAGTGAGAAGTTGAAGCCCCTATATGTGAGGTAGAGTAAGAACATATAAATTCTCGAGAACCCCACTGTAAAATGGATGGTGAAGATGATGATGAATCCCACTCTCATGAGACACGTGTGGATGGTGACTGAAAAGTGAGTAGTGAATTGGTGAATCCAACAATAGTCATTTTTGATGATGGTGAAGCTTCCAATAAATAAGTGAATAACATGTGTGATCTAGTTGGTATGATTGTAGTTTATGATCACCTCTTTGCATCAGAGTTTGAAGAATTTAAGTTTGAGAATAACAAAGACAATTTTTCATATTAAGTATTGGTTTGTAGAGCTGAATGTGCATCTCTCATGAATCCAGTAAAAAATGATGAATTTGGTGAAGTTGAAATTTTTAATGAGCACATGCATGAAAATAATGAGCAAAGTGGATGAGAATAATGTTGATGAAATTTGTGGTCTCTTTTTCAAAACAAGGACTAATTGTGGAAATATGGAAAGTGCCATGTTTGATGAATAATTGAAGGTTGAAGCTACCACTGTGGCAGCAAGTTGTAACAAGCCTAGTAAAAAATCCATGTAAAAGTTAATAAAGGTAAAATAAGACTTTGGTCATGGGACACGTATCCCAAGTTGAATGTTGCACAAAAACATCCTAGTGGGTGTTAATTTTGGTTTATTAATGGTTATGGAAATTGGAAAAGGAAATGGAAAAGGCTTTGGAAAGGCATGAGGCATTTATTGGAATTTTATTTATGAAAATAATGGAAAACAGGAGAAAATGGATGTGAAAGATCATAAGTTGCATGTGAGGAGGAAAATGAAGGAAAATAATGGAAAAATGAAGAAATTAGAGGCCTCATTGATAAAAAGGCTTATGAGAATCAGTTGGCATATTTTCACAAACTCTTTTCAGTTCAATTTTGGAGCTCTCATTCTATTCTCTCTCTCATACTCTTGGAGTCTTTGAGTTTTCTTAGAAAAATATTGTAGGACTGTGGCATACATTGGATTTGGAGTAAGAAGGAAAATGAAAAGCAAGAAAGTGCAATAGGACAACGAGATCGATAGCTATAGCAGGTTTTGCTTCCAGGTGTTGAGTTTCATGTATGGTTCTCTTACTGGTTTTGGCGTGCATGGCATATGAACGTGGTTATTTGGTTATGCTTTTTCAATGGCATGGGGGATTGGTTTTCTTGTGCCTTTGGTTGTGGGTCAAGTTATTAGTTCCTAGAAGCCTTGGTTGGAAAAATGCTCAAGAATCCCTTGGTGGGTTGCGTTACTAGTCCTAGAAGCCCTGGTTGGAAAAATGCTCTGGAAGCCAGACAAAAAATGTGTATTGAGTTACTAGTCCTGGAAGTCTTGGTTGGAACAAACACATTGGAGCCCTAGATAGATTTGGTAGAGACCAAATTTATGGTGATGGTTAGTGATGTTTGACCATGAAGTGGAATCAATAATTGAGGGTTGAGATAGTTTCGCCTCTGGAATCCCTGTTTTTGTTTTGATTGATTTGTTCTATGAGATCAAACATTCATGCTTGGAATATGGCATGAGGGTGGCTGGTTGAAAGAAAGATATGGTTCATCCTAGATTATGGTCGGGTGGTTCATGGAAGTCCCATACCTAGTCAGCCTATGCAATCATCAATGAGAGCTATTTATCCTTGGTATTTTATGGGTAAATATACTTGTTTATATGTGTCTTATATCGTTTCTATATCCTTGATATTTATGTTGGTTATGTGTTGGTTATGATTGAGTTTTATGAAAATGATAATGTATGGTTCTCATCATGTTTTGGTTAATCACTGAATTTACAATGACTATATGGATCAATATATGGTAATGTAGTTATTACAATGAGGCATCAATCCTTCTTAGTGATTCTCAAATAATTTTGAGACCGTTGTGCTCATACTTATTGTTTTAACCTGTAGAATGAATATTGGTGACATGTTTGATGAAATGGTTGTCATGGCTAGTAGGGGTCCACTCAAGCCCTTGTTCAAGTATTTACATTTTATCATTATTTTGATGTTAATTTTAATTTATGGAAGTTTCATGGAGTTTTGGGCAGTGGCATGAGTCATAGATCTGAAAAAGTGGCTCAGAATTTGGAGTCGTTAGGGCTTAGTGGAGGTTCTCAGTCGCAAGCATCCCCGTGTCAAGGGAGAAATTAAGGATTTGATGAAGAAAAATGTCAGTTTTTCTCAAGGGTTGGTCACCTGGATGGGTTGGATGGCTCCTCGGGGTTCTGTTGCAAGTGGAGAAGGTTAGGTTGGTTGTGTTCTATCAGTTCCACTTCCTTAACTAATATATAGGGAGTTGAATAATATCATAGTAACTCTTCATCACATGTTTTCCCCGGTTGGCCGATTACGTGGGTAGATGTGGGAGGAGGGTGTTATACAGTGGTCTCATAGCATGGTTCTATTCTCCTTGGGTGATGTTTTGTTTCTATTCCCCTTGGATGAATGTGTTGTCGTATGTACATGTCGGTTTCATATAGGTCCGTGTGCTTGTGATATATGTTCTTGTTGTGTATGCATGGTATTGGTCATGATTGTAGTGGTGTCTCCATGTGAAATTTGACGGTGTCGTTGTTGAATGTATTTTTTGTGACTTTATGCCAGTTGTGCATCTGTTATGTCTATCACTGTTTGTATGTTGTTATTCATACCTTGACTAGATGATGGTTGTTGTGGATGAATTCATGGTATGTGGTCAAAATATTCATGCATTGATAACTAGATAATTGTTGAAAATATGTTTATATGTTTATCTAATTATGTTATATATATATATATATATATATATATATATATATATATATATATATATATATAGAGAGAGAGAGAGAGAGAGAGAGATAGAGAGAGGGAGAGCTAATCTGGTCAATATTGAAGACAAGATATCCTCTCTGAGCTACACTAAGGTACACTAGTTTGTTTATGATACTGTTTATCTGACATAATATACCTTGCAAGAAGAAGAGATCAAAGATGACTAACAAGATGGTAGACTACAAAGATTCTCCCTATGAATCAGATGAGTAGCGTGGTGTTGGGAACTCTTCTGACTTAGCATACACATTGAGGAGTTTGAAGGAGGAAATAAGGATTTGCATAGCAGATAATGACAAAATCATGTAGGCATAGGAGGATATGACTATTGGGGCTTGTGGAAGTAGACCCCATAGTGGGCACAGTTCAGATAGAGATGACACGAGCAGGGATGTCAGGTTCTTGGATACTCGAGAAAGGAGGGGTGATGGACACATGTACTATTCTCGTTCTAGTTTTGATAGGTATCATGGTCATCATTGTTATCATCCTTACAGTAGGAGTGATAGGGGATATTTTCCGGATGAGTTCAAGAAATAAAATCCACCTACATTCGATGGGGAAATGAAGAAAACATAGAATGTAGAAGCATGCTTGATTTGAATGAAGAAGCGCATGCAAAGTCTTGGATAGTGCAGTTGGATATAGGTACAAAGAAGCAAGTTCATCATTGGGTAAGAGATTATGCATTTGATTTGAATGGTATGTCTACATAAACACATTTGAAGGTATTGTCATTCGGTTTGTATAACATGGTTTTAGGTATGGACTGGTTGTATCTCCATAGCACCAAAGTGGATTGCTATGACAAAGCTATTGAGTGCTTGGATGACAATGGAGAACATATAATCTTGCAAGGTAAGAAGAATGAAACATCAATTACAATGGTGACAACTATGCAGACAAAGTGTAGTTGCAGGAACAAGTGTGTGTTGTTTGCAGTACATATTTCTAGTGACAAAGATAATGAAGTTGACGATGTAGATATCTTGAGAAAGTAACTGGTTTAGAATAGTTTCAAGATGCATTTCCTGTAGATATTTCAAAGTTTTCACCTCACAAGGAAGTTTATTTTTCTATTGATTTGGTACCAGGGGCAGCACCAACATCAAAAAAACCATACAAGATGAGCACTCCACAGTTGGTAGAGCTAAAGTTGCAGTTGAAGGAAATGTTGGACAAGGGATACATTAGGGAAAGTGTATCACCATGGGGCACATCAGTATTATTTGTGAATAAGAAGGATGGTACTCTTAGATTTTGCATTCATTACATGCAATTGAACAAGGTGACCATTAAGAATAAGTATTTGTTGCCAAGGATTCATGATTTCTTCAATAAATTGAAGGGAAAAACAATGTTATCGAAGATTGATCTGAGCTTAGGATATCATCTGAGATTAGAATATTGACTATTAACATTTCTCCTAAGATTTGCAGAAATAGGGTTAATAGATAAACTTGTATTCTATGGTTTCAAACCCTTCTTGTCTCCTTCAAGGGGGTTTCTTGAGCCCTTCAAAAAGACTTCATTTTGCTAACCAGATGGATTTTTTCTTTCACACATGTATGGAAACTTACTTTGCAAATAATATTGTAATAGATTCATAAGATGATATTATTGGTATTGACTACACCTTATTTGGAGACATAATTTTTATTGTAGGGGTTGGTACCTTTTTATTGGATGTGGTTGGTGATGTGAAAACTACTCACCTAGTAAAGATTCATACTAACTCTAACAAGCCTATGGATTCTTGTTTATAAAGGGAGACCCCTCTCTGCTCAGCTCATCGGATTCTTTGTTTGTTCATGCTAATTGTTTTTTCTCAAATTTCCTTCTCCAAGGGGTCGAGACTATTTACTTCATTTATTGAGACTAAGAAAAGGTGCTTTCAAGTCAAAAGTATAATAAAAAGTTGGGATAACATCTAGGATTTTAAAATTCATAGGGCGGTTGGTTTTGATTGGATCCACTTTTCTTAGGCTATATCATGTCTACTACTTTACCTTCCTCTATCTCAAACAATTGGAACACATTAATAAGTGTTTCTTCCTCTTCTTTCTTTGTGATGATATCTCTCTCCATATGTGAATCAATGCCTTGAAAAATGAGGCTTCTTAGTGAAGGAATGGTGTTGTTTGATCTGGCCATTTATTCCTATTGCAGTTTGCAGGAGGTTCTTGATCCCACCATTTATTCCTATTTAAGCCTTTTAATGCAGGTTGAAGGAGCTAAGGTGGTTGATTTGCAGACAAAGACAAGGAGGATGCATGGACTAAAACTTACTCCAGGTTCCTGATCCTGCCTGTTATTCCTATTGAAATTGAATATTTTTTATCATGGTTGAAGGAGATGAGGGGGAGCTGAGCGGGTTGAGTCACAAGAATAGTCAAGGAGGATGCAGGGATTGCATCTTACTCGATTTTCTTCATTCCGTCGATTCTTCCTTTTGAAATTGAATCCTTTTCATTCTGGTTGAAGGAGTGGAGAGGGGTTGTTAACTAGGTTTTCCTTTTATTTCAATTCAAAAGAGGTTTAGGGTTATAATACTTTGATATATGACATATTTGCATGCCATCAATGGGTATGCAGTTGGGGAATTTCCCATTCCAAAGTTTCGTCGAGTTTCTTCATTCCGTCGATTCTTCCTTTTGAAATTGAATCCTTTTCATTCTAGTTGAAGGAGTGGAGAGGGGTTGTTAACTGGGTTTTCCTTTTATTTCAATTCAAAAGAGGTTTAGGGTTATAATACTTTGATATATGACATATTTGCATGCCATCAATGGGTATGAGGTTGGGGAATTTCCCATTCCAAATTTTCCTCGAGTTTCTTCATGCCACTGAACGACCATGGTATATGGGATGCATATAGAGCCCAAACTGAGTGTCGAGCTCATCAGTCATATAAAAATCCCTCATTTTAAAAATTCCTCATTTGTGAATTCAATCACTTGCTAGGAAACATAATGAAAGGTGTTGGCTTATAAATTCCCCTTTCGAAGGCCCTTGCAATATTCTATTTTTCGGGTGCACTCATGTGGTATTATTGGCAAGAGAAGTGAACAGAGATTTGACTCAAAGGGTTCGACATGAGACAACTATCCTATTTTCCCTTATTATTTGAGCCAGTAAGAGTTGGGAGTAAACATATATTACTCAATCTCTAATTGTAGGACCTTTTTCAAAGTAAAAATAATAAAAACCTTTGGGATTTAGATGAGATCATTACTCATTTCTAGTTCTCCCGAATATGAATGGGGACATCATCTGGAAAGAAAAAAACATACCATGAGTAGCACTAGGGTGCACCCTTTAGAAAGTCATAGGTTTTATAATGTAGAGGTTTTTTGAGCAAAATATTGATGGGTCCTTGTAATTCTCTAGATAGATCTATTTGTGAAGACCAAGCTTTAAACAATGATGACATGGCTCGTATCAGAGGAGAATGGAAATTTTGGCTCACACCTCCATAATATGTTTGGCAGATAACCTGCTTGCCCCAATACCAATGGAACAAGACTCATTCATTTGTTGGGAACTTTCCTTATAAATATATAAGGAAAAAAATACCGATATCACGGTCATTCGCCATCATTTACCATCACCATTTGGGTAGAAACACTGAGAGGGATGGTGGGAAGTGATTTTTGGGCTTATATATTGCAATTAATTCAATGTCTACCTTTGTTCTTACATTGATTTATCATTTCCATATTTTTTTTTCTGTTTCCTCTTGCTACAAAGTGCAAGGCTGGGTGTACATAGGATAAAATCTTGTGCCTTCCCCTTTGGTTCAGATTTGAAGGGCCCAATTTTTATCAGTGAGTAAATTTCCTACCTTTACAATTGATTGAAGTAATAAATACAAGCCAATGTAAAAATTTGATATGCACCGAGAGATTGCTAGGGTTGAGCAGTTTCCTTTAAAATTTATTTCCTCTTAGGTTATGATCCCAGCAAAATTGGTGGTAGTTTCCTCTTATTTGTATGGAGGACTTACCATTCAATATGTAGGTGGTTTTGTGTTGTAGATGCACAACATGTATGTCCTTTTCTCCTCCAATAAATTTAAGCTCAAACATCTTAATTGCAATGTTCATTACAAACCTTTAATTTATTAAAAAGCACATTTAACTTTTCTATATATCATTGAGCTTCTCGTTTATTAAAATTTAAAATATGGAAAAAATGCTTTAACAATTTTTTTTGATACCCCATGGGAGAAAATCTTGTTATATTGTTGTTTTGAATGGCGCAGTTTGATCTGTCCATTTCTTCCTATTGTAGTTTGCAGGAGGTTCTTGATCCCACCATTTCTTCCTATTTAAGTCTTTTAATCCACGTTGAAGGAGCTAAAGGGGTTGAGTTGCAGATGAAGCCAAGGAGGATTCATGGACTATAACTTGCTCAAGGTTCCCAATCTTGCCTATTCTTCCTATTGAAATTGAAGCATTTTTATCCCAGTTGAAGGACATGAGGGGGAGCTAAGCAGGTTGAGTCATAGGAATAGTCAAGGAGGATGCAGGGATCGCATCTTACTCAAGTTTCTTCATCCTATTGATTCTTCCTATTGAAATTGAATCCTTTTCATCCCGTTTGAGGGAGTGGAGAGGGGTTGAGTTGTATGTGCAGTCAAGGAGGATGCAAGGACTGAGGTTAAGGAGGATGATAATGACTGGGTTAATTGGGTAATGATGCAATTCAACCTAGCCATATATGCAAGGTTTCTTTTCTTCGTGAAGTCAAATTAGATCTAATTTCATCCACACATGTTAATTATTACAATGAGAAAGGAAAATATTGAGAGGTGATGTAGTCAAAATGGATTATTATTGGAAAATTTCGTGTTTTAACCATTCAAACAATGAATAGTATTGGATAGGGTGTGCTCAAGGAGGATAATTCTAAGAAATGTTTGTATTTCATCCATACAAAGGAAAATCAATAGATATATATGGTTACTAAAGGAAAACAAAAAGTTATTACAAAGGCGGCACCATATTAAACTATTTCTAGTAGGTTGGAACTTCATAATAAGAAGAAAATAAATATCATGGAGAAGCAGTGCCACGGTGTTGTGTTTACTTGTTTCTCATACATTTAATGCATTATCATGAGTATTACATGCTAAAACAACACATATTTTAGAAGACATGCACCTCACTGTAGATACTTTCAACATATTTGTCAATTAAAGGAAAAACATTAGCTACAAAGTGTTTTGAGTAGGTGTGTACTTTCAATAAACCTAGTTTTGAAAGAGAGAAAATTCACTAGAGATGAATTGTGACATCCAAAATGATCTAGCACACAAGCCTTTAACCAACAATTTTATCCTCTTCTCTTTCCTCGACTACATTATCTCTCCTCTTATCCTGTTCTATAAAGAGGAGGTGCAAGTCCTCATTCTAGAGGGTGGATTTACTTAAAAAGGTGTCCAGAGCTTCTCATCACTTACCCTCATCCATTTTAGACTTGAGAGCACTTCCACTGCTGCATGTAAGAGCTTGATCGGGTAGCCCATGGTACAATGTCTTTATGATTTACTTTCAAACACTTTATTCACATATCAAATGGATTCTAAGGATTGTATTTTGTATATGTTATCATGCTACAAGGATTGTGTTGTCATTAAGTGCACTTATTTAAATTTTACTTTCATATAAGGCGCATATTATTTGCTTCTTTTCCATATAATCACTACAAGTATTTTAATTAAGAAACTCATCACATCCCTCTATAATCTAATTTGTACTTTAATCTCTATCCTCTTTAAAGCACTCAAAAACAACATCTTATGTTGGATTAATTTAAACTTACACCTAAATTATGCACAAACATCTTAAAATAATCCTCATGAATTAAAAAAAATAGTAATACTCTATTTATAAAAATAAGAAATGATTAAACAACCATAAAAATTATATCACTCTAAAACATTTTTTTAAGGCCGACTAATATTTTTTTTTTAAATCCTAAATTATTATTTTAATTTAAATATTTAACTAAAGATATCACAATTCAATTTACTTTATTTAATATACAAGATAAAATATTCATTTTAATTTTATCATAATCAATGTAAATAAATTAAGAATTTCATCCAAAACATGAATAGATTATCAATTACATCAAAATTATAATAAGTAAATATATAGAAAACTAGAAAATATGATTTTGATGTTTAATTCAAAATGCAAAAGAGAAACCTATAGAAATTAGAAATTTACAATAAAACTTTCACATTCGAAGAACATGCACATATAGAGTTATGGTTATTTCAGTTTAAAAACATGCGCATATAGAGTTATAATTATTTTAGTTTAAAAAATAAAACTATTTTGATTGTGGTAATTTAGAAATTAAGAAAATTTGTTCAAGGAGCGACAAAATGACAAAAAAGAAGAGGGAAACTAGACACGGTGAAGGTTGGAGACAGGTAATTGTTACTAGCAAGTCGAAAGAGGAGCGCGAGGTTGACTGGTCAGCTCTTCTGACGAACCATTGTTACATTGTTTTCCCTCTCTCAAATCAAGGGACAAGGCCAACCTCGCCTCTAGTGATAGGGCCAACCTTGCCTCCTTTTGCAAGGGTTTTTATAGGGCTAGCCTTGCCTCCATTTGCAAGGGTTTTTTGGCTCTTCGTCATGCCTCTAGAATTTACCACTGTGTCTAACAAATTTTGGAGCATAAGCTTCTAAGGGGGCAGTGCGAGGAACATTTCAGAGCTTAGCCACTTTGAGTGGATAATTGTCGATGAGACGGTAGTAGGAAATGCATCGACTCTTAGGCTTTTGTTTGTGGAGAGCAGTCACTGCACTTGTAATGTTTTTGGTGATTAATTCTAAGATTTTAATTTTTGATCCTGTTAGGGTAGAAGTTGCAATGCATGAAGGCAGTATTGGGTTCTATTGGATCTTGCAAAGTGGTGTTGAGAGGGGTACAACCAGAAGCAGCAAAGGTACACTACACTTTGCATCACTTTCTCAATCTTACTTCTTCATAAGTGATCCTGTGAAACCAACATTCCCATTTTATATGTCATTCCATCTCTTTTGCCTTGAATTCTGCACAAATTTCTTAATTTACTTTTCCATGGATGATTCTATGAAATTAATCATCGCTATTAGCTCACTTTTAGTTATGTGCAGGTGGAGAGTCGATTTTCTTGAGCACTTCTCCAATTACATATTGAAAATCTCAATCTGAGTACACTCAAAATTTGAGTCTGTCTTGGAAATAATTTGAGCCACAGTATCACTTACAGATACAAGTTTCGAAAGAATGTACACAGTTTCTTTTAGTATCTACACATCAACGAAATTAGAGAGTATTATTGTTGGTCTAACTAGGATTGATTGAGTGGTTGGCTCTCCCCGCTTTACAGGCATTCCATACTCTTGCAATGGTCAAAACAGTTGATTCACAATCCTGCAAATCCTTGGAAGTAGAAACCATTGAAACAGATGGTACTAGTTTGCAAGGAGAGTTTGATTGATTACATTGTTTGGGGAAGAAACTGGGGTCACTCTACTTATAAATCCCCCATGATGTTTTACTCTGGTACATTTTACTAATTATGTTTAGCTATTTCATATGTATCACTTAATAACATTGTATCAATCCATCCAAGCAGAGGGCTTTCGATCTTTTGATTTTGTTTTCCATGTGGAAGGAATTCGATCTTGTGATTTTGTCGTAGAGGGCATCCTTAGAGATGCGAAAAAGCATAATGAGGAGGCTTGGGTGCTCGCATCCATGAAACCATTGAGGGAGCTATGGCATCAATGGATATAGTACAAATTTCAGCATTTCCACTTCTAATCTCTCCATTGAGACTACCTTCTATAATAACCATGTGGGAGGGGAAACGAAAGAAAGAAGAATCAGTGTTGTATTAGAGAGGCTTGGCTCGATCATGAGAAAAAGGCTGGAAATATGTGGAGGAGATGCACTCAAAAGTTCCTATAGAACAAGAGGATTTCATTACCAACTTACAGACTATTGCAGCTCATCTCCATTGGAAGCCCTATTCATTTTATGGAAGGGGATGGAAGGCTAGTGTATCCATGGTGGGATTTTTTTTGTTGAATGTCGACCACAGCTATGGTAGTAGCAGCCGATGGTAACGAGGAAGAAGCTTATAATGTTAGTCTGAGAGACATTGCTTTATCATTCAAAGAGTGGTTTTTAGACAAAAGACTTCAACCTTGAGCATGGAGAAATGAGCAGTTGAGGAGAGATGTAAACATGATTTGCGAAGTGTTGTCTCAAGGCCATCAAGGTGTAAAAACATATGAGGGACTTACACAGCTTGATATAAATCTCACTAAAGAATGTGTTGTGACGGTACTCAAGCTTTAGAATGATGTATTGCATGGGTTGATTTTTTTTTACTAGGCTGGGAGACAAATAGGTTATCAACACACTAGAGTTTCTTATTACACCTTACTCAAGATGCTCTCTCGAGCAAAATTGACAGGAGTCTTGTTGGACTGGGTAGAGTCATTTCATAAGCAAAAAAACATTTGGGTCTTCGGTTTTATGATACCTTAATAATGGGCTATGCGCTTGCAGGAAAGGCTGATATGGCATTGTAGATGTTTGCACGGATGAGATTCCAAGGAGTAGATTTATATGGGTTTGCTTATAACATGTTATTGAATAGATTGGCAGAGGAAGATTTCTTTGATGTGGTTGATACCATTTACAAGAAAATTTTGCGAGCGGGTTTTGAGGATTCTAACACTTATGTTATAATGATAAAAATCCCTGCAAACATGATAAGTTAGACGAGGCCAAACAAAAATTTAATGAAATTAAAAGGAATGCTAGTTCAGTGAATGAAACTGCACTCGAAATAGTGATCAGTGCACTTTGCAAGGAAAAAAAAATGAAAGAAGCCTACACACTAATTGAGGAATTTAGGAAAGAAAGGAAGATTACGATTTCTAAATTATATGATACATGGATCAGTGCTCTGGTTGAAGACCTGGAGTTCTTTTAGAATAGAAATTTAGAAAGAAATGTTCCTGGACCTCGATGCTACAATGCATTGGTGAGTGGCCTTCTGAGGAAAAAAAACTTGTGGAGCTCTTTGATTTGTTGATTGAGATGAGATAGAACCATATTTTTACAGATTATAGTACCATGAATGAAACAATTCTCTTTTACTATAGGGGAGGGTTGGTTGAAGTTGCATTCGATTCATTTAATGAGAAATCATAAATGGGGTTTTATCCACATTATATGACCTAAAATGAGCTTATCAATGCCCTTTTCATAGCTAAAAAATAAGATGATGTGTACAGAGTCCTGGAAGATGGGTTAACAAGAGGTTTTTTCCCTGGTAAACTAACCTACATCACCCTTGAAAATGCTTTGTGCAAGTCTCGGAGATTGGCTAAAATGTGCCAAATGATTGATGCAAGCATTGACATGCACCATACCCCTGTTGTTGCAATTTGCAGAAAATTCATTTCTGCTCTCTACAAGGCCGGTAGGGTGGATGATGCATATTTCTTGCCAAGTAAGATAAGAAGAAATGACATGTCTGTTGATGAAAGAGTTTACCATACTGTAATATATGAATTATGCCATGCAAAAATGGAAAATATGGCCTCGAAGTTATTTCTAGAAATACATAAATATGGCTACTCTCTAAGTTGCAATATTTTTCAGAACTATGATTAATGTTCTTTGTGAAACAGGTCATGTAGATCAAGTTCTTCCACTGCTATATATGCATGTAATGAGTCTATCCCCCAACACAAGTTTATATAATGATTTTATCCAAGGCCTTTACTATGCAGGTCGACCAGAAATAGCTTTAGAAGTATATGAAAAGATGATTAGAAATAAGTGGGCACCAAATTCAATTTCCCATATTAGCTTGTTAACTGGCTACCTAAGATGTAAAAGGGTGGTTGATGCATTGAAATTATTTGAAGAAATATTGGCAAGTCATCCTCCAAGCACTAGATTATACAATGTCTTTGTAAGGGGAATTTGCATTGTAGGCAATGTAGAGCTAGCACTAATGTTCTTTGAAGAGATGACTGGGAAAGGATTCGTTCCCATCCTTTTGTGCTATGAGGAAGTTATTTATATTTTATGTACAAGAGACAAATTTAATATGGCTCTAAGGATTTTTTATGACATGAAGATGAAAGGGCGTCATGCCTCTGTCTTCATTTACACTATACTATTACAACATTGTTTTAAAGTACAAGACCTCAACCAGGCCTTGGTTCTCTTTGAAGACATGTGTAAGAAAATACCATCTGGTGGTATTAGTGTGTTCAGATTTTTTGTTGATGGGCTTTATAATGCATGGCGACTGGAGTTCTGTTTGGGTCTCTGGGAAGAATTAATAAAACAATCATTTGGTGGTAGTATTGTTGCTTACAATATATTGCTCAGAGGTTTGTGCAAGGAACAAAAAATGCAATTGGCTTGTGATCTATTTAGAAGAATGTCCAAGGAAGGTCATGTTCTGAATGAGTGGTCTTACAGTATTCTAGCACATGTGTTTCTGCAAGGTGGGTAACACAATAGAGGCTCGGAGGATAATGGAAGAAATGATTGAAAGGGGATTTAATCCAAGCACACGGACATGCAGCTTATTTAAAGCCTTGATTAATAGAGGCATGAATGTGGTCCGATAACATTGTATTAGATGGTTTTGTTCTGGGTCCAATTAAGGGGCTCACACTATCATTTATATCAGATATCAAGCTATC
This sequence comes from Pinus albicaulis, assembly GCA_034641835.2. NCBI lineage: Eukaryota > Viridiplantae > Streptophyta > Pinopsida > Pinales > Pinaceae > Pinus > Pinus albicaulis. The sequence continues at coordinate 171,409 of JAXQQM020090056.1, read as the reverse complement.
CAAGATAGTATATGAAATGTACCTGTGAAAATGATGGAAAGATAAAATTGAGGAACCTTCGATGCTTGTCCTGAAGTGATCAAAGCTGTATGGCTTCTGATTTTGAATTATCAAAGCTACAACTAGATTATGTGTCTGGATAATCGTATAGACTGAAGCTTTAATGAGATAATTAGTAACCTGATAAATGCAAGGAACTAGTCAGCTTTCATCTGATGAACAGCAGATGGAGTTATGCAAAGGAAACAAGTGGTAGACAGGCTTTCCAAAGAAGCAGCGAAGCTAGAGTGTGGCAGGTGGCTCATTATAGAACATGATGGGGAACAGGTGTTACAATATTATCACAGACCATTCATAGACGACATTCAAGATATGAGAGAAGTCACTCCATGACGGAAACTTTGTTATCATCACCATTTTTGGTGATCTGTTATATTCATGATGAACACATATTATCAGCATTATTTATCTCGGCTGCTAGCATGTAATATTTGCACATATTTGTGATTAGAATAGGTTTATTATCATTGATACTTGTTGATTACCTGCCTACTGTTAGCCTCTTCAGAGATGGTATATAGAACCATGGACTTACTGGTTTTTATATGTAAAATGTAACATGTATTTTTTCTTTTATATTAATGAAAAAATGCGACTTTTTCCTGGGAAAAGCATTGTATTGTTCCAAGTAGCGGATATTTTATTGGTGGTTGTTCCAAGTAGAGGATATTTTATTGAGGATATTTTATTGGTGGTTGAGGGATTCTGGTGGTTGTTGGAATCCCCGATTCTAGGCTGAGCGAACTCGTTACTAGAAGTATCAAACTACACAACAACCGGAAATGGAAAGACAAGAACCTAGAAATACAAAGTCAAGCAAACCAATATATTGTCACCAAGGCTTCTACAACTGTATTGCAAGCAGAAAGGATACGCCTTTGCAATCAACACTGAAAAGCATATATTTAATATTTATACTTGATTTCTATGGGATGGAGAGAATTTTTTTAGTTTTATAGCTCGAATATAGGGTGTTTTTTTAAGGTAGTTTCGATTCTTGTAGGTTATTTTTTCCATCCGTTCTTCACATTTATATTGTGCCAAAATATTGTGATTTGTAGTTCAAATTATTTCCTCAAAAAACACAAAATAATTAGATTTTCCTGCTTGAAACATTCTGTTAAATACTTTTTCTTTCTTAAATTCTTTGTTAATGAATGTTTGTCTTATATTCTCTTAGGTAATGTTTTTTCGTAAAGTAGAAAACTTCTTGCTTTTGCTACTGGGATTGCTCATTGATAGAAAAATGCAACTGCAATTGACCTTCAACTATTTTTTGTTTCAGGTGCACTTCTTCATCCCTCCAAGATAGGCTAAGTAAAGCTTCAGGAAGAGGTCGTGTGGATGAAATATACTTGAATCTTTACACAAGAACTTGTATGTTATTTACTTCTCCACTCTTTTCATGATGGCTATATTATTTTGGTTTGGGGTTAATAACTTTTAGGAGAAATTCGAAATAGTTGTGACAATTTTTATGCTCTTTATAAGAGCATCAGAAAATGAAGAGCATTTTGGTCCCACTAACTAATATATTTCCATTTCCAAAGAACTCTATTATTGGATTGATCCAGATCTTGGGAGGAGGCCCACAAGATCTAAAAAGTTGGAATAGATTTGACAAGATCTGAAAAATTAGAATGCCCAAAAAAAGAGAGAACACAATGAAAATAAAACGACAAAGAAACTTGTTTTATTAAAACAGAGAATAAATGTAGAAGCTACATTGTGGCGGACAATCTGTCCTCTTAAAAAGTGAGGCTTGTTATTTATAGCCTTTTTTTGAGATAGAATACCATAGGTGGATACCATGGGCCAATACCATGGGTAGATACCACTTACAATACCATGGGTAAATAAATATCATGGGTCGATGAATACCATGGGTCGATGCCATTTAGAATACCATGGGTAAATTCCATGGGTGGATGGATAACATGGGTAGATGAATACCACGAGTTGATGCCATTTTCCATTCGGATCATTCCTCCCTCCTTAAGAAGAAATGGTCCCCATTGCGTGAAGTTCCCTCCTAAGAAGCCTTTGTTGAATATGAAGAGCCACTGAAGAGAGGGGTTTTTTTTAGTTAACCCATAACTGCGATGAGCGAAGATCCGAGGATAGAGATACCCTGTAATGCTTGTGACCAACTGTGATATTGACAGTGTGCGGCCTTGAAAATTGACTTCAATGATGTGTGGGTTTGTCGATGAACCAAAACCATGACAAACGAAGATCCAAGGATAGAGATACCCTGTAATGCTTGTGACCAACTATGTTACTAACAGTGTGCGACCTAGCAAATGGACTTCGATGAAAATTATTTTTTGCAGTTGACCCATAACCATGATGTTGATTGTTGATGAAATAGCAGGTGCATACATAGTTTGGGGTGGGACGACACGTCTCCAAATAACCCAAGCCGAATGCTGCTATGCTGAAACTGATGAATGTGAAGCAGGTGCCTACTAAAGCGGGGTGGGAGGGCACATCTCCAAAGGGAACCCGCTCCAAATGATGTTCCAGATTTAAAATGAGCATAACTCGGTCAATCTAACTCAGAATATTTATTATAACCTTTTTTTAGAAATGGAATGATCATTCTGCATCTTCTTATGTGTTTGAAACCACTATCTGGAGACTTTAGACTCCCAGATTCGCACTGGAACTGTCTTGTCGTCACAAAATTTCTGAAAAAATAGTTGATTTTAAATCAACGATAACTCCCACATCTGGACTCCAATTCGACTGATTGTTTTTTTGAATTTGGGTGATTTTGCAAGAGGAGCTCAGATATATACTCATTTCCGTGAAATTTTGCATTTAACATTACAAAAAATAACAGGAGACCCGCCGTACATGAATTGCCATCATAAAAATTTCTTCAACATTACTGATTTTGAATCAGCGATATCTCCCTCATTCGAACTCCAATTTGGCCAATTTTTTTTTTTGAATTTTGAGTATTATTTTGCAAGAAATCCAGATCTGGTCTTTTTTGTTGAAAAATTTTCACCAAAAGTTTCACATCTGATCTAAAAACTTGCCGCCCAAAAAAAATTCATGGATTTTGCTGAAGATTGTTGCAAAACATTGAAATTGAAATATGTTTCAAACCCTCATTCCCATGGAGGTGTAACCTGAATCTGATACCATTGATCTGGATCTTGAGGGGAGGCCCCCAAGATCTAAGAAAATTGAAATGGATCTCACAAGATCTGCAAAATTAGAATGCCAGAAAAAAGAGAGAACACAAAGAAAATAAAACCACAAAGAAACTTGTTTTATTAAAACAGAGAATAAATGTAGAAGCTACATTGTGGCGGACAATCTGTCCTCTTACAAAGTGAGGTTTGTTATTTATAGCCTTTTTTTGAGATATAATACCATAGGTGGATACCATGGGCCAATACCATGGGTAGATACCACTTACAATACCATGGGTAAATAAATATCATGGGTCGATGAATACCATGGGTTGATGCCATTTACAATACCATGGGTAAATTCCACGGGTGGATGGATAACATGGGTAGATGAATACCATGGGTTGATGCCATTTTCCATTCTGATCATGGATGAGGCATTTTCTTGCATCTAATGCCACACTACCATAAGTGGAGTTAGATATAAGGTTCTCTCTATCATTCATTATCATTCATTCTCTTTTCTTTCTTAATTTTTTTAAAGATAACCTTGAATAACACACTTAAGAATCTTATTGGGTAGTTAAAGCAAGAAAAAGTAAAGGAATTTTCAAATCTCAGGATTCAATTCAAAGTTAAAATGTCTGAAAGGTGTGACTCAAAAAATATACATCTCTCACTCTCTCACTATCTAAAATAGCCTTTGGGAAATTTGGTCTGTCAACTTATATGTCTTGTACCCGTCCAAATAACTGATGCTGAAAACAATGGATTACAACCCTTGCTTGATAGGCTTCAAATACCTTTACACCTCACTTATGAAGATAGAACATCACTAGCAACTTTTTTGTGCTTCAGCTTGTATGATGTTGTCCTGAGTCAGTGGGATGGTAAAATCAAGGTTGTCTCATCAATGGGCAAACAGAGTAGTGGAAAATCATTCTTATTAAACCATTTATGTAGCTCTCTTTTCGATGTGGCTGGGGAAGATGCACTGATGGGGTGTGGATGACAATTCGAATGGATTCAGAGTGCCTTTATGTATTGATGGACTTTGAGGGATTAGGGAGTTTTGAGAGAATAGAGCAAGAAGATATGTTACTCTCAGTCCTAAATGTTGCCTTGAGTAATTTAACAATATTCAACAAGAAGGTTTGTTCTTTATTCTTTTTCTTTTACTGGCTTACCATTTGATTTCTCATATTAAATAGTGGCCTTAGGTTTCATCTTTATTTTACTATAGGTACTTAAAGATTAATTACCAATCGTGATACTTTGCTTCTTATCTAGGATTTTCATCTCGACAAGGAGACGAAAGTTATCTTTCAGCATTTCCAAAGTGGGGTAAGTTTGTTGAAGAAAGATTAAAAACTACTCAAATGAGTGTTCTACATAGCTATCAAGGATGTTGATGTCTTTGATGTAGAGGAATTAAAAGATGAATTCCATCAAAAACTTCTCCAAGTTTGTCAAATATCTCATGATAACTTTCTTACCAAGATGTATGGAGGAGTGGTTGTACTTGCTGCAATGGCTCCTTTTGCTCGAAGAGAATATCATCAAAAATACCTATCTAATATTGCTTTAACCATAGAAGAGTTGAGACATAGCTATGAGAGTGGTCGTGCCTTCTTGAGAGATTTGAAGCTTGCTATTTCCGAGATAGAAGTGAATGATTGGACCTCTGTAGATTTGAAACGTGTTTATGAAGGTGGATATCCTTCGTGGGAACTTGGTTTCTGCAGTTAAGGTAGGGTGCATTTCTATGGCAGGAGACAAAAAGGTGCTTATGAATTTTGACTCTCAGAGAGAGGTAAGTGATGCGCCAATAGTACTTAGGGACCTCTTCATTGATTTGCATGATACTCGCTTGGAGCTTGCGCCTCTAGATGAATCTACATCAAATTATCATATTTTAAGTCATCTCAAATTAGTACTAGAAAACGTGATTAATCTACATCAAATTATCAAATATTAAGTCATCTCATATCAGTACTAGAAAACGTCTTGGATAGAAGAGGCAAAAGTGGTGATTTATGGCACTCTAAATTTCAGAACTTCATAGAGGCATTGGATGATAGACAGTGTGATCGAGTTCAAAGGTGGCTTTACTGCAACACCACAAAATTTTCTGGGAATGATGATGTGCAAAAGTTACAACTGGAGGTAGTTTTGGCTCTTGTATAATTGAAACAGGGACTTTCTGTATGTGGTTACAAATGTTTTGATTTCTTTTGGCGATGTTTTTTAGAGAAAGGACATTCCTTTGATCAATCTGGTATGGGTAACCATGTTTGTGCTGAGAAGTGCATGTATTGTTCTCTCGAATTACACCAAGACCAGGAAAATGAAGTGGAGGAATGTAAGAATTCGGTAGGCCATGAAGGGAATCATGATTGGAAAATGAAAAATCATACATGTGGGGAGATACGTTCTTTATTTGAAAAAATATCCAATTGCACCAAATATTGCTCCTTCAAGGTTGGACATGTAGGTCTTCATAAGTGCAATTCATGAATGCACATGTGCAAGATGAAATGTTCATTATATGCATTGGAAGTGCAATGTAAATTATAGTTGTCGTCATTGATTGGCAAAAATAGGATGTTTGACTAAATACTCTTTCATTTGGAAATTTCATTGCATTTGTAGGTCTCAATTGTGCCTATAAACACGAAACGACTTAGTTCATTTCTGTGAAAATTTCATTGACACACAGAACTACTCATCATACTGAGTGAAGTAGCCCTGTAATGGTATGGTACTGTGTGAGGTTTTGAAGATGGATTTTGTTAATAGAAGCAGTGTTGAATTATTCATTGAAATTTTAGTTGTTTTGTTTGGGAGAATAATTGTCAGACTCTTTAGAGACTTGATATGGAGACCTTATGCATTCCAAACGGCTTATAGAGCCCTACGGATAAGAGGCCTACCTTACCGGATAATCACTGGGAGAGAGTACACATAGCTTATTAAGGAGGCTCTTGCACAACCCATGCAGAATATTTCTCATGACATTGTCCCTAGAGTCACGCCACACTACCACAAGTGGAGTCAAATATATGGTTTTTTCTATCATTCATTATCATTCATTCTTTTTTCTTTCTTAATTTTTTTAAAGAGATCCTTGAATAACCATTCCATTATTCTTGTTCATATGGACTTCCTAAAGCTTTTAGAGTTCCTGGTTTCAAAGGGACAAATGGACTGTCATAACTCCTCATGTAATTCCTTAAAGGGTGCTAGCTCAATGGAAGAGCACCTGCCATGCAAGGGGTTGGTGGTTCGATTCCACTGTACCCTAACATGAATTATTCAATGATATTGTAGATTTTTTTAATTAAATATTTTTATATTGATTTATTTTAATTCCAACTATTGTGGAGAGACAAATGAAATTGTCTCATAAGAGACAATAAATGAAACTATCTCTAGAGAGACAAAAATGAAATTGTCTTTGGAGAGACAAAAATGAAATTATCTCTGGAGAGACAAAAATGCTTGTGTTATATATTGTCTTATAGAGACAATATATTTTGACAATTTAATTTTAAGACTATTTAATTTGAGATACTCGCTTAAAGACAATATTTAAAACAATACACAAGTTTTCTTTTATCTCAAGTAAAGACAATTTACCCAAAATTTGTCTTAAATATTGTCTTAAAAACCCACTTTATGTTGTAGTGATTACACATGCCATAATCTCAATATCATTTTCCAAAATTATATATCCATGTATTTGAAAAATAAATTTAAAATATAACTTATTAACTGCTGCTAAACTTTTAAAACATTGTCCCGCTCGCATTTTCCTCCACAGGTGTGGGCTTCTGAATCGTTATTGTTCGCATACTCTTCCACACGTTTGAGAGTGGAATACAATATAAAAATGAATAAATGTCCTTTCTGTTTTAGCTGCTGAAATAAAGTAGGGTTTCTTTTCACTGTGTGAAATGCTGCAACATTAAGGTTTCGCGTTTTCGGATTTAGCTGGTAGTAATTTAGCTAGTAGTAACGTTTACCTACCTTGGAGAAATTTCAAACTTCACGGGTTTTGTTATTTTCGAGTTTACTTGGTTTATATTGGAAATTTATTTACTTTATATTTTAAATCATTTTAAAGTTTTAAAATTATTGTTTTGAGACTTGAAAACAGGCTCTCGAGAATGCAGACTAGAAATCGATGATGTCGCCGTCAGCATGCCACTGATGTTTATCCAAAGTAATGTGGTGTCGCCACTCACGATCGTCCTTCAATGAAATTAAACGCTGACGTACGAATCTGCGTCACTCACACACATAACTTGTGCTCGGGGAGTACTAGGGCTGTTACGCGTTTAAGTGTGCAAAACAATACTTAGGTTTAGATTTCTCAGCACCACCATTCAAAATTAAAAATGAAATCCTACACCCCTTCATATTCATGTATCTTTAATTTATTGGTTAAATATTTGAACTTAGGATTTAAGATTTGAAGGATGTCTGCGGGATGCTATCCCATATATCTTCCTTACGAATTACACTATCGGTGCCCGCCGTTATTGTTTCACTCGTGGCCTCGTATTATAAGTATGAATTGGCTCTCTCTTTCTCTTCATAGACATTATATAAACGAGTTATTTGTTTAGAGATCTTAACATCTTTTAGCCGGCCAGCCAACAATTCGCTCTGCGGTTGCAGTTAACAATAATCGTGACTCTATCCAGAAATAGATTTTAATTTGGGATGCAAAAGGTTTTTAGTGTTGTTGTAAACACGAGTCCCCTATTGATTCTATCTGTAGTAGTTGCTGTCTTGAGCACTGTAATCTGCAATCTAAAAATAGTTTCTGCAGCTACGTCTAGCAACAATGAAACCATTCAAGGATATCTGGTTCCACAGAACGAGGCGAGAAAGCAAGTGGGAGTCCCTCCACTGAAATGGGATGCGAAGCTTACAACATATGCGCGTACTTACGCAAACAAAAGAAGGGGCGACTGCCTCCTGCAACATTCGGACGGCCCATTCGGAGAGAACATCTTCTGGGGAAGCGGCAGAGGCTGGAACCCTACGCAGGCAGTTGGTGCATGGGTGGATGAGAGTAAATGGTATAACTATGCAAATAATAGTTGCAGCTCCGGCGAAGACTGCACCCACTACACCCAGATTGTTTGGAGAACAACGACTAAGGTTGGATGCGCCATCATCAGATGTAACAGCGGTGACACTTTCATCATATGCGATTATTACCCTTCCGGTAACTATGTTGGAGCAAGACCATACTGAATTTTGGCGCCCGCCATTCACCATTATTCTTCGGCTTGGATTTCCAGTTTCTCCTCCTATAGCCGCCTTCAACTAATTATCAAGACAGTTGCAATTCCCTAGACATATGTTTCAGTTTTTGTAATCACAAGACATATATTTCGGTCTTTGGATGTAATCACAGGACATATATTTCATGCTTTGGATGTAATTGCGCATAGATTTATTCGATATTCATATTCATTCATGTTCGTTCGATATATTTTGGTCGAATCTCATATCTTTCAGAATGGTATGAATTAATTACACAATGGTATGTTTTTATAAGCAACCCTCAAAACAAAACAAATAGGTGCTTGCGTATGTGCAATTAATTTTAGCTCAACAATGGTTTTTTTTCTTTTCTTTGTCATTTAGGTCTGAATTTTGTAAAACACGATTTAGAAGTTCTAATCGATTTAGTAATTTTTTTCTTTCTGGATTTTGAACCCATTCAATATAGGACAAGAAAAGCTAGAATTATCAATTAAGAAGAACGTTTCCAAATGAACATGAATCCATATTATCGAAGAAGAACGTTGCCGCATGAATACAGGTTACAAAACGTTGTGTTGTCTTGATTTTTCTACTTTTGTTCGAAGATGGATATACAATCTTATCATAAGTTGAAAGAATAACTTAATCACATATTAAATTAGGAGCTTAGGTGTCACCCCGTATTCTATTAAATTAGGAGCTTCGGTGTCATCCCGTAACCTCAGGGTATTGGTGAAAAGATACTTCATATTTATTTTTTTAAATAATAAATTTATGTGATTTAATTAACGTGCAAGTAATTAGAATCAACTTTAATAATTATTTTTATTTTTAATAAGAACGTGTAGTGTTTACTAAGATATTAATTATTTTATAATTTATTATAATAAATGTTTTTTGAAAATTTGAAAATGTTTCTATAGTATAAATTTAGTTTATGTTATGTTTTTTAAGCATAGAATTATCCTTTAAATATTAAAATCTATATAAAAGAACATCTATGTAATTAAATATATAAATATATAATAAATGTAACCAAATATATAAATATCTAATAAATGTAATGGTTTATAGTATAAAGTCCTCTATTGTCTAGTTCATTTAACTCAATAAAACTCCATTGAAATGTACTAACAACTTTTCCAGAAATTTCTGGAAAGTAAGTATTTCTCTCTTTTGTTATTTTTCCAACAATTTTATTCAAATATAATGCACTAGTCTAACATCATCCTAGTAACCAACATCACTAGATTAAATACCCTAATGCTTCACCCAAAACACAATGGTCAACACTCCCTATATTGGTGAACAATCTCCACTTAACATAAATTCAACAGGTTAGAACTAGTTGCTCACTAGGTTTAAAATTAAAAATATGTATATTTACACAATAGTAAAATATTTTATTTTTTAACCAATAATTTTAAAATTACTTAAGTTATAATAATTGTATAAAAACGTGTATATTTACACAATAATAAGATATTTTATTTTTTAACCAACAATTTTAAAATTGCTAAAGTTAAAACAATTATACAAGATAAGGTAGTTATAAACACTTCTAGAACAATATCGACTTCTTTTTATAAGGATGGTATGAATTTTGAATTATATGTCATTTTTCTATATTAAATTATTTTAATAACTAGCAATTGCACCAACTGTTGCAAAAGAGACGCAGTAAGGAAATTCGAGAAGAATCCTCACACATAAAGTAAATTGAAGATGAAAAACTCTATGAAGAAATATTATAAATAATCATCTCTAAACATAATATTATCCCATTAAACCATAAATTGACATCATCAAAATATTGGTGCATCAAATACCTTGCATAGCTCGTCATCCTTTTGTAATGAGAGAGTGTGTCATCCTTTTGTAATGAGAGAGTGCATCAAATATCTTGCATAGCTAGTCATCCTTTTGTAATGAGAGAATTTTCATCCAATGCCTTGCATATATCACCGGCCACACTAATAGTAATAGCACAAATATGGTATTATGTGGTGTTATATTAAAATATAATTAAATAAAATACAATAAAAGAAAATATTGCAATTGATAAATGGCTTATTGAGCTCAAGGTTGGAAAATTATGTGGTGTTAGATTAAAATATAATTAAGTAAAATACAGTAAAATAAAATAGTGAAATTGATAAATGGCTCATACAACTCAAGGTTTTATATTAAAATATATTTAAGTAAAATACAATTAAAAAAAGCTTACAATTGATAAATGGCTCATAGAACTCAAGGTTTTCATCACCATCTCCATCCATGCACATGAATGGAAGATTATGTGGTGTTATATTAAAATAAAATTAAGTAAAATACAATAAAAGAAAAGATTACAATTGATAAATGACTCATAGAACTCAAGGTTGGAAGATTATGTTGTGCTATATTAAAATATAATTAAATAAAATACAATAATCATAGAACTCAAGGTTTTCATCACCAATCACACTAGGCTATTGATGTTGAATGGTGATAACTAATTTGATTTTATGTCTTCACCTCATTTAATTTTTAATTAATTTATGGCTTTAATATACTATAAAATCTAAAAAAAATCCCTTAATAAAGTAATAAAAATGATCTCTACCTTCTTGTTATTCTGTCTTTGCATTTAATAGAATTAATTGAACCAAAACTAAAAAAACGCTAAAGTTTAGAGGTTTATTAGTTGTGTGTAGGTAGAATCTTTTTAAATTTTACTTAAAAACAAATAGTACCAATATCTCAAAGTTATAATAGAATTTTTGTTCCAAAAATATCTTTTATCTTAAACATAAAAATTGTAAATAACTTGAATTATTTAAAATTCTTCATTTTTTATAACACTAAAACTATATTCTACCACATTTATAAATAATAATTAATTACTTCAAATATTAACTCTTTATAAATATTAAAAAAATTAAAATATAAAATTTACTTTCGAAATGAAGGTGATGATCGAAGATAAAAGATCATAATAACATAATTTAATAACCAATTGTTACAAACCTTCCACGCTATAATGCAAATGTGGGTGCTCAATAATTATGGAAATAAATTTAAACCCTAACGCTTTGAGGAGCCAATAACCACTAAAGTTTAAAGTGCCAATTTTGAAATTATCTTGTCAATGATTTGGTGGAAACAACCCTAACCATGAGATAAAATGTTACTTAATTTCACTTAATAAACTTAGCACTCACTCAAAGTGGATTTAAAATATATAAGAAACATGGAATCTGAACTTCGTTATCATAAATTTGAATTATTAAACCTATGAATCCTAATATAACATTGGTTATCTTACTCTACGATTTATGTCTTCAAGGAATAATGATTTAATTCCAAAAAGAAATTCAAAGTGAAAGAACATGTTACATATAATGTGTCATCAACATATTGAAAATTCTCTAGCTGCTACATATTGAAAATTCTCTAGCTGCTATAAGAAAAACCTTTCTCACATTGAAATTCATGAGCAACACTTTTTGGACCATGTGTAAGGTGGTATTCCAATAGCACCAAGGTTTTGAAAGACACTCTCCACCGAATTTTTGTCAAAAGCTGACAATCTGTCAAATTTAAAATCATTCATTTATGGTCATAGTTCAATATAACATCCTACAACCATTTGTCTAATAAACGATCATGTTGTTAACCAAACTCTCGTGCAGAACCTCCAAAATTCTCCAATAGTCATCCACTTCAAAGGCAGCCTCAGATATTAGAGCCATTGTACGCGTTTCTGGCCCCATGGATCATTGTTGGTGGCTTCCTCTGTCAACCTTAAATTAAAAATATAAAGGCCCTTTTTGTTGAATGTGAACAGAGTATATTACACACAATAGGATTTTTTTTAGTTATAGAAGAAGAGAAAGAAAACCTTGAAAAAAAGAAAATAAACATACTTAATAACCAATTAACCAATAGATCTGACACACTGAAACTATGAAACACACAAAATATATTTAGTTTTCTCATAAAATTGAAATCCGAGATCACAAATTCTAACTCAGAGGAATTTTACACTTGTCCAATGAGCGATTTGGGTTGAAAGAACACTTAACCAATAGATCTTATACACTGAAACTATTAAATACACAAAATGTATTCGGTACTCTCAAAGAATTCAAATCCGAGATCACAAATTGTAACGCAGAGGCATTACACTTGTCCAATGAGCGATTTGGGTTTAAGGAACACTGCAATTCATTGCATACCAGTCCAAACCATTGATAAGCATATGCAAGCTAATTCAATTTATGACAATTTGGGCTTTCAGGTATTTCAGCAAACAAGTCATGGGTTCGAAGACATGGACTTACAGTGGTTATGCAAAGCTAGCTTTTTCTATATAGTTAATATTATTTTCAGTTTAGTTAACTGACTTAAATCAAGAATTTAAATCAAGAATTGGTTTACAGTTCAAGCAATGAGATATATGGATGTTTCATTTTTTATTTTAATAATAATATTTTATTTTTTCAACTATTTCTAATCTAATGGCAGACCATTGTTCAATCGTCTAACAATGGATTTGACGGTCAACAATAATACACCATGGAAATTAGGAGAGTTGTTTTCAAATAGTGACGCCTTACGGCATAAATATTAAATTAATTTTAAATTATATTTTAAAAATTATTAAATAAAATTTATTATTATAAATATTTTAATAAAATTACTTTTTCTAAATTAAATTATTTGAATAAATTTTAAATTATATTTCCTATTAAGAGGTCACACTTTCAAAACTAGAGGGGGTAGAGTATGTATGTCTTCTTAGACTTAACAGTCAAATCACTGTGTTGAGGTGGGTCCCTTGTCCCACAAACAAGGGGGTATCATACACCAATTTGGTGTCTGGCTTGGCCGTGACCTTACAATTGGATTATTATTATTATTATTATTTATTCTTATCAAGGTTCTTATAAAATTATCTATTTGAAGTCTTTACTTTTGGTAATTCCTGTATAAAAAATACTAAGCCCAAAATTTCCTCTCACTACCTCATATTGTGAATTGATTCATGCACAACATATGTGCTTTCATCAATACTTACTCTCAAGGAAGTGAGGAAATACACCTTCTATGAAGTGGAGAAAGCCACTTTCTTATTGAACACATGTGGTTTCATGAATTCTTACCCTCAATGAAGTGAGAGAGACACCCTCGATGAAGTGGGGAATGACACTCTCTTATTAGACATAGGAGAATTGATTCTTTCAAGAGTTGATACACTTTATGGAGCCTTAATATATAGTTCCTATAGTATGTGACCATAAGTGATATGTTTCAATAGGATATATGTGCCTACCTAGGGTGCTCATATGGAGTTCCTTTTGTATGTTCTTTTAGTATGTGCCAATTACATTTCAGCACATTATTTATTATAACACTAGCTCATACTACCTTGCAACTACGGAAGATCAAACATCTGATTATGAGTCTTTTCCACACAAACATTGTTGAATACGACACTATAATCAAATTAGGGGTAAGCATGCCTATATTTGGAATACAACCATATTCCCAATTAGATTATGAAATTTTTTAACTTTGTGATAAATACCATAGGACCATAATTCTTTTCTTTATTGATTTATTTCTTAAAATAATGCATGTATTTGGTGTCTCCATCTTTGTCATTATTAGTTTGTAACTACAAAACATGTTAGTCTAATATGGGAGTTTCTAATTTCAATGTGAACTCATTCATGTAACATAGGTGACTCAAATTCATTTCCCATTACACATTACTTTCTAAGAGCTATATAGTTTTGACCCTTTCTCTATAATTGAGAATTATTTTCAGTTTGAATAACTCCCTCTTAAACTCTTTTCATTTACAAGTTGGTAAATAAAATACATTGTGTGATGTATATTCCCTATATAAATTTCAGTCCTTACAATATTTGATTTATCTCAATTAAACATCACTAAATAATCACACTATGTGACAACTAACTATAACCAACTATTTCCCATGTGAGAAACACAATTGTATTGTACTATCACCCATTATTGATGATATTTTACCATAAATTTGACATCCTTAACTATTCAATTTAAATTGAGGTTGTTTGTTAGCATCCACCATGCACACCATATTCTCAAAGAAAAATATTATTCCCAATTACAAAACCATACCCTTTTTTCCTTATTAAACCAAAATATAAGGTTTCACTAGGCCATGTCATTGGTTTATAGTTCACCTATGTCATCTCTTCCCTTTATATATCTAGATCCACAATATCATTAAAATATTTTCAATATTTGTTTGCATTTTTTACCAACTCTTAATGATCTTAAAGGATGATATTTTATATATTTTTGAGATCTTCTAATGAGGGTTATTGTAATAATGTATTCATTCAAATATCCATGTTTTTTTCTTCTTATAATATCATATTAAAAGTTTTTTCTCCATATTTATGTTTGTTGGAATTTAATGTTTTCAGACAAGTTGAACAAAACATTATGTCAACTTGTCCGTGGGGTCTTGGTTAAATGGTGATGAGGCAGCTTGTTATAGCACTCATCACAGGTTCAATTCCCTACCCTGATTAAGGTGATGTATTCAAAAAAAAAAAAAAAATCTTCTTATGAAAAGTCATTATTAACGCCATTCACCCAACCTTCCTTTTCACTTCCTTAATTAACCTTTTCACTGGTTTCACTTTCCTTAATACATTCTTATATATTAATAATGTTCCTTTTCACTTCCTTAATTGACCTTTTCACTAGTTTCACTTTCCTTGAATACATTCTTAGTAATTAATAATGCATGGCTTAGAAAAAGATATGGATGATATTTTTCTTCCACTCACACAAAAATAACAATAAATGTTTGTAACAACTTTTCCCATGAAATACGGTTGTTAACCTGTGTAATCTATCATATTTTTAAATATTTTGAGATTATAGATGGTGATGTCTTTCATTTTATTTTTATGTTGTAGGAATGCATACCCATTATATTACAAATGCACATTAATAGTATTGATGAATTATATAATGCATGTATATTCCTTTTGTAGCGAAATATAATAACCTATAACTGTTACACAGTAATTTGTCACCGTCCCTACCATTCCCCGTCCTGCACAATGGAGGACCCATTATGTGACCTGTGAACACTGTCATGCCTTGAAAACATCATCAATGCATCCCTCTGAGTATGAGCTCTATTTCCCTCCTCGAGACATCTCCTTGCAAAACTCATGAAAAAATACCTCTTGCAGCCTGGGCGCGGGTAGAGCCCACGCTGCTCGCGCCAATCAAAGAAATCGTGAAGAGGTCGCGCCACTTGGCGCTCTCATACAGCAATAATTCGTGCCACCCATTTTAGGGACTCGTTTTTTTAAATATGGATGGCGGAAGTTGAGTTCAAACAAACTCACAAACCATCGCCACTTGAGTTGGGAGGTTGCTTCGGGGAGTTCTATGGAAGGGAATTGGTTTTGCCACCTCCCATGGAACCTTCCTTGTTGATAGGGCCAATCCCATACAATAGGATCCCAACTCCCTCCTTCCCCATCTATAAAAAGCCTCGCTCGTATCCATGGCAAGCTAGTCTTGAAGTGTCAAGCTTCATCTCCTATTCCCAAGTGCCTTTGTGTCGTAAAGAATCCCTTCTTTCCCTTAAGGCCCAATCAAGCGAGGAGACCATTGTTACGAGACTCGGAGGTTTTCCCTTTCCTTGGCGAGCTTTCGAGACGTGACGACCGGAGACCCGTTCGAAGGAGGCTGCGACGTCAGAACTTGGTTGTAACTTCTATTCGTTTATCATTTTAATAGATGACTATGATTATGGTTCCACTCCGTTTTCCATCATGTTAATGTGAGTAATATCTTTTCTGACCGATGTTTAGTTACGTATGCCGGTTCCTATGCTTGTATCTGTTCGTTTCTTCTATGTGCAGGTGTTCATCCGCGGAGATCGTGGAAGGATTGTGATCTGCCAGGGCGGAAGGACAGGGACATCTCTTCTTCAGATCTAGCGTTGGAATCCAGGTAGGCTTCTATCCCAAGTCTTTCATTCGTAACTAGGAGCTTGCGTCATAGCATTGTTTGTTTGTTGCTAGACCCCTGCTGGGCTAGTAGGGATCGCCTCTGTCCGCAGAGGGGATTTACCTCCTCAACAAATTGGCGACTCCGTTGGGGAGCGTCCGGTTTTCCTTGTCCCGTTTATGTCGGTTCGCCTTGATCGTTTTCCTTGCTTGATGAACCTTCTGGGTTGGATTCTTTCATTATTTTAGCTTCTTGGTTTGCTTAGCTTGTATTGGTCTGCTTTCAGAGTAGCTTGTTTTTTAATTTTTATTGAAGAACTCGACTGGCGCGGTTTTTAACCCGACAGTCGCGCCACTTGGCGCTTGTTGCCCTTTGTCTCCGTTTCGCGCTCAAACCGACCGGCGCCGCCCAAGTCCACAATCGCGC
The DNA here is from genome assembly GCA_034641835.2 of Pinus albicaulis. NCBI lineage: Eukaryota > Viridiplantae > Streptophyta > Pinopsida > Pinales > Pinaceae > Pinus > Pinus albicaulis. Next base: position 154,481 of record JAXQQM020090056.1, on the reverse strand, counting down.
CACCCCCGTGACTTTTTTGAGTTTCTTCTATTTTTTAGCTTTCTAGACTCGATCAAACATTTCTTTTCTTCTTGATTTCCGATTGTCCGAGTGTGTTGGAGTCTTGTTTGGTCGAATTCACCGTTATCCTTGGTTGTTTGCCTCTTATCTGTCGATTTGGCCGATTTGGAGCCCTAGGGCATCTAGGCGTAGTGTATCGAGCTTCCTCCTTGGGAGTTTTGGGTGTCTGGCTCTGTTCCGTCAACTTGTTGATTGGTTCTCCGCACTCTTCAATGTTGCGCTTGCATTGTTTTGTTGCCTTTTGAGTGATTGTTCGTCCTTCATTCGGACCATGTCAGTTTTCCTTGCTTTGACCCAGACTGTTACCGCCCTCCATTGGAAGTTTTTGAGTCTTTCTTCGCTTGAGGGACTTTTGGCCGATTTGGAGATTTGGTTGCTTGCTTGTTGAGTGAATGTTGTTTGTTTCCTGGGCTCTCTCTTCATATCAATTTCAAATTTTGTTCCTTTTGTTTTCAAAGTACAGCATATTTTCAGTCATTAAACATCAGCACTTAAAAAAAAAATCTCTTTTTTGCTTTTGTTAATTAGTGCAAATTATGATCTTTTTTCTGTTATCGCTAGTGATTATGCTTGAATGAAAAGTGTGCAATTGCATTAGTTGCATTAGAGACATTGTTGTTTGTATTCCGTTCTGCCTTGCTTAGAAGGAAGCCTTTAACTTATTTAACTAGTTTACCTAATCTAAATGTCAATCGTGGCATATAGCTTGCATTTAGGAGTCTTTCGAGACACTACACACTATAGGGCCTGGAAATTGAAACTTAATTGAAGATCAACCGTAAAATTTATTCAATTAACCCAAGGCAACATTGGAACTTAACGAAACATATTTAGAAGGTCTAGGCTAGAGACGTGTTCCTGCTGTCGTTAAACTCAGTAGCTTGTCGTTCGTCCGTTGGCTTTAGACAAAGATTAGTACGATCATGCCCTCCCGTATCGTCGTGTGACATAAAGTGGGGAGACCCCCCCCAGGTTTTCAACCTTTATCCACAAGAAGCGAGTCCGCCGCCCTATACCCGTGATACACCTAACACAACATTCGGGGAGACCACTCTCGACGTACTTTAAAGTCCTTGGTCGATTTCTCGTTTTCATTTTTTGAAACCAAGTATTGGCAAATACCAGACATTTGGTACACCCCAGCTTCAATGCTTCCGAGCAACCATTTCCAGTTCTTTCTCACCCCCAAACTTGAAAAGACCGAAGCAAGCGCCTTGTCCTTTCACGCTTGTATCAACTCTCGAAAGAGATAGAGTCATCTTTTAATGCTTTCGACTCTTAAAAGATGAATGCAGTAGAATTCGTTATTTTCCAATGTGGTAAAATCAACTTCCACCATTACACACCCGTTTAGACATTGGTTGTGACCGATCGTGTGTTTTAAATCCTTCGCTAGCCCGTGTGTGTGTTTGCTCTCTTCTTTCAGTCTTCGTCACTACATGAACCTTCAAGCCTTCATTCATCGGCAGTCCGTCGACGATTCTTCAGAGGTTTTTGTGCTCGTTGCCCTTGCCACACCGTTGTTTCCAGTTCTCTACTTCGGGGACCTCTGCCTCGCCGAGCAACTCTTGAGCAGAACTGGGCTGAGTTCGAATCGGCCCTTTTCGATCCTCGTGTCCTAACTGGAGATTAGGAGCCTATTTCTTTTCTCTTCGTTACCTGTGTTCACCGTTTGTTGCCGCTCGTTTTTCCTCCTAGTCTCTCGCTCGTCTTTCCTCGCGTGATTGAACCCGGCGGAGATCAACCATGAGCAGACTCGGTGAGAAATTCCGTGTCCCCCGATGACCACGCGATCCCTCGAGATTGCCTGAGGGAGACGATTCGAGCCGGGCGCGACATCGCCGCACCGGTCTCGCGCGGGTGATGTATCTACGGGCCGACGCGCATCCGTACCGCCTTCAGGAATATCATCTCCTCGTCGAGGCCGGGGCCCGGCCACTACGACCTCGGGTGTTCCTTCGACGCCTGTCACTATGTTCCGTGCCCATTATTTGTGTGGTCGTCTTTCCTACCAAGACTGCGCATCCGCTACTAGACTGGGGCCAACTCCCCGAAGACATTTATCTAGTAACATTTTATACCCCAGAGAATATCTCTCCTGAGGAGCATCGGCTGTTTTTACAATGTAACGACGTAGCCGGACAAGCCTCAAAGATCTCACTTCCATCTTCTTTTTCGTACTGCGTGCTGGTGACGGCACTCCCTGCAGTATGGCCTTCTGCCTGAGATGACATGGGGAGCCACTGCGCCTCTCGCTTCCCCCCGAGGCTTATCTTTTTTATGTTCAAGGTTTACCGTACAACCAGTGTTTTAACTTGCAGCACAGCCCTTCAAGGCCAACCTGGTGCCAACTCGAAGTGAATGCGTACGTACCCGCAGACACCTAAACTAAGGCTATCATGTCGTTACAGCCACCTTCCGATAATCCGTGTTGAATGGTTATAACTTCGCTCGTCAATCCTCCTGTCAAATTTCAAACGTGGTATTATTATAGATTCGTCGCATATCTCAAAACTAAAATTTTCTTTATCAATGAAACCGCATCTCGTTGTTCCCATCGTTGCATATATCAAACGCAGACCACTTATGGTTTCAAGTTTTGTTAAAATTATTTCACACACCGTGTTCTGCCTCACTGAAACAATCTGCCTATCTAAGACAATCGTGTCTCGTTTCTCCACAACCAAGCGTATTCGATAACTCGAACATTTATATCCAACAGCCTTCGCAACCAAATAACAATGTTACTCCAAAGCAACTGTTTATTCTCCACGCTCACCAAAGGAAGCACTGTTCATTCATATGTACTTTCTCTATTCCGTTCGATTTCGCCAGCAGCCTGCTCATTCAATGCTTAATTAAATTGAAGAGGCACCGCGCTTCACGATTGTGCCCCCGCAGGTCTGCATTGGATGTTAGCCTACTCATACTCGTATAAGTGACAGAGTCCATGGCTTGGCCTCCAACCGAACTATGTTCATTCTGGAGGTCGCATTCTCCTCTCCACCTTAAGCCTAGACCATTACCAAAGTACAAACCAAACGCTGCCACATGGTGTGCCTAACTGTGGCCCGGGTTCCGGTTACTTAGCCCTACACAATGGTTAACAAAGAACGTCCAACCAGGTCTCAATAGAAGAACCATGCCCTCGACGCGAATCCTGCCAGGAGCGTAATCCTGGGGTGTGGATATCAGCAAACTATCGGAATGCAGGTACTTCGCACCTTGTCCCCGACCCGGCGTAATAACCCATTGTTGCCCTGCGCGCCTTCCTGATTCACTTTGACGTTTTCAAGCTGACCACAATGATCCGATTGCTCACAATCCATATTGCGCTCCTCGGTTCCACCCCGCAGGGCCAGTGACCGTCCCAAGTTTGAGAACAGAGAACATCCCTGAAAGTATGTGATGACGATCACCTCCGGTGTTTCGCTCAACTTGGACCGACGATTCGGCCTGGTTGCTGCTCCTTTTTCCCTCCAAAACAGAATCGACAGTGATACCATGGCACAGAGCTATCTCTCGGGGAGACGCCGGTAGATTTCAACTCGTTAGCCATGGCTTCACGCATTTCTGGCTACTGCCTCCCATGAGATCGTACGACTCTCCCCGGCCTTGTGTTACAGACTTTCCGGCTACTCACATCCTGATCATCACATCCATGAGTGGCGGCGTCATTGCCCACTCAGCTCAAGTTTCCTCACATACTCCGATCGTATTTTAATTCCACCGTTCACTCACCTTCCTAGGAATAAAATCGCCAGATATCGCGATGGGGAGCGTGTGGATGAGAACAAGCTTATCGCGGCGTGCTCAAAATCGTATCTTGTTTATTCGCAGACCCGCGCGATGACATCCTCGCCCGATGCTCTGCGGCCCGTGAGCTAAAAGGCCCCACCTACCCCTACCGTGTGACGGTGTCATTGGTTCAAGCTTTCAAAATTCAAGAAGTTCTCGAATGGGAAGCGATGTCAATTCTTCAACAATACCTTCTCGTTAATCCCGCCATCCCATTCGGTAAAACCGCGGAGTGGTAAATGCTGCTTCAGCCAACTCGGCGAGACAAATCCTCCAAAGGGAAGAAGCATGTGTACAAATCAAAATCGATGCCTCAAAACCGGAATCTAAATTTTCGAATCGAGGATGGTTTCGAACGTGTCGAAATTCTTTGCCCTCATCCAAGAAGGTGACCATTACACCAAGGACCGCTTCCATTTACTGTCCTAAATTAGTCAACCTCTTAAAGGCTCAAAAGGGACCCTACTGCTTTAAAAGAGCCATTTCCATCTCAACAGGGCCTGTATGGTTTGGTCGAAGGTTCACATTTTTTGTCCGTACCGTTTGGGTCTTCAAAGCCACGATGAAAACTAATGCACCTATCACTATTGGTTACCAGATCGAAGGATTACAATAGTCACAGTGAGGCACCTAGGCGTGCCATGGATGGACCGCCTCCCCCACTGCTTCGGGTCCGTTGGAAATCGCAGCCACTCTCGAACCTGTGGAAGCCACCCCAAGGGTGTTCTTCAGAGATCCTCTTATAATCCAAATGCTCGCCGCTCAACATTAGTAGCATCGCGGAGGATCCGGTATGTACCATGTGCCATGTCCGCACTTGGAGGTTCTTCAAAGTTGTCCTTCACAACTCAAGGCTTCATCGTCTCGCTACTTCTCCGTGTATCGTATCCCGCCGACCCTAGCCTTCTCACCTTTTGGATCTCGGGAGACCATTCCTGCCCACATCAAAAATTGCTTTTGGATTGTCCAAGTCGCACCACCGTCCGAACGTTCACAGCCGTCAGAGACGAGGGTGCATCTACTTGTGTTATGTCTCCCGCTGTTGGAAGGCCACTCGCTCTCCAACCTTGTCGGCTATCTCTCAATGCCCTCGAGGGTACTTGATGGTTCGGGACCCAAACCTTCGGGAGTTTCTAGAGTCTTGCATCACATTGTGAAAAAAATATCAACGTAGAAGCAGAAGCAAGGACGCTAACCCAACTACAATATACTTTCTTGGCCGCAACGTACCGGGACCCATGCCATGCTCGGCGTGTCGCTCATCGTCTTTCTCTTTATTCATTAAATTCTCACGAGGGCAAGATTAAGACAAATATATCGCCTGTCATTTTTCACCTTCAGCTCTCGAACAACGTCGTATGTGACCAAATTCGAATCTCGTGACAAGACAGGGACCTGGTCTTCAAAGACCCGCCCTCATGGGTATTTTCTCGCTCGCTCACCCGAATACCGCTCAAGTCAACATGTTGTCCAGGATCGATGACCTTCGGGCCGACCCTACACCGAGCAGACATATGATGCAGAATTCATGCCTTTAACGCCGCAGGAGACTACCATCGTGAGATTGTTGCTACATCGGACTCCTCCACCTCTCAAGATGCTCCGATGAGCATGGCTTCACGTCTACTCACAATCTCCGTGCTTGGTCAGCCGTATTCATCCATCCTTAGGAGAGACTTTTCCTCAAATGAGGCTATCATTGAAACTATGTCTCTTATAGCCGTCTCAGTATGGACATCATCGTTCCTCGTTTATGCCTAGCTTGGGGCAATGATCGACTATTCGAGCGCTATGCTACTCAGTTCCTTCCTCTCTGGGCAACGATTCGGACGCACGAGGTCTTTTTCGGGAGAAGGTCCCAGTAACATTACTCAACTGCTCTCACTAAATATCTCTCGTTAAACCAGGATTGTTGAGAACATTCATGTGGGTGTGACTTGCTCTCCCCAGGAGATTCGGTGCCCATACGGAACTTTTTCAAAGAATTCAGAGATGTTTTTTCGTGCTTGTCCTACGCAGGAAATGCCGGGAATTGATCTTAGTATTGGCCGTGCATTGTGATTCCTACTCATCTGTGCGAAACCCGTGCGCCAACGCTTGCGTCCCATGGCATCCCTGGAAGCCGCCGCGTCGATGTTAAGAGGTTGAAAAACCTTCCGAACGCGGGGTTTATTTATCCTATTCCCCGAAGCATCGGGCGTCCCGGTTTATCGTCTCGCTTAATAAAAAAGCAGCAGTACCATTCGAGTTCTGTGATTATCGCGATATCAACCGCGTCCGTCCTAAGGATAATTATCCCCCACTCCATTTATCGTATCGATTATTGACGATTGCGCCAGAGTGATCACTTTAGTTGTGATTTTGTTTCTAAAGGCGATAAAATTGTGATTAATACTGCACCGAGGATCAACATAAGACCACATTCATTTCAGTCATGGGGTACTTTTGCATACAAAAACCCTGGCTTAAGCCAAAGGAATGCTTCTAAGTGCCTAATGCCTTGGAAATGCAGAAAGGAAAACAATACGCTTTTCATGACACCTCGCCATTGTCCACCCGTTATCCGGACGACGGCTCGCTCGATTCGGGTAAGCGAGAGGATCATCCCGAGTATCTTCGCCGATATTTTTCGTTGGTGATGCTATACTATTAGCTCAACCTCACAAGTGCTCGCGCTGACACCGGCTGCCTTTTAGGTTTTATAGTCTCGAAAGACTTGAATTCGCTCGACCTTCCGACAAGTTGGAGCCATTATAAACTCGTTCCTCTCGTATCACCAAGGTAGTGTCCGTAAGGGGAAAGGACTTTCTTAGCGCGATCCCGAATTACGCCGAGGTGGGCTAAAGGATTCACTCGTTGTTAAAGCGAATGCCCTTTCATTGGGACGGCAATCGCTCAAGAATCCTTTGACAGCTGAAGACATTGCTCGTCAATGCTCTCGTTGCTCGTTCCTCTCGTACCTACCACCGCGACTTTACTTTGTATCTAGCCGCCGCATTAAACACCATCGCCATGGTCTTGGTGCGTGATGACGAGAACGTGACGTGGTTATGTTAAGTTTATTACCTATCCTTTAACCTTCTCGACCCTAAAACGCGCGCTCATATACATGCGGAGAAGTTGGCTCAGTGCTCGTACACGCCGTACAACGCGCCATTACATCCGCGCACAAGGCGCGCGGGGCCTGTAGACCAACCCCATGATGTATATTCTTTCTAGACAATTGCTCAGGGGGCAAGTACTCCAAACAGATCGTCATCCTCACAGGAGCCCACTCTGGGAGTTCAACCGCTGTCAACTAAATCACCGACCTCGGATTTGATATGTTCTTCCCGCGTACTCTATTTCGACATCAAGTCTACATAATGTGACGTAACGCTGCTTATCGATACTGTGATCCTTGGTACTAAGGATATCATATGTATCTTTCGGGGCCCATATTTCGGGACCGAGTTGGGATAAAGTCACATTGTCGATTCTGGGTACTGGGGCCCCAACCCTACCGTGCAGACAGAGAGATACTCTGTATCGTATTGGAGTAGATTCGGTGTTCGACGATGCCTTACCGTACCAGGCCGAGAAAGCCTCAATGATCGCTGTGCTGGCGCTCGTGGTGATACATGTCCGGACATGCCACCCGCCGTGCACCGAGGGCGCGCCTGCCCTTCCTCGTTATTCCAAGGACTGGTATCATCGCAATTGAAATGCCACCCAGGCGTATTTTTCGCGCAAGACGCGCGTTACCGTCGTTGCCTTTTGCATCCCGTTATTACCGCTCAGCTTCTTTCGCGAATGTAATGATTTTATGACGTGTAACCTCATCAATGGGTGGGGGCGGTAGACATCATTGTCGCTCATGACTACTTCACTAAGTGTCGAGGCGATGCTCACACCAGTCACCACGAAGAACTACCGTTTTCTATTTTTGTATTCAATCATGTTATTGCACGTATTCGGGGTTCCTGGTTATTGTCACCGATCACGGCACTGGCTTCGTGATTACATGATGGCGTGAGCCGATGTGCCTGGGCATGGTTCCAGGCCACGATGGGGCCTCACCCATACTACCTCAAGCGATCATTGTGTTGAAGCAAAGAACAAGGTTTTGGTCACTATAAAAGTTTACACCCATTAGCTGATCTGCAATCCAATGCATCTCCTGAACTGCTCAACCTCCAAGCGTACCGAACATCAAAGCAGCATATAACCGGATCTACACCATTCCAACCCAGGCATTTGCCTCAGTTACTTTAAGTTGTTGACGGGGTGAAATTCCTTCAGCTAAATTAGTCAGAGTTTCATGACATTTAGTGAAGAGCGTCTTCTCTATCTTGAACGTCAGATGAAACCCGTCGTTTGAACAAGCCAGACCATTTGGGACAAAAGAAGAGGGTCAAACTTCATTTTCGATCAATCGTTTCTCTCGGTTTATTTGGTATCTTAGTCCTTATACGATCGCCAAGCGGTTACGAGACAAGCTCGGTGCTTGCCCAGCCTTGCACCAATGGCCTTATATAAAGAAAACGGTTTTAAAAAATGGGGCCTTAAGCGAGCCATAGATCAGTTGAAGGAGTTCCATTACGTTAAAATTTTCACCTAATGACTCAAGTACCACGTTCTAAAATGATTTTCGGTGTGTGTGTGACAGGTGGTGATTTTCATTTGTGTGCATGGTGTGGTGTGTTTTGTAAACATATTTCTCATCGATTCAAGTCTTTTCCGGTTGTGTGCGTATGTTCATTCATCTCTGCTTGTTGGTTTCGGCGCAGATGATGCTCTCAGCGCACTGGTGAACTGCCTTCCGACACTGGCAATTCACGCATCCCGTCGGTGAGTTGATCGACCTTAAAGGTGTGTATGTTTAGGACGTACTCACGGCTCAACATTTTTTTAATACAGCGCCGTGTTGGAACGACAACCCAGGCAAGAACCTCATATCCGTGAATTGCCCGTACCCAGATTCACCGTACCTTGTAGTGTTGCACGAAACTGCACTATTCGGTAAGAAACCCGTCCATTTTACGATCGTATTTATCTTTATCATCGTAAAGGAATTTCTGAATACATTACATATCATCATATACCCGTACATTTGAATACATTAACAGACAAGATAAACTTGGTGTTAGACAGCATTATAATTTATAAATCATCATCACATGTAAAGAAGACTCATCCGTAACAGATATGTATATATATACATATCAAACAAGTATACAAAGCAAGGTCGCACAAAACTCAAAAATGTACATAATTGTTCGAATACATCCCGAGACACCCCCCCTGCTCTCTCAAAAATAGGGTGTGGCATAAATCCTAGAGACCAACTGGCATGGTGCTCATGATAGCACATCATCGCACGCACCAGCTGTCTCTGTGATCTTGGAGCTGGCTGAAACTCCCACCGTATGGCGCCGGTACTCACTTCGAGCGTTCCATGGGGGCTTCGGCATAGTCCGGGGATCCTGGTGACCATCTCCTCAAGGTTTCGGGACTGCGCGTTCCTCTTCCTTCCGGCGTTCTCTCCTGATTCCCGTGGGCGAGTTGTGTCCTTCCGGGAGACAGAGACATCTCATCGTCTCTCGTTCTCATAGTCCGTACGTACATATAATCATGTTAAGACAAGTGTGTATTAACAAAAAAAACATATAAACATGAAACTCAAAATATGAGGTTCACCGCTCTCGGCTCCCACTATCTCTTCGGTAATGGGAGATCCGGGTTCCTGTAGGCCGCTTCCTAATAGCCGACCTTCCACAACGATCGCCTGGCGCCCGTAGCCACCCAAAGAACTATGGCTTCTGGTGACATCTCACACATCGCGTATCCGTACCGCTCAGCCAGCCGAGCCATTTCGTGCCTCGTGGTACCGAGACTTCGCCATGGCGGCCCTTGGTTCGGAAGGTTGGTATGCTCCAATGAACGAAGGTCAAGATGGAACCACCCAAACTGCCCGCTTCTGCTTTTGGTACTTTGTGAGCCTCGCTCATATTGATGGTCGCTGCACCGCGCCAACCGCGCGCCTGGGGGACCGGCGATTCCGAGGCTGGTGAGCGAGCCCCGTGGCCTCGCGCGGAGCCCCCCTCCGCACCAACAGCCTCGTAATGGCATGGAGAACTACTTCCGGCACAGACTGGTGATGGTGACGTACACTTTCTTACCGCATCCTCGTTGTGCCCTCGGGCACCCGCGCTCAATACCTCTTCCATATTTTTCCATGGTCTCGCTCCCGCCCGCACAGGATTGGACCTCCATGGACAACCAAAGAATAGGGTCACCGCGCGGACTCCAATTCCCGCACCGGTCTCGTATTCTCGAATACCTCTTGGCCACGATCTCGTAGGTTGATTAGATATCGTAGAAGCCGGGCCGAGCTCGAAACATGGCGTGAGGAAGAATCGTTCAATCCGCAACTTCGTATGCCTGCGTGCTTCCGGCTTTTGCATGGCCTCTTCATCCTCATCTCCGTGCTCGTTCTTCCATTCACTGCCATTTTGAGTGTTTATCCGTATTCGCGCTGGCCAAAAGCCCTCATTAGATATTTTGTAAGCTTCAAAATTCAAGAAATTTGTGACAAATGTCGGAATTTTAGGCGTAAAAATTTGGGTTCGCTACCGCGCGACCGTTTTATTTACGCGCGCGGTGTGCGCGGCCCTCTTTAGTGTGTTCGGGCGGTCCGTGCCCGCGCCCGGCGCTCGCACGGGGCCCGGCCCTGTAATTCTGGGGTGCTCCTTACGAGCTGATTATGAAGGAAATCATTAAAAAACGTGTGGAAAGAAAGAGAAAAGGAGCGCTCACCGTCAGGCGTACGCAGACGCCGAATAGTTGTTTTGATTGTCGCAATCACCGCCCAAGATTCTCGTCTAAATGGACCACTGCTAAGCCTCACAAGGTAAATAGTAAAAGTACCTATTTTTTTATCAATTCGGGTATATTTATAACTTTTTCTGTCGCTAAATGAGCTTTAAAAGTTATTTTTGTCAAATATTTACGTGTATTATGTTTGGCATCTTACGCTTGTTGGGTATGTGCGCGCAGTGCTTTAAGTACCTAAAAGGTGGAAATTAGTCGTATTTTATACTTTTTTCGACTCGGTAAATGAAGGTAGCTTCAAAAGTCACCCTGAGTCATCTTTCAGCTTCTTTCCACTCTAAATATGAAAAGATCGCTTTATGGGGTTCTCGTCATTTCGATTCAAGTAAAATGACACGAATCGACATTCGACCCAAAGATAAGTTTAACTCTCGGGTCAGATGGATTGATGGCGAAAGGAATACCTCAGCTATCGTGGATTTGTGGAGGTTTTCCCGGATATTGTTTTCTACCTTTTCAGGACTGGGGAACTATTTACTAAAAGGGACCCGTGAGTTTTTCCATCGTCTTTTCAAACTCTCTAAACACGAAAAGACACCTTGTTCTTCCTTTGCTTTACCTTAAACCATGATGACACCCGATTTCGTCGAAATGACGTTCCAGTTTCTCTTTCCCAGGACCTATTAAATGCACTAGGATGGATTCTGCCCCGAAGGGCGAGACTCTATACTGGCGTTACATATGCTATCCCTTCAAGCTTGTTACTGCAATAATTAGGGTACTCGCTTAAATGGTAAGAAAAATGGAACCATTGTCATTGTCAAAGCAGATGTCGCTTCTTAACATGGCACCTCTTTCTCGCATTCGGTGTCGTGGTCGTGGGACATCTTCATCTCGCTCGTCTACTTCGCTTCTGCTGGTTTGGGGCATATCTTTTTGACCTCTCATCCGTTCATCGCCTCGTCGCCATGACTCGGATCCGTTGATGTAAAACACCGCCAAGTCCATCGTCGTGTCGTTTATGTGTTCGAAAGAGAAGTGTCTTCTCGTAAATATCAACCTTCTCTCGTTTTCTGCAGGCATAACCTTATCTACAACAAAAAACACTATGTTCCTCTCTGCTCTCGTGTCGATGATGTGTGAAATCATTATGGCCCACCTTCGACCGAAGGTCACTCCTCGTCGACTTCAACTCATTATCTGTGAAGTCCAGAGACCCGATGGTACCTTGGAGCTCGCACGTTCAATGGTGGTGTTCACCGCATTCGACGTGAAGTCGATATCATCACCCAATGATTTCGGTGTCTGGCCGCCAACTCATTTACGCGCACACGCCGTAGATTGTACCCCGAGTACCTTGAGGACCATTGTCATTATTGGTGGTTTCTTTCATGGCCCATGGCTGCATTTTCATCATCGTCGGTAATCGTACGATCTTCTCGTATGTTCGACATCGTGCTCACATATCTACATGCCTAACTTGTACTTGTTTGGTCGAGATGGGAGCGCAAGACTCGGATTGTGCCTCGCGAACCAGCCGCGATTGTGGATTATTACTATTGCACACACCTAATCGATCGACGGCCGCACCACACCAGCTCATTTGTTTGATCTTAGTCGGATGGTCGCGCCCATACCCTAGATCCGGGATTATAGTATACTGGAGGTTCGTATGGCCGTCCATACCATATACATACATCATGTACTTTGGAGATACTGGGGCTTGCATTTTCTCATGGTGCCTTCTCGATGGCGGGCCTTTCTGCATGGGATGGCGTGTTCTCGTAAAGTATTCTTTCACCCCTCTCTCTCTCGCTCTCATGTGCTTTTTTAGGGGCATCTGCGTACATGCACCTGTCACCATCCCTACCATTCCCCGTCCCGCACAATGGAGGACCCATTATGTGACCTCGTGAATGACTGCTGCGTTCCTTTGAAAACATCATCAATGCATCCCTCTCGAGTATGAGTTTATTTCCCCCTTGGAGATATCTCCTTGCAAAACTCGTGAGGGCCAGCCTTCTTTGTACCGGCGCGGGCAGAGCGCTCAGTTGCTCGCGCCACTGTGAAACTTAGGGAGGTCGGCCACTTCTGGCACTCGCTGCAGAGTGTAACGCGCTGTACCTATTTTAGGATCAAGTGAACATGATGAAGAAGGAGTTTCTAAACGGAACTCACAAAACCATCGCCTATCTGAGTTGGGAGGTTTGGGTCATGGAGTTCAGAGGAAGGGGAAACTCTGCTCTCGTCACTCTCATGGAACCTTCCTGCCGATAGGGCTAATCCCATAATAATAGGATCCCAACTCCTCCTTTCCCCATCTATAAAAGCCTCGCTGACCATGGCAAGCTAGCTCTGAAGGCTCAAGCTGCATCTCCTCATTCTTGCTGCCTTTGTGTTGCAAAAAAGAACTTCTTTTCCCCAAGGCCCATTTAAGCCAGGAGACCATTATTACGAGACTTCAGAGAGGTTTTTCTTTCTGCTATTGTTAGGATGTGGATACCACCGGAGACCCGTTCGACAGAAGTCGTTACGCGTAACTTGCTGGTAACTTATTCGTTATTACTTAACAGATGACTATGATTATGTTCAATTTCATTTTACATCGTTAATGTAGTTATATCTTTTTTCTCGACCGATGTTTAGTTATGGCGATGGCCGGTTCTTTGAAAGTTGGTCTGCTGTTTTTTCGAGGCAGTGTTCATCTCACGTGAGATCGTGGAAGGATTGTGATTCTTCTCAGGTCGAAGGACGGGACACTTTTCGTATCATAGCGCGAACCCATGTAGGCTTCATCCCCCAAGTCTTTCACCCGTAATTAGAGCTTGCGTCATATATAGCATTGTTTTTGTTTGTTGCCAGGACCCCTGGGCTAGTAGACTCGTCCGTCCACAGATTTAAACCTCCCCCAACAATAAACATATTTGCACAATGTTCACCATATTATTGTCACCCTTAATCCTTACAATTTTTTCTCCATAAATGTATATTTTCAATCTTAATTCACATATTCTTAGTGATCACTAAAACCTATAAAACATCATCACACAAAGTCTTTATAGGTAATTCAAAATTTTGTAATGTAACTATAGTCAATGATTATAGGTTTTTTAAGATGGATTTTCAGTCAAGGTATTTAGCATGGTTGGGACTTATATCATGTCTAGGTGAGAAAAAACTAAGGCCATGGCCCAAAATGAGTATTACTTCTAGCTCAATGGAAATGAAAATGAATTTAATCATAATGTAAACCCTTACTTAGGATTGCTGGCCCTTGTAAGGATATTTAAAAACATATTGAGCCAAAAGTGACAACATTAGTATGTTTTCGTTGCAAGATGGGTCCTTAAGACCTCTTCCATGGTTGTGAGAGGAAAGAATGAGTCTTAGTGAACAAAACCTCTTATTTATTTTTATGTCTACGATGAGACCCTGGCTTCACACAATGATCTCATTAGCGATATGTGTAATCTAGGGAGTTATTTGGACATATTAGCATGCTTTGGGCCTTAATAGTGATTTCTTTGGCATTATTAATGTGTTTTTCAGAATAATGTGCCCTTGATCTTTCACTATTGCTAAGGGAGGAAAAAAATATTCTAAGGTTCAAAACAGCTTCCACATGTTGACACACGGTCAAGGACTTAAGCCACCACACAACCGCCTATTTAAAGTGGATCCCAGAGGACCTCAGACTATTATTTTGTCATTGCATATGTGGGTAATATTTGGATCCATAAATGATAGCCCTCGTACAGCCATCGTAAAACTCCCATAAAATTAGGTTATTAAACAATTAAACATTATTAATTATTATATTGATAACATAATAAGAATATTCTGTGTAATTATTAATTATGTAATAAAATACTTAAAAGTATTATTTCTTAATTATTTTATTTAGAATAATTTAAATTCTTCTATGAAATAAATTATATTTCCAAGTTGTATATTTTATGAGTTTTAGAAATAATGAGTAATAGATTTGGAAAAAGTATGGATAAGTGATATTTTTCTCACAAGGCAAAAACATAGCTAAAAAATATAAGCATGAGATTTATGATTGCTTTTGTGAGTTAGAAAATGTAAATGTCATGATTTAGAAAAGATGGAATTATTTTATGATTTAGAAAAATGCCGGAATACTTTTACGATTTAAAAGTCAGAATGCTTTTATGATTTAGAAAAGATGGAATTATTTTATGATTTAAAAAGTTGAATATTTATGATTTATAAAAATCTATTCTATTCTATTAATTCTATTTATTATAAGACCTATGAGGGAAATAGAAGAGAAGGGGAGAACATATGGAGAATGGAGCCAAGGAAGAGGAAGAGAGTATTCCAAGCATGCACCGTAGACATAGTATTTCTTGAAAATATTTTTTTTTTCATATGGGCCATGATTCTATAATGATTGAATTTATTTTCAATAAAAATTTCAGTGTATTAAAAGCATATGTGAGATCTTGATACAAATAAATTCCTAGATTAATATTTGATATATTAACTTATTTTTCAAAGAATATATGGTATACTAGTACAAAAAGATACTTATAATATAAAATAATAAACTAGTTTTATTAGGTGATAGCCCTGGACTAATGTATGACCTTATAATTTAAAGGCTATAATATCTTTCATTATTTTTTGGAAATATATAAAACTATCATTATTTTTTTGTAATGTACCTCTATTAACACAACAACAACAAAAAAAATTTGTTTCAGGCATTAATAGCTTATAGACTAGGATGTAATTCCAACTTATGTCTAAAATCGGGCCATAACCTTCATGTTGAGGTATAGTTGACTTTCCCAATTATATACTTGGTTTTGGGCATATATATACATATAGTATTACATGTGACATAACTTCTACATATGATAAATATCATTTCCATAAAATTAACATGTATGCAGATTATATATATATATTTCTGATATATATATGTATATG
Organism: Pinus albicaulis; assembly: GCA_034641835.2. NCBI lineage: Eukaryota > Viridiplantae > Streptophyta > Pinopsida > Pinales > Pinaceae > Pinus > Pinus albicaulis. The sequence goes on along the minus strand of JAXQQM020090056.1, from coordinate 138,851 downwards.
ACTAATCCTCTTATACCATGCACAAATTCACAAAAATGGCGTAACGCTCTAACCAGAAGGTGACAAACGTTTTAGATGGCTTCATCAATGATATATAATGTAAGGCCTACAATAATTGAAACGTGCTACATACCACCATCACAGTCTCGACAAATACATTAACACAGACATATAATCATTTGAGACCCTAAGGATTTACATTTGCATTTGTGTCTAACTGTAGCATTTTCTAGGTTCTACTGGTTTGGTTCTGTGACGTTGATTTAATAGACCTTACAAGCACTGGGCACCACTAATAAAAGTTGTGCCACATCGAAGCTTGGGTTCACATGGCTATATGTTGGAACGTATATGCAACTAACACTCGTGTTTACCAGGACTCGTGCTTAATAATTGTTCGTAGCATGCCGCTCACCCCAAGCGATGATGTGCCTACGGGAGCAGGAGCTTCGCAACTTAATTGTTCTGGCTGTCGAGGATCGTTGCAATCCCCGCAGACCGGCCGTGCAGACATGACAAGTGTAGGGCGCGGCGGGTTAGGGTTTTCAGATTATGGTTCCGCTTGTGCTTTAATTCATCCATCGTACAACTCGCTTTTTTCTCCGGAACGCAGTGTTGCGGCCATCCCTTGGCTCGGCAAATCGATGTAGGAGTGAAGTCTTCCGCAGGGGGTTCTCTGCCTATTCTCCTATGTCATTCTCGCCCGTTGAGGTCGTTTCTCCCACAAATACCGAAACTCGACATCGTGGTACCGTTCAACGCAGTAACTTCTTGTTTATTTGGGGCTTGTATTTAGTTCGCCACTATTTAACATAAATCATATTACGATTACAAAATCTTTTTAAATCTTTTCACCAAGGTTTATGTTTCATTGTTTATGAATTTTTGTTTATAATAAATCTATTTTGTTTATAAAGTGAATTAATAATTTCTCCGATACGTGTTCTATTTCTTTGACCGGGAGCGGCTTCTATGAAGAGATTTCCGTTCTTAAGCTCTCGTACGCAATAACATCTCGAGGATCGATGTTTCATCCCATCGTCGTTACGTATCTTGTGCATGCTAATGGCCGTAGTCTTTAAGTTGGGGAACTAACGTAATTTTTATTGGTTTCTATTGTAGTGATATCGTAACCTTTTACATCTTTACCCATTTTTGGAATTGGATATACCACTTGACTCTAAATCGCTCATCAATATCTTCGCGGATTTATAATACATCTTTCCAGTATGCAGCGCCACCATACTTACCGAGGTGAAGTTTTCGGTGACCGTGTATACCCTAGCCTCAAATTTACGTGATTTTCGTGACAAAGCGTTTTCCATGTACTAACTTGAACTTCGCTCACACCTACAAGCTTCCGTATTCGTGCTGTCCCATCTTATAGCTTCGATGAATGCTTGAGTAAGGCAGGAAGTCGGTTCCTTAATTTTTCGTGATGGAACGATGCCATCATTTCTCGCTATGAACTCGAAGCGACAATCCTTGTTATTAATGGATAAAGTTTTGTTTTCAATTCAATCGTGCGAATTCGGCATATCGCCGCTGCCGTAATCTCTCGCGTTTTTAAGTTTCGTTGTGTTTTATTCATTTATGCCAAGACACATTAAGCTTCCAAAGTTACTAGTCGTAAATAAAGAATGTCGATTTTGGATTGATATATATATGTTGCATATTCCTGTTAATTTGTTTTGACTTAGTTCTCGGCATAATATATATTTCACAGATGCCGATGTGCGTGATTGAACATGTTACAAAAGCCTGTTATTCATCGTGCTCATTTATACTTGTTCCATCCATAATGTTCTCTCTATTGGCATTATATACTAATTTTCCGTATTTGCATTCTTGCTAGAGGGTCCGTAATTACACCGTAGAGTTAATAGATTTAATATCTATCGTAGGCTTCCTACTTGTTATTTCTCGTACTGAAAAACATAAAGCAATGTTTGGCCAAGTTCTCTTTTATATCTACTTAGTTCTTTACGTTAAGCTACTTCCGTATTAACATGCTTCAAACCCATTTTTTTTTTTCTAATACTGTGCAGAATTTCGTTATTATTTAGCAATATCCAATACACCTAATGGTTACTCCTCCTAACTTTTCAACTACCTTTCTACATGTCCATTTTTTATCTTAAACAAGATTCAACACAACTTCTCTTAAGGTCTATATTCACAATAGGTCTATATTCATCACTCTTGTGATGAGTGTTACTCATATAACATATTCCAATATTTCGCTTTATGCGTCGATAAAAATTATAGTTTTTTTATCCTCAATCATCTACAATGCGACCGTTATCCGTGTTTAGATCCTTTTTAGCAATGACAGCATAGCCAGTGAACAAGCAAGAATTTCCACCAGGTGATTTTTGGCCGACTTCCTCTTCACAGACTTATGTATCTATATATTTTACTTTGTATTTCTCGTGCTCTTTCGTTCAGATGATCATTAGGCCCTTAATCAAACTTCCTGGAATACAGCCCGATAACATTTTCAATATTTTAAAGTTTTGAAGACGTAGGCATAGATGCATGCCTCTCGCATACATCTATCTTTACAACAACTACCATCGCTCCAACTACTTTCCCCCGTAGTTTTTACGTGACGTAAATCGATGCTCCGTTCATGGTATTTTTAAGTAATACGTTTACAATCTTCCATCACACAAACTTTTTATCACACAATAGATTTTGTATGCGGTTTTTCTCTCCTTATTTTTCCTGCTATAAACCATTCAACATGCATGACCCTATGGCATGTATTCAATCGTTCCATGGGAAAACCAGGGAAACAAATTTCTCCTCTTGCTTCACCCAAATGTGAGCAGAGAACAACGAATCGGGATAGTTTAAAGTCCCTAGTGTTAAATCCTCGTACTTAGTTAGGATTCAACTTCTTTACTTCTCCATATGTGTACAATTACATTTAACAGAATACTATAAATTCTAAATTTTTCAATTTTTTCCGTAACTCAAAATTCGAGGGTTGTTGTTCTCACTTTTTGTTATTGACTGCGTGAATTCGTGCTATCATTGTTGTTATGATAGATTTAATCGTTGAACTTAATGTTCATGATACCGGTTTGTCAATATCTTCGTTTACACAAACAGTAAATTTAATACTTCCCTTAAAAGATAGCCATCTATACCATACACAATTATTATATTGGCTTCCTTGCCTGTCTATCATTCAAACCTCATTATTACAATGCACTCATCTTCACACTCAACTATTTGTCTCTCATCACTAACAGTCGTAGCGAACACATATACACGAACCATTAATCCATATATTGCATTGCATAATGCAATACATACAACTATTCACACATTCCATAATGGTATTCATAATATCGTTATTTCGTAAATTGCATAAAGGACTATATCACACCTATGTATAATTTGCACAAAAGACTATAATATCACAATTCCATAAATTGCATAAAAGACTATAACTAAAATTTTAAAACATAAAGGAACATGTTTAATATACTTACAGAGATATCTCTAAATTTATGCATGCACACCTCTACTATGACCAGTCCTCCCAACCTTAGAATCCTCTTATCTCCTGTATCGTACCCCAGCAAAGAGATCTTCCCCGTGTTACCAGCCTCAACCGTTCCGGGAGCGTACCTTATTTAAGTTGTGCTTCTCACTGCTTCAATCAAGCTCCGCACCCTGGTGATGCTGTCCTCGCTAGGCCTAGGCTTCCTAGCCCCAGACTCTTTAAAGTCGTCAAGATTTTCTCGGGGCCTTTTCCAGTTTTTTCTACCCTTCCCCAACTACCTCTTCATCGGGGAAATTTAGATTTTTCCTCAAAAATCTAAATTAGAAATACCCCTTTCAAGGATTTTTGAAAAGATTTGGGGAAAGTCTTTTTTCCTTTCCATCACCCTTGGATTAGGAATGTGATCTCACTTTTCTCATCCGGGTCAGCAGGCTACATCATATTTATTTTATTTTTTCATAATTAATTAATTAACTTGTATATCCACACAACAATCATCCACTGGGGTCTACCCCTTTGGATTTATGTTCAAATGTCCATTTTGAAAAGTACAGAACTTGGGGTGTTACATATTCCCCTTCTAAAACAAACACCGTCTTTGTTGACAATTGTTCACTAGTTGATTTTGGAATGCTTTTCCATCATCTCGAGCTTTCTCCTCGCTATGTAGTTTTTGTTGTGCAAAGTGCCCACCGCACCTTTACTCAGCCATCGTTCACTTTCGCAATTCGTCTTTTCTCGCTTTCATCTTGAAGCGACTGAAGGAAATTCTCTTCCTGGGTTCCACCCCCGGACCATATTTTTAAAATTTGGACCCATGGAGAAGCACTCATGTACAAAATTATAACTTTTCTATTCCAACAAGGAGACATGAAATATATCAAGAAATTTATTGCCAATGGTATAATAAATGTATAAGCTATTGCTCTCAAAGTATATACCCTCTCGCTCAATTTTATTTATCGTTTTGCGGCTTGAGCTCTTTCCACTTCTTTGCAAGAAGTCCGTATGGAAGATCTTTTTTATTCGTTTCTTCCGTCCACAATTCATACCAATGTAAGTAATACTGTACACATAATTGATAACTCACAACCGCATCCGTATTTCAACACCCCAAGAAATTCAGTTTATAAATCAAACTGCCTGAAATTGATAATAGTTTAGGCACTTTTTAGTACACTACTATCCTTTCTTGTTTCTTTCAGTTGAGATTTTTCTCGCTCAACTTGGTCTGGCTTCAAATTTTTTCGATTTTCTAGGTGATTTATTTTCGCTTTTTTTCCTCTTTGTTTCGCAGTGCCCAATTTTCACATAATACTTGGCCGTGTACCAAATTTACAACTTTTTCATTATACTCATAAATGAGACAAAACAATTGTATCACAGGTATGCTATTATGTTTACCTTTCTAATTTTATAGCCGATTTCTAGTATTCCTTTTCATTGTTTTCATAACCAACCAATTTAATTTATGAACAACTAGACTCATTAATAATCTCAATTCTATGCTTACCTCTCACATGAAATTGTATCCATTAATTCAAAACTTAAGGAACAAATTTGGAGCCGATGGGCTCTCCACACTCAAGTCCAAAGTACTACCTCATCCTTCTTTCTTCTTGCCTAGAAATGTATATGATTTCACATCATTTCTTCCTATTTTTGAATTTAAGACTCATGAAAATTAACTTTGAAAAAATTTACACCATGTACTTCTGTATATGTGAATACATGTTTCCTTTTCTGGTGATAATTCATCACATTCACAAATATTAATACCACAATGCCAAAAATAAATTTGATACAGCTTTCCCCCTTTTTTTTTTTTCCTCTCATAGTTTATATACCAAAATAGAACAAAAGTATTCCAACTTTTTTTCCTAGCCGCGTAACTTTTTTTTTGCAGGATAAAAGCATTCTTTTATTTTTTTTTCTATAAAAGCAACCTACAAATCTCTCATGCTTTTATTTTCAAATCGTATTTGTTTTTTTTTTTTCCGAGGAGAAATATCACTTCTCCATCTTTTTCCACCTCTTTTACTCATTATTTCTAAACTTATAAAATATACCAACCGGAAGAATATAAACAAATAATTAGGAAATCATTCTTCCACTATTACCGCAGTATTCTTTCCTTACAAATCATCGTGAAAGTTTTAATTTACTCCCTTCATTCATTCTTTCCTCATATAATGATTATATCTTAAGCCCTGGGGTAACATACATCCATGAGCATATAGTATATCCACTAGTTTGTATATATCATCTATATTTCCAAACCTTATTGGTATAAACTAGTGATATATATATATATATATATATATATATATATATATATATAGCTTTGGCAATATTAATTAAGGAATATATGAATATATATATATATATATCCCTATATTCATATATACTCATATATAAGTTCAAAGCCTTTTTGAAAATTGTTACCATATATATTTAAAATAATCCTTTTATTTTTTTTTCAAGGCTAGACATATGTATTACTATTCATTTTCACCAATTATATATTTAACTCTTCCCATGGCATTGTATTGAGTGTATCCATATATAATGCTTATATACCGTAGGACTCAAACAAACTTTTTTTTTTTTTTTCCGTGATGCTTACAGACAAGATTGTATGAATAAGTCGTTCGTAAATAGCATTTATTTTCATCTAGTGTTATATTTACCCCTTACTCCATCCACTTTTCGTGCAATACACTAAATTCGTATCCTTCCTTACAAACCCCATGTATACAATCACATATGTATCAACATACATCCTTAATATATATATATGTGTCAATATATATATATATATATGTATTTACACATGTATCAATATATATATATATATCCTCACATAAAATTTTTAATTACACTGTGTAATATTTTAACCACAAGTAAATGTATCCTATTCTATCTTCCCCAACCATACCTATATAGACGTGATCGTCTCACAATATTAAAAGAGATGTCTTTTTTTTTCTTTCTTTTTCAACATAACATATGTTATAGGAGTATACATTTTATCAAATAACCCCACCTACTATCTATACCCCAAGCCAATCGACAAACATTCTTGCCCATATCATGATAATAAACTTCACCATATCATTAACCCATATATATTTGGGATATATATATGTGCATATTTATGAATACAATCCCTATGCACCTATCATTTATTAATACCTAATGTACGTACACACTTACAGATATATACGTGCCCATATATAGATATATTTCATACGTACAATGAACGGGCCAAACACGTGTCTTTCTCCAAAATCCATATACCGCATATCCAACTTTACAATGTATCTCGAAACGATCACTTCGTGGTTTTTCATCTTAGAATCTGGGATCATATACCTGAAACGATGTATATATTTCGGCGAAGGGTGGTAAGGTACGGCGGAAGTGGTTTTTCGTGTTTCCCACACTTCGCATCCCCCCGACCTCTACCTATGCGTGCCCTCCCCTTGGTGTAGACTCCATATCATGCACACACCGAGGGCTTGGTCGCTCGCTCGCGTTGTCGAACCTTACACTCTAAAACCAACTTACACGCTATCTCCGGCGAAAGCGGTGTACAAGGCGTGGGCGAGTGTCGGCGCAGTCCGAGATGATCGTAGGTCCGGCGGTGGGTCCCGTACGGTTTCCTGCCTACGTCTCTGTTATATTATTTATTTGTACGCAAGACTTTCCGCCTATCCGGCAGACAAAACCCTCACGTGTCCTCCGCTAAATGGGTTCGTATTTCTGTTTTTGGGCCACCGCTCACCGAATTACTAACAATTCTCTCGGGATCGTATTTCGTGCTTGTCTAAATGCGTATTCAGGGGTTTTAAACTTCTCGCGAATTGTCCACCCTTTTTCGTCTTTAAATTATTAATCGCTTCTGTGCTTCTGTCAGTATTAGGGTTCGTTTATCGCTATTTAATAGTTGTACTGTGCCCGGCTGGCTCATTTTCTCGCTAACAATTTTCCAGGTGCGGTGGAACGACCATGTGGATGGGGTTACTTCCGAGATAGCATTAACCCTCTTAGTTGTTATTCATGCGTTTATTATCTTATCCCATATGTTTAGTTCTTGTCAGCTAAATTTATTTTGGGATTAAAATCATTTCTTCAGTGTTTATCTTCCCCGCAGCGCCCGATCGATACTGTGTTTGTTTGGCCCTTTCGTACATTTGTTGCATATACTCCGGATGCAAGCTGCTACCATTGACGCAGAAACCTTCATCGCTTCACTGCTACCGAAACGCCATTATTAACGCGATGTCAAGTCCGGGGTTTTTCTTTGTTTGATTCTCATTTTATATTAGTTTTTACTTTTCTTCCGGGCCCCTAAACGACTACAAGATAGGGTTTAGGTGTTTAACCTTCGTTGCTGTGAATTTCGCGCTATTAATATTATCCCCTGTTCTTCCTGCCAGATCGTTATTATCATTGCACAGATCGCACGCCTAATTATCCTTTCTACCCAAGATGAAGCCTAAAATGCTTACTTTCAATATTTAATAGCATATTTTATCCTGGGTTTTCATATCGCCAGGTTTTTATCGTTAACTTTTTTTGCTCTCGCTTTGGGAGAAATGTTTAAAGGGTTTTCTTTTGCCACTCCGCCGTTATTACGATGGCGACGATGGTAAAAAGCGACCGACCACGGCAGCAGGAGAAATAGTAATATTTCGCCCTGGGGAAGAAATCATTCCCACCGTCATGTTGGCATTGATCCCATTCGCGATCGCATAAAGACCATCGCTTTTTCATTACCGCTTTGTGACAAAGCCAATCATCACGTCGGCGCATGCGCTTAGCAGTTTTCCATATGCATCTGCCGCCATTTTCTTTACATCCACCTTTCTATTGATAGATTCATGTAATTAGCTTTATATGTTTAAATATTTTTATTGAATTTCATCACATATCATAGGCATATAATTTGATGGTATAAAGACGCATGTGACTTCCAGTGACTCCTATATATGATTAGCAATTGATTTTAAAGGAATGCTACAATCACAAGACCCATTACAGCCCGTACAAATTTCATACAATGACGAACGTTTTTGGCATATATTCGAGCTCAGATGTTTGGCCTTTCAATAAGTCGTATTTATAACCACCGTTGAACTAGACTTATTTATATGCACATGTGAACCTGAAAATTCCATCGAGCTTATGGTATAGTTTCACATCTTGTTAAAGTTATATATTGCTTATTTTATTTCCAATCATATCTTTATCATTACCCTCACGGGAAGGGGTTTCTCGCTTATTTCACATATATATATATATATATATATATATATATATTATATGTATTTATTTAATCGTATGCGCACGAACACGTTTTACTTATTTCACTCTTGTATACACATATATTTATTGTTAAACACATAGGCATGTTCAATCGTACCGAATTGAAGGGGCTTGGTTCTAAACGTAAACAATGGACAACATGGTGTTAATAATTCACAATTATTATAGAGTGTGTGAAACTTATACACCTAGGGCATATTATTTCAACGAGCGAGTAAGATTACCAACTTCCTCACCTACTCATGTGAGCCATCGTTATATGGTATTTATATTTTTATATGTAGTCACTAATCATTTTGTTGCCCAACGTAATTATACTTTAGTCTTGGTTTATGATGCTTAACTCAAAATTGAGATGGATTTTAGATCAAAGGTGTTTGTATTTGATATACATGGTATATTCATTCTGGTATTATGATTCCTTTTAAAAGTTTGAAAAATATTGACCGTAAACCTCATCCTTGATTTACTTTACGATATACATCTGCATCTACCACCATGGTTTTCCACTTACCTCCTAGCATAAAGTTTCACAAAGAATACACATACATGATATAAAATCCAATAAATTTCTTCTGGAAATGTATAAGACTAAATGTCTATCTGTGCTTCTGCAATGACTTCTCATAATTGGTCATTATCATAGAATATCATAGGTATATTTTTTTTTTCAGGAACTAAACCATAATTAATCATCTATAGGATTGAAGTAACTCAGATTTAAAACCAAATTTGGTTTAGAGATTCCAGAGTTTCTACTCTAGGGAGGGTCCGGTTCACACCTAAATAAAACTGTAATGGTGATGTACCCAAGGACAGATTTTTGTTAAATGTAGCACCAATTTTTCTCATTGTTAATAAATCAAATTCTATATGTAGCCAATTCACACTGCCACAAGACATAGTAACAAGAATTTCGTAACATACCACAAATCACAAAGTGACCAACCTTCCACCATAGAACAACTTTTACTCTTATTCCTAGAAGTTCCTTTTCCTATGTATCTAGGATTACAAATTCATTTTTTTTTTCTCTGTTTTTCATCATGTATGAACACTTAGTTTAGCAGCTTCTTTAAGAATGGAAAATCATCCTTCTATACTCCTTGTAGTCTTTACCGACCTCCGCATGTTCCTTCTATCGTATTAAGATGGTTTACATTTATTTTATTTACATAGAACAATATTTTTCCGAGAGATATCGCTTCTGCTTTTAAACCTATTATAGGTTTAACCATTCTCGTATTATTCAATATCGATGTTTCTACTTCTCCATCATAACTGTTATATGTATACCGAAAGAGCACTGGTGTTACATCCAAGATATAGAAACATTTTTTTTTTTTCTATAAAATTTATAATAATAATCTATTTTTGGTGAGCACATATCTTTAAGCCCAATTTTTGAACCTTTGCTCCTTATACCATTTGTCACGTCTCCTCAAACCTATTTTTTTTTCTAATATCAGTGAATTCTCGTTATTATTTAGTAACATCCATTATACCTAATGGTTACTCCTCCTAACTTTCTTAACTACTCTTCTATAAGGGGTTCATTTTTATCCAATAAGATTCAACATGTCTCTCTTAAGGTCTATATTCATAATAGGTCTATATTCATCACCCCCGTGATGAGTACATTTGGTATAACATAACCCAATATTCTTCTGCTTTATGCGTCATAACAATTATAGTTTTTATCTCAATTACTCACAATGCAGCATCGTTATCCGCGTTTAGATCCTTTTAGTAATGACGTACAACCATGGAATACAAGAATCTTCCATGAGGATTTTTGGGCTTGACCTCCTCTTCATAGTATCTATGTATCTATATATTTACTTATTTCCTTTGTGTCATTTTGACATTTACCAGTTTTCTCAATCAAACTTCCTCAGCTTACAGTGCTCGAGGAATATTTTCAATATTTTTAAAGTTTCAGCATTTAGTGTACATGTATGCCTCCTCGTGTATATCTATCTTTGCTAGCGAACCACTATTGCTCCAACCATTTTCCCGTATGTTTTTATGGGATTTTGAACCGACGTTCGTTTCAAGTATTTTTAAGGCTACGTTTACAATTTCATCACACAAATCTTTATCATACAATAGATTTTGCCGCGGGGTTTTTCTCTCTTATTTTTCTCTCCGTTATAACCATTCAACATGTGCATGACCCTACAGGCGTATCTGTCCGTTCAGCGGTAAGAACTAGAAACAACTCCTGCTTCACCTCCAAATGGAGTTAGAGAACACAGAATCGGATAGTTTAAAGTCCCTAGTGTTAAACCGTACTTAGTTAGGATTCAACTTTACTTCCATATGTACAATTACATTTAATAGAATACCGTAAATTTTAAATTTTTAACTTCTTTTCCGTTGCAACTCAATTTATGCTTCTGTTGGGGTTCCCTACTTTCGTTATCGATCATGTTGAATTCGTGCTATCATTGTTGTTATGATAGATTTAATTTTTCTGGAACTAATGTTCATGGACATCGGTTTGTTAACACTGCTTATGAAATACAAATTTAATACTCCTTGGAAGATAAGTTTGGCCCATACTTACATAATTATTATATTGGCTCCTCAATTGGTCTATCTCAAACTCATTATTACAATGTACTCATCTCTACACCAACCATTTGTCTCATCGTCATTGAAATGAGTTGTACTGTGAAGGTTACCTAACCATTAATCCATTCAATACTTGCATAATGCAACATACATAACTATTCACACATTCCATAATGTACTATAACATCATTATTTCACAAATTGCATAAAGGACTACAATATCACAATTCCATAATTTGTATAAAGATACAATATCACAATTCCATAAATTGCATAAAAGACTATAACCTCAAAATTCTCAGAAAACATAAAGCAATGTTTAACACAACATTTACGTATATCTCTAAATTTATGCATGCACACCTCTACTATGACTCGCCCTCCCAACCTTAGAATTTTCTTTATTCCCTGGTGATTCACCTCTTTATGCCAAGAGATCTTCCTCGCAACAGACCAGCCTTCACTGCTTCGGGAGCAGCCTTATTTAAATCGTGCTTTCCCCAAGCTTCCTCGTTTTCCAATTTCGGCGTCCGTAATTTCGTGACGTTTTATTCCTCGCTAGCCCAGGCTTCCCATTCTCGTACTCTTTAAAGTCGTTTAAGATTTTCTCGCTTTTCTCAGCCTTTTTTTCTCACCTCTTCTCAACTACTCTCTTCATTGGGGAAATTTAGATTTTTTCTCAAAAATCTAAATTAGAAATAATTTCTTTCAAGGATTTTTTGAAAGATTTGGGGAGAGCCTTTTTTTCCTTTTCCATCACCTGATTAGGAATGTGATCTCACTTTCTTTCTATCCGGTCATAAGGTACAACATCATATTTATTTCTTATTTTTTCATAATTAATTAATTAAATTCACATCCACACAATAATCATCCATCGGGGTCCACTCTCTTTGATTTATGTTCAAATGTCCTATTTAAAAGCACAGAACTTGGGGGTACATATGGTCGTATAACATTATTAACCAATCATATGCGGCCGTGATAATACATTAAAATTAGATGCAAGGTACTAGCTATGACTTTCCCATGTGATATCTCAATGTTTTATATTTTCTATATAAGTACCGTCATATTAATCAATCTCATGTATAAATTAATTTTGTGGGACAACTACATACCCTGTGTTTTCGATCACGCCTTGCTGAACACAATGTATGAAATATATTTCGCTTAATACCTTCTTAATTGATTCAATAACGTTTTTAATAAAAGAAGATTCGTTATAATTTTATAGTATTATATTCATACCTTCCATGTATTTGCTTAAATGTTTATTTTTGCATATTACATGTTCTATTTTAGATGCATCCATGATAAAGTTGATCGAAATTATCTCATTGGAGAATTTGCTTCAGTGATGCTCTTAGCATCTCAATTTGTACAGTGTGAATACTGTTTTTTTCTATAATTGTTTTTCTTAGATGTAGAGTATTTCCATTCTAAAGAATCGGCCATTAAATTTTACTTTGGAATCCCCTTGGGTATTTCTTTAGGGACAAGATCACCGTATTTGCACCCGAAAGTCAGTTTACATTCGGTGATACCATTCCTGTGCTATTGTTCTTGCTTGCCCACAATAAGAGGTAGAAGATTGTCTTCTGCTATTTATCATAAAAGTAAGAACACCACATTTGCCTAAATTCTCCTTTCCCGCCATTTGGGTTGAACATTGTCAGATTCATTTCCCACCCGTTCCTCTCTTATTTGTTGAAACAGTATTAAAGTTACAAATAAAATTCTTCTTATCATAATTACTCTTACTCAAAATAAAGACCTATATGCTTATTTCCTATAGTTGAATCTCCTTATCTACCATCACGCAGTAATAATCGTGCTGTAAATTCATGATAAACACCGTAAGAAAACATTTACACTTAATATAGAGTAGTTAATTATATGTAGCCAATTCACACCGCAGAAATAAAATCTCCGGGTGGTTTAAATACATACCACTCATGCAGAGATCAACCTCCCAACCGTAGAGTTTTTTTCTCTCAAAACTCACCTCTTAGCTAAGACCACTCACCACAGATCAACCTCCTCGATCTCGTTTAGAGACAGCCTTATTTGCTTGGCTAGCTCCTCAAAGTCTGTTTTCTTAATTCCGCGCCCGTACCAGTGATGCTTTTCTTCTCGTTTGCCTAGGCTTCCATTTTTTAGATTCTTTAAAGTCAGCTTTTATGCTTTCACCTTTTCCGCATTTTTTACCCTTCAAACTACTTTCCCGCCTATTGGGGAAATTAGATTCTTCTCAAAATCTAAATTAGAAACAATTCTTCCATGATTTTTTTACGATTGTGGGGAATAGTTTTTTATCCATCCCCATGGATTTAGCAAGTGATCTCAAAACTTATTTTTGGTCAATATTCACACCAAGATTTTATTCATATTTTCAAAATTAAATATTAAATTACATTCACAATTTATTTATCCCTTTGTGTCCACTCCCTTAGGATTTAAGTTAAATTTGCCTAACTTTGAAATTCCAACACATAAATTGGGGTGTTATTCCCCCTCTCAAAATAAACACCGTCCTCGGTGTTGTTATTTAACTACTAGAGTTCATTTTTTCAAACAAAAACGCGATATCTTTCCACTATCCCTCTGCTTCTTTCCGCATAGCTTTTTCAGTAAAGTGCTTCCATCGCACTCTTTACTCGGCTACTATTCCGTTTCTCAACTAACTCTTCCCGCTCCAATACTTGAAGAGGTTCTAGCAAACTCCTTCGGTTCCACTCGTACAACATTCCAATCAACTATGTGAGAAGCATCATGCACATATCTTTTTTTAATATCATAAACATGAAACAAATTAAACTCTAATATGGGTGGTAAGGCCACGTTTTTGTAAGCCACCGGCTCCACCTTCTAAGACTTCAAAGACCACAATATCTAGGAGCCAATTTTACACAACTTCAAAGACAAAGGTGCTCTTTTTGGTTTAATACGAACACACACATGATCTCTCACTTGAATTCCTGCACTCTTTTTCTTATCAAAGATAGCTTTTTCCGGCGATCTTGTGCCGTCTTTGATGTTTCTTCGTATCCTCCCCGTTAACAATTCTCTCCATCTTCCTTGTAAGGCATGAGGTCCCAACATTAGTTTATCCTCCTGTTGGACTTGAAGCTCAAAGGAGTACGTACACTTTCTTCCACATGTTGCCTCAAAACCCGAGCTCATTTGATAGAACAGAAAATGTTATTATAGGCAAATTCGGCCCAAATGCAAATAATCTTCCCAGCCTCTTGATTGTTCATCCACTGCATGGCGATTCTCAAAGACATCTCGAAAATTTGGATTAGTCCTCTCGCTTGCTTACCTGCCTCGAGGGTGATATAACATTGTGGTCCAAATTAGTACCCATCCCACCAAACAATCCTTTCTGTAAAAAGGCTGTGTAAATTTAGCATTTCGTCCTAGGACAATTACCTTTTGGAAATTTTCATGAAGCCTTTACTACTCTTTAAGAAACACATTCGCTACTTGAGCCGTCCTAAAGGTAGATTTCATCGGTATAAAGTAAGTTTTGTGAGAGTGTCTACTACTACCATTATTAATCAGCAAGTTGATATTTAGCTAAAATTTCATATAAAGTCCATGAAACTGTGGTCTCATTTCCATTTCGAAATTGGCAAAGAGTTTAAAAGACCCTATCAGAGTAAGTTGATGCTCAACTTTTGTTTAGCTGATATTCCATGCACCTACTTAAATATTCTCACATCTCTCTTCATTCCCGCCTAGAACAACTTTTTTTTGTGGTCATGTAACATTTTCTCGATATCCTTGAGGTCTCGGTGAGCAAGGGTCGTTTTTCATATTCATCCAAAATTTCTTTTTACGACCCCATACTTGGAATAGCATAACCTGCTTATACCAGAGCACTGTTTTGAGTGAAATCAGTTTTTCTTCCTTTCCGTAGTTTCACCAAGAGTGTCATAGTTTGATTTTGATTTTCATTTCTTTCACCAATTCTTTTACTTTATCCGTGCACTACTTCCACAACAAGTATATTTCGACAAGTATTCCCACTTAATGCATCAAATAAATTTATTTTCTTTTCCCCTTGATATGTTTTATATCCATATCAACCACTTGTGCATGATGTACCTATCCGGCTTGCTCGTATTCGTACTCGCCTTGGGAAAGAAGTATTTGAGACTAATGTGATCACCATTAAGGTAACTTTTTTCCCAAGAAGATAGTGTCACTGTTACCAACAATATGATAATAAATTTCTATGCCAATTCCAAATCACAGGCACCATAATTCCGTTCATGTATTTTCGCCCCGAGATTCAGGCAACAATCGAGTTTTCTCTCGGTAATGACTCCTCCCAACCCCTCTTCCTGCTATCCGTATACATACAACAAATTCTTTACTGTGATTTGCAATCTTTTAGTATAGGGCCGAAGTAAGTTTTTGTTTAATTGCTCGAAATCGATTTGACATTTTTCAGTTTCATACCAATCGACATTCTTCTTTGCAATGAAGTGATGGGACAAAGCAGTGTTAAAAATCTCTCCACACAACCGCGATAATAGCTCGCAATCCCCACAATGACTCATCACTAAAACATCATTGGGACCGGCCATTCCTTAATGGCTTATCTTTTCGTGTCAACCGCAAGGCTCTTTCTAAATAACATGACCAGATATTGAATCTTATCCTTTACAAAATTCACATTTACCGAATCTCTACATATAGCTGATTTTCTTTCAGTTTGTAACACCATCCGTAAATGTTCTCTATGTTCCTCCTCATTTTTGGAGTAGACCAAAATATCATCTATGAACAATTAAAAAAATTTATCCAAACATTTATTTAACATCGTTCATCGTGCACATAAATGTGGCAGGCATTTGTCAATACAAAGGTAGGACTACAACCATAGTGTCCATACCCTAGTTCGAAAGTTGTTTTCATAATGTCTTTTTCTTGATTATGAGATGGTGATACCTTACCAAGTCAATCTTCGAAAAGAGACCCAGGCCCTCTCACCGATCAAAAAATATCATCAATTCTAGGGGAGCCGATATCTATTCTTAATGGTCAACTTGTTCAGGCTTAGCGATAACTGTTGCACATCCTAAAAGTTCCATATTTCTTTTCACAACAAGACCTAAGTGTTCCCCAAGGAGACACACTTGGTCTAATGTAACCTTTTTATCTAGTAATTTTTGGCAACTGCATCTTCTGGCCCATAAGTTCAGCAGACTTTATTTTAACAGGGGCCCAAAGAAAGCTTGCTCCTGACCGCATTCATGGTAAAGCTGACTTTTTTGGGGGGGAAGATGAGAATCCCCATCCGGAAAATTTCTTTAAATTTCCTTACCACCGATAAATCATTCAACAGATATTTTTCTCAAATGTTTCTTTCGTCTCTACTTCTCCACATGTACCGTAACATAAATTTCAGATCCTTTTCAGTCGTTCATTTTAATTTAATGATATTTGTTTGAACAAAGTGGATTTTTGTTTCTTTTTAGAGTGTGTTAGTTTTCCTCTTCTTCATCCACAATGTATATTTTATCCGTTAACCATCAAGGCTTTCTTTTCTTTCTGCACCCAATCCATTCCTATCAAGAAGTCATAGGATCCCAATGCAGAGGTTCGCATTTACTTCTTATTGGAAAACCATTTAACTGGATTGCTGTTTTGGGAAATTTATGTGTTACTTTTCTTCTTAGTCCCGTGTCAAATCGTACTAAACCATGACCTGCTGAAATTTTTCTGTGTTTAATTTTACATTTTTTCACGAAATTTTGGTAGATCAATGTAACCTTGAAGACACCTTTGATCAACTGTGTCAAGAATAAGTAGGTTTAAATCTTACCTCCATTTCCACCATGGTTGCTTGATGTTTCGCTTGCCGATTTTCCAAGGTCGTGTATCATAGTTGGTATATTTTCCATGTATGTTATTTAACGTTGTCGCTTCCCACTCTCTTCTTCTCATTATATGAATCTTTTCATGGGGACAAATTTCTTGCAATATTGGGGTTTCAATTTCCAACATTTCAAGGGTTCTTCATCCTAACCGTCTTTTCTTTTTTATTGTCCCCTCTATTTGTTTTGAAGCTACCTGGGATCGATACTTTGGTTTTCTTTTTTGGGTTTATTGGGTCTTTTCCTTACCGATGATCTCGACAAAATTTTTTAAATATGTTGGTTTTTGTCTTTTTCTTTAAAACTTCTTGTTTGGTCCAAATTTTCTTTTTCCTTGTTCAGCTCTTTTAAATCGCTGATAGCATAACCGTTTTCAACAAAATTTTCTATTCATTGTTTTGGTTGTCAAACTCAATTTTCTCTTTGTATACCGTAGGCAAACAACTAAACCTTCGTAATTTTTCTTCTTTTCTTCCTAATGTAGGCATATATCCTTAAATAGTGTTTGTAAACTATAACAAACTCATCAACAGTGAGTCAGTTCTAGCCTAAGTTCATGAAATTATTTTTCTTCTTTATCATCACAATAACGCTATTCAAATAACGTATTTTTTGAACTTTAACTCGGGAAACTTCCCAAGTAATTGTCTTTTCATCAATGGCATGCACCATTTTTGTTCCTCCCACCACAAGGTAGCTTTACCTGTAGTCATGGTTACCTAACTGGTCGATTGCTCTCATATTCATAAACTTGGAAATACTTAACTGTTCAGCAACCAAGCTTCAAGATTTTCTCCTCCTTCTCTCCATCATAAGAGGCAGCTCCGATCTCTTCGGAATTCCCCTGCAATTTTCTTCTCGTTTATATTGATGTCTAGCAAGACTACTACCACCGTAATCATCTGTCTTCTTTCTCCGGAACCTTCGCTCTCGGGTCGTTCCGGAAGTTAGTTCTTCCGAGGAGATTTTCTCGCTTCTCATCGGCCGATGAATATGTCATTCTCGCTTCTTAACAAAATTAATTTCATTGCAACTCGTAACATAGCCACTAGAGGGGTGATTAAGATCTTGGGTGTACCAAACTCATCACGCATCCGTTAGATAAATTTCTCCACCTTCACCATTTTAACACTACCTATTAATAATTTTCAATATTGATCAAAGAAAATTGAAAAGAAACAATTCTACAATATTCATTTATAAAAATAATATTCGTAATTCGTGTGATACACAATAACAACATCCTGGGGCTTTTATAACTTTCAATTAAGTACTATTTAGAAGCGACCTATTAACACAACAATTTTTTTTTTTTGTTTCAGGCATTAATATCTTATAGACTAGGGATGTAATTCCGAAACTCATGCTCAAAATTCCACGTAACCTTCATAAATGGAGGTATAGTTGACTTTCCCAATATATATTATTTTTGGGCACATATACACATAGTGTATATGTGACATAACCTCTACATATGATAAAGACTATTTCCATAAAATTAACATGTATGTAGATTATATATATATTTATATATATATGTATATGACTAATCCTTCTTATACCACGTACAAATCATAAAATGTATAATTAACCATAGCTGTGATAAACGTTTTAGTATGGCCTTTCCACTCACATATATATAATGTAAGGCTCACAATAATTGAATGCTACATACGATCAAATAGTCTCGGAAAACATATTAACACAGACATATAATCATTTGAGACCCCAATATTTACCACCTACTGACCTCCGGTAGTTGTAGGTTCACTATTTCTGCTTGCGTACGTTGATTTGGGCTGTAGCACTTTAGCGTTGAAGTCCGGGTACAGTACTTTTAATAAAAAAATTTTGTGCCATATCAGCTTTGGTTCACATGGATATACGTTGGAAAGATACGCCCATTCACACCACGGTACGATAGACTGTGGCTTATTAAATTGTTTTCCGTAGCACGCTACCTACCCCCGGTTGACAGCTATGGAGGATGTAAGTTCGGAATTTAATTGTTCCGCTCAGCGAGATCGCTAATTCCCATGACCGCTAACAATATGATGATGACAAGTGTAGGCGTTGGCGGGTTAGGGGTCAGCAGATTACGGTTCCGCTTGTTCTTTAACTCATCCATTGCATTAAACTCAGCTTTTTTTCTCCTAACGAGTGTTACGACCATCCCTTGCTCACAAATCGAAGTGGAGTGAAGCTCTGGTAGGGGGTTCTTTTTTTGACTCGCCCACGGCCATTCTCTCGACCTCGAGTGTCGTTTTTCTCACAATGTCGAAACTCTAACATCGGGTACCGTTTGGCCCAACTTGTTTTTCGTGTTTGTATTTGTCTGTAGGCATCATTTAACAATAAATCATATATTACACATGTAACCTTTAAATCTTTTCACCCATGTTTGCCTGTTTATGAATTTTTGCTTACAGAACCATTTTGTTTACAGTGAATTTTATATTCTAAGACGTGGTTTCATTCTCGCACCCAGAGTTGCTTCTTGCGAATAGCTTTTGCCTGCATCTTCTTGCAAAGGTAATATCCTTGAGGATTTATGTTTCGTCCATTGTCCTCTGTTACGTATCCTTTGTGCATGCTATCGTAGTATTTAAGTTGGGGAACGACTGAACTCTTTTTATCGTTTCTAATAGTGATACCGAACTTTACATATTTACCCATTTTCTTTGAATTGATATACGTACTTGACTATAATCGTCATCACATCTTTGCGGATTTATAACACATCTCTTCCGTATGTGCAGTGTGCCAGTTCATACTTACCGTAGGCAGGAATTCTTTCGCTCCCCCGTGTGTACCCCATTTCGGGGCCCACGCGGATTTTTGCACAGTGTTGCTCATGTACCAACTTGAAACTTCCGCTCATACCTGCGTTCGTATTTTGGCATTCTCCTGGTCTACATAGCTTCCGTACGAGAACGTTTGATGGCAAGCAGTCAGTTCCGAACTTTTCGTGACGGAATGATGCCGATCATTTCTCGCGATAAACTTCGTTTGCCCAATCTCACATATTGAATAATAAAGTTTTGTTTTCAATTCAATACCACACCTATGTTTATCGCCATCGACATTAATCGTTGCTTAAGTTCGAAGAAGTTATGTTTTATTCATTTATGCTTAAAGCAGACATGTTAAGCTTCGGTGCTACTAGGTTGTGGAACAAGGAACACGATCTTAATACTGATACATATACATATGTTGCATATTCGGTTAATTTTTGTTTTGACTTAGTCTTTTATAACATATCTATTTGCCAGGATGCCGAAGCGGACAGTGATTGATTGTTGTTAAAAGCTTCCGCTTATTCATCGTGTTCATTTTAGACTTGTTCTATATCCATAATGTTCTCCTCTATCGGCATTATATATGAAATTTTCCGTATTTCTAGTCCCTATTAGAGGAAGGTGTAAATACACCGTAGAGTTACTACACTAATATCCATCGTAGGCTCTATTTGTTATTTCTCGCATTGAAAAATATGTATAAATGCCTGGCCAAGTCTTTTATATCTACTTAGTTCTTTGCGTTGTTTACTTCCTGTTATTGTTATCATTAACTAATCACATGCGTCAGTAATATATTAAAATTGATACAAATGAACAGACTTCCCATGTGATATTCCAATGTTTTATATTTTCTATAAGTACCGTCATATTAACTTAATCTCACAAGAGCAACTGCACCCTGGTGTGACAATTACAGGCCTCCGAGGTTTTTGATTGTCGCCTTACAACACATGTATGAAATATATTTCCATGCTTTCTAAAATTTCAATTGATTCCACCATCGCTTTAATAAAAGAAGATTCAAGAGTACTTTGTATTATGTCTATACTCTTCCATGTATTTACAGAATGTTTATTTTTGCACATTATATGTTCTATTTTTTAGATATCCAAGATAAAGTTGAATGAAATTATTCTCCATTGGAGAATTTGTTTCAGGATATTTTAGTATCCCTAATTTGCACAGCAAAGCATATATTGTTTTTTTCTATAACTGTTTTTCTTAGGATTCAGAGTATTTCATCTCTAGTAATCGCTTAAATTTTTACTTGAACCTTCTTGGTATTTCCTTTGCACATTATCTCTGTGACGAGACCCGTGTTGGGTTTATATTCGGTGATACTATTCTAGGCTATTGTTCTTACTACCATGCTGCAGGCAGAAGATTGTCTTCCTGCTATTTACTTCGTTAAAAGTAAGAATGGCTTTGCCGTACCAACAATTTCTCCTTTCCGCTCATTTGGGTTGAATGATTCATTTCTACCGTTCCTCTCTTATTTGTTGAAACAGACAAAGGTAAACAAAATTCTTCTTATCATAATTACTCTTACTCGAAATAAAGACCGATAGCCAGAATTTCCTATGCTTGAATTTCTTATCTACCATCACTAAAATACCCAAGGTAAATTCATGATAACAATTTTGTGGAAGAAAAAAACATTTACACTTCTAATATAGAGTAGTTAATTATATGTAGCCAATTCACATCACAGGAAAATTAAAACCGTGTTTTAACACATACCACCTGCGCAAGAGACCAACCTCCCAACCGTAGAGTTCTTTTTTTCTCCCAAAACTCACCCCACGAGACTAATTTCACCATATATCAACTTCCATCCGTTTTTAGGAGCAACTTTGTCGGCGAAGAATGCTCCCAAAGTTTCAAGCTTAATTTCGTTATCTAATAAAGGTGACGTTTTTCTTCCTGCTTGCTCAGGCTTCCATTTCTCTTGGGATTCTTTAAAGTCGTTTTATGCTTTCTCTTCGAAATTTTTCCAGCCTTTTACCTCTTCCAAACTACTTTCTCATCATTGTAAATTTAGATTCTTCTCCTCAAAATTCAAATTAGAAATACCCTTCCACAGATTTTTTGGGTTGGTCGTACTAGTTGCCTTATCCACCTTGCGGATTTAGCGTATGATCTCAAAATCTCATTTTTGGTCAATATTCACACCAGTATTTTATTCATTTCCTCAAATTAAATATTAAATTACATTCACAATTTATTTATCCTTTGGGGTCCACTCCCCTTAGGATTTAAGTTAAACTGTCTAACTTTTAAATTCCAACACATAAATTGGGGGTGTTACATTTTTTTAAGAAAATAAATTTTATAAGAATAATATTCGTACAAAATATTTCAAAGAAAATTCATTATTTAATTAATCAACACCAAAGGCATCATATGCATTTTATTTTGTACTAAATATAACATTCCACTAATACAATAATACATATTTCTCACTCATAAAATTTCATAAATAAAAATTAATATACATTCCCAAATCAAATTTGACTCCCTACACTTCTATTTTCACATCACATCAAAATCTACTGTGAAAGTGCTCCTCCAAATAAACATATTTTCATCTTTCCATGTTTCATTACCACTAATACATCATGAGACATCACTCATCACCATGTATCCTACTATTTTAGATTGATACATACACAGACAAGCAAATTTTACACTGACAGAATGCCTATGGAATGTATTAAGATGGGAATGTTTTATATTATTAGTTTATTAGAGATTCACTAAGAAATATCCACATTAATATAATTTTTCACTTTCTTTTATCATCAAATTTATTTTAAAATAAGAAATTAATAGAGTTATCTATATTCTAATAACATAAATAAATTGCAACACTAAAATGTGTGGAATTTAGTGTATGCACATCTTTTCCGTATTATTAATATTTAAATCATTAAAATATTAGATATATAAAAATCATTAATAACATGAATTATTTTCAAATAACATGAGAAAATTTTAATGGTGTAGAATGGGTTCAGTATTTGGTATAAGTGACAATAATATTAAAACTATTGTAAATCAAGCGAAATAAGGAAAATACAACAGATAAAAAACCATGAGCCACATAAAAATTTAACCATAACACTAATTATGCTAGATAGAATGAATTTAAGAATTAAATTATTAAATCATGGCTCCTTTTTTTGATAAGCTAGAAAATAATATGATCTAGATACAAGTATATTACAAAGAGGGTAAGGTCCGCCAAGAAGGAAAACATCCCCATCCACATGATAATACAGAGCTAAAAAGGAACCACAAAAAGTTCAAAATAGTTAGTTTCTACAGACATATTAGGCTTATGATTATCTAAAGAAGAAAAAATACTACCAATAGATGAGTCACTCATGCACATAGTAATGTAAATATATAAGAAGAACACATGAGTATAAAGACATTAATAAACTCTGTACAAGATCTTTCCAAGAGGAACCTTCTCATACCTCCTTGTTGTAGGGATGTTATTCTTTCTTCTCATCCTTGATAACGATGGGATTGTAAGTGGTGACTAAAAGTATTAAACACCAAAAACCTAATGTTACTCCTCTTTCCATGATCCATCACCATAAAACTTGAAGTTGAGACCAAAAACTGACCTTTGCAACAATAATGATTTTTTTCTTCGTGCTTCCCAATGAAAGCCAATAAAACTGTGTGATCGACTGTTGCTACTTAAGGATTTTCCTATCCACAAATGAGCAACCAGAGTCTTCACAACTAGTAAAACTCATAGAAGGAATGCCTTTGTGTCCCTCAACATTGAATGCCCCATATTCTCCACCAAACCGTAACTGAAGCACAATATGATTATTAGATGCATGTCCACATTTTTACCAATGGAGATTATTACATCACCAATATCCACTTAATTATTAAGGAGGTGAAGTGAAGACATATGCCTAACAAAATGAGCATCCCTTCCGAGCTCTAAAGCAATGAGAGAAATAAATGTACTGAAAGGAGACGTTTAGCCTTTTAATTATGGTGGGAAACACCCATTTTATTTAACTCTTGGATAGTGAAACCAGTCATGAACATTGGGGGATCAGTACAGGAGGTGTGTGGTGAACAGTGCATCAAGGGGGCTATCTTACAGACAAGAAAATGAGACCAAAGGTAGACAAGAAGAAAATGAGGAGGATGGAACTAGGACCGTGATCAACTTCCCAGACAATATTTGACCGTCCAAAAATGCTTTTGAAGCACATTATTAGTCAGAATAGGGTGAGTCTTGGAGGACTGGAAGAGAACTTCTCCACATTTTCTCTAGTTTCCACAACACCCATTATGTTCCATTTGTAGATCCCTAGTTTCATTTACAATTCTACCGCAGAGAAATATTTATATGATATATTCAATTCTATAGAGATAGATCTATGGTTGCATGTTGAGTTTTAAAACGAAGTTTAAAATCCTATTAAAATTACATCATATGTTGTCGGATCACCGCTCAAGTTCAGAAACCAAGCTTGTTATTCAAATTTTACGTAGGGGAGTGCACATTCCTTCTACACTTAGGAAAGAAACAAAGAAATTTTTTACTTGGAAAATGAATTAAGGCTAAGGAATTATTCCCACCATTTAGGAAGATAGTATATGACATAGATCCACAAACACAAATGTAGCCAAAATCGACTATAGTAGGGGAGGAAGGAAGGCATATTAGCTCACCATAGTATAACCAAGTAATAAAACCAATTGAGCAAGGACACGAAAAGAACTAAACAATCCCAATTGAATGGGAGGGATACCTAAATTTGCAAAGGATAGGAATGGTGTGAGAACCTAGACTCCCACTTCCAAACATAATGGTGGATGTATTTTCTTATTTCCGAATGAAGTCATTGTTATTAAAAAAACAAGCATACTAAAGTAGAACTAGGTTGGAGAGCCTCAACTACATTATCCCTTCACTAGAAATTGCATAGATCCATGATACCTCTCTCATAAATTATCATAATCATGGAGGATTGGGGGGTAAACCACAAGATATTTCATGATTAGTTAACATAAGATATCATGGTTAGTTCACATATTATTAAGATATTCAATTTTAGTTTATTTAGTTAAATCTTATTTATATGAAACATAAAATTTGTATTAAAATTTTTAAATGTTCTTTTGTATGTATTATTAGAAGTATGTTTTTATAAATTTATATTGAAAAATATATTTTAGTGTATTATTAGAAATATGTTTTTACAAATTTAGATTGAAAAATATATTTTTAATTGTTTAATTTTATTAATTGAAATTTAAAAATATTGAAATTATATTTGATTAATTTATATAACAATAATTATAAAATATAAAGAATAACAGTTTAAATTTTTAAATTTAATAAATAAAAAAATAAATACCAAATTTTAATATTATATAAAAAAAGGTTTGTGTATCAAATAAATATAAATATTTGCTTTAAATAAAATTCATAAATTATATAAAATTATTCACCCCCATTACCACTCAAAATAGAATATGAGCAATAAATTATAAAATTTCCTAAATATGCAAAAAAACTATAAAAATAATGAACACATACAATAAAAAAACACAAACAACGTCAACCACCCCAAGTTATCCTACCACAAGACCATATTAGACAGTATATATTTTCAGGCGTAGCAAGAATAAACTCCATCGCAAAACCGCAAATGCTTTAGTGTACTTTATCATCAAAACAGAGGTGTAATTAATTAATACTTTATCATCAAAACAGAGGTGTAATTAATTGATTAATTAATTTGTGTGGGGATGGAAGATCATTTTTTTCATTTAATATTAAGAGATCGTGTAACCAACGTAACCCATTCAGCTAATATTAAGAAAAAGGCCCACAAAATATAAAATCTGTCAGTTTTTATAGTTCTATCATAATCTACCACAGAGACCAAAAGATTCTTGTGCATAGCTCTCCACAAAGTTTCTGAAAAGGTTTCTCCACAAAGACGATACTTCAAGGCCTAGACCACTGTCACACATTCACCATTAACTTCGTGCCCTATAGTAATGTGATATCGCTACTCGATGATTGCCCTTGAACCAATTAAACGCTGACGTATGCATTCATGTCATATCTACCCACATAACTTGTGCTCGGAGGCTACTAAGGCACTTACGCGTTTAGGTCTGGTAAAAAAAACTTAGGTATGAATTAATTTCATAAATGTAGCATGTTTTTATATGCAACCTCAAAAACAAAACAAATGGGTGCTTATGTATGTGCAATTAATTTTAGCTCAACGATGGTTTTTTCTTTTCTTTGTCATTTAGGTCTGAATTTTTAAAACACGATTTACAACGAGACTGTTTGAACATGGATATATGATCTTATCATAAGTTGGTGTGAATAACTTAATCACAAAATAAATCAGGAGCTTAGGTGTCACCCCAACTCTACATTAAGTTAGGAGCTGGTGTCATCCCGTAACCTCAGGGTATAGTAGTGAAAAGATACTTCATATTTATTTTTTAAAACAATAAATTTGTGATTTAATTAACAGAATCAACTTTAATAATTATTTTTTTTTATTTTTAATAAGAACGTGTAGTGTTTCTCAAGATATTAATTATTTTATAATTTATTATAATAAAGTGTTTTTTGAAAAATTTGAAAATGTTTCAATAGTACAAAAATTTAAATTAATTCGTACTAGTATTTATAAATATGTTTTTAAGCATAGAACTATTTTAAAATACTTAAAATTTACATAAAAGAACATCTGGTGTAATCGTATATATAAATATATAACAATGTAACCAAATATATAAATATTCAATAAAATGTAATGGTTTCTAGTATAAAGTCCGCTATTGTCTAGTTCGTCATTTAATTTCTTATAAAATCTACTGAAATGTATTATCAACTTTTCCAAAAATTTTGGAAAGTAAGTATTTCTCTTTTGTTATTTTTCCAACAATTTTATTCAAATATAATGCACTAGTTCAATATCCTAGTAACCAACATCACTAGATTAAATACCCTAATGCTTCACCCAAAACAAATGGTCAACATTCCTTATATTAAGAACCATCTTCACTTAAAATAAATTCAACAAAGTTAGAACTAGTTGCTCAAATAGTTTAAAATTATAAATATGTATATTTAATAACAACAGTAAAATATTTTATTTTTTAGCTAACAATTTTAAAAATTACCAAGTTATAATAATCTATATAAAAAACATGTATATTTCAACGATAATAAGATATTTTATTTTTTAACCAACAATTTTAAAATTGCATAAATAAAAACAATTATACAAGATAAGCGTAGTTATAAACACTACTTCTTTTTACAAAGATAATAATTTTGAATTTAGTGTCCTTTTTCTAAATTAAATTATTTTAATAACTAGAAATTGCACCAAATGTTGCAAAGAGACGCCTTAAGAAAAATTCAGAAGAATCATATAAAGCAATTGAAGATGAAAAACCCTGTAAAATGAAATATTATAAATAATCATCTCTAAATACAATATTATCCCATTAAACCATAAATTGACATCATCAAAATATTGGTACATCAAATATCTTGCATAGCTCGTCATCCTTTTGTAATGAGAGTGTGTCATCTTGTAATGAGAGAGTGCATAGTATAGTATTGCCTGTTGTGTCATCCTTTTGTAATGAGAGACAGTATCAAATATCTTGCATAGTGCTTAAATATCCTTTTGTAATGAGAGAATTTTCATCCAATGCCTTGCATATATCACCGCCACACTAATAGTAATAGCACAACATGGTATTATGTGGTGTTATATTAAAATATAATTAAATAAAAATACAACAAAAGAAAAGATTGCAATTGGATAAATGGCTCGTCCAGCCCAAGGTTGGAAAATTATGTGGTGTTAGATTAAAACATACCATAAAACAAGAAAATAAAAATAGTGAAATTGATAAATGACCTGTTAAGAACTCAAGGTTTACATTAAACATATTTAAGCAAATACAATTAAAAAAAGCTTGCACTGATAAATGGCCTATAGAACTCAAGGTTTTCAATACCATTCTATCCATGCACCGAATGAAGATTATGTGGTGCATAGTATTAAAATAATAAAATTAAGTAAAATACAATAAAAGAAAATATTACAACATGATAAACGACCTGTAGAATTTTAAGCTAGTGATTATACAATATATTAAAACATATTAAAATAAAACAATAATCATAGAACTCTCAAGTGTTTTCTATCACCAATCACGCCAGCTATTGATGTTGAAAATGGTGACAACTAATTTGATTTTATGTCTTCACCCTCATTTGATTTTTAATTAATTTATGGCTTTAATATACTATAAATTCTAAAAAAAATCCTCATAATAAAGTAAATAAAAATGATCTCTACCTTCTTGTTATTCTCTCTTTGCATTTAATAGAATTAATTGAACTAAAAAAACTAAAAAACACTAAACTTTAGAGGTTTATTAATAAAGTAGGTGAATATTTTTTAAATTTTACTTAAAAACAAATAGTACCAATATCCCAAAGTTATAATAGAATTTTTGTTCCAAAAAATATTCTTTATCTTAAACATAAAAATTGTAAATAACTTGAATTATTTCTGAAATTCATCATTTTTTACAACATCAAAACTATATTCTACCACATTTATAAATAATAATTAATTACCTGCAAATATTAACTTTTTATAAATACTAAAAAATTAAAATATAAAAAAATTATTTAACAAGAGGGTGATGACTGGAAGATCATAACAATATAATTTAACAACTAATTGTTATGCCAGACCTTCCACGTTTACAATGCAAATGTGGGTGCTCAATAATTATGGAAATAAATTTAAAACCCTGAATGCTTTGAGGAGCCAATAACCACTAAAGTTTAAAGTGCCAATTTTTGAAATTACCTTTTCAATGATTTGGTGGAAACAATTTAGACCATGAGATAAAATCTTACTTAATTTTCACTTAATAGACTTAACACTCACTCAAAGTGATTTAAAATATATAAGAACATGGAATCGAACTTTAAGATATAATTTTAATTAATAGCCTTATGACCCTAATTTAACATCAAGGTTATCTTACTTTACGATTTATGTCTTCTAGGAATAACAGATTTTAATTCCAAAAAGAAATTCAAAGTGAAAGAACATATGTAGACAAAGCACCAACATATTGAAAATTTAGAGTCGCTACATATTGAAAATTCTCTAGTCGCTATAAAAACCTTTCTCATCAAACTATGAGCAACACTTTTGGACTATGGTAAGGTGGTATTCTAACAGCAATTATGTTTTGAAAGACACTTCACTGATGTTTTGTCAAAATCCCATAACCGTCAAATTTAAAATCATTTGGTCTATGGTCATAGTTCAAGAAATATCCTACAACTATTTGTCCAATAAACGATCATGTTGTTAACCAAATTTCCCGTGGCAGAACTCTCCAAGAAGAAGAAGCCCAATAGTCATCCATTTTCAAAGGTTAAAATTTCTTATATTAGGAGCCATTGGTATGCTTTCCTGCCCCACAGATCATTGTTATGGCTTCCTCTGTCAACCTTAAATTAAAAACATAGCGTCTCTTTTTGGTCAATGAATAGCATATTATATACAATAATAGGATTTTTTTAGTTACAATAACAGAAAGAAAACTAAAAAAAGCAACAAATATACTTAATAACCAATTAACCAATAGATCTGGAGTAAAACCCAAACTATTAAACACACAAAATAGGTTTAGTTTTCTCATAAAATTTGGAAATCCTAGATCACAAATTCTAAACTCAGTAGGAATTTACACTTGTCCAATGAATTCATTTCAAGAAAGAACACTTAACCAATAGATCTTATACACTAAAACTATTAAATACACAAAATGTATTCAAGATTTCAAAGAATTCAACCGAGACTGTAAATTGTAATGCGTAGGCATTAGCACTTGTCCAATGAGCTTATCTACGAAGGAACATCTAATTATCGTATACCAAACGAAACTATCGATACATATGCAAGCTAATCGAATGCACAGGATAATTTGGGCTTTTGGTATTTGCAAACAAGTCATGTTCAAGACATGGACTTATACAGCACAGTAAAGCCTTTTCTATAAAGTTAATATTATTTCTTAAATTAGTTAATCGACTTAAATCAAGAATTAATATACCAACCAATGAGATATATGGATGTTTCATTTTTTAGTTTAATAATAACATTTTATTTTTTTTCTAATTGTCATTATGATGGCATACCATTGTTCAACGGCTCAATGAATGATCCGATTATTAACAATAATACACCGTAATAGAGAGTTGTTTTCTAAATAGTGACGCTTACGACATAAATATTAAATTAATTTTAAATTATATTTTAAAAAATTATTAAATATAATTTATTATTATGAATATTTTTAATAAACATTTTTTCTAAATTAAATTATTTGAATAAATTTCAAATTAATTTTAAATTATATTTCCTATTAAGAGGTCACATCAAAACTAAAGAGGGTAGAGTATGTATGTTCAGACTTACCATGAAATCATCGTGGGAGGTGTTCCTTGTCCCACAAACAAGGGGGTCTCATACAATTAACCTATGTTCAAGTCAAGCCGTGACCCGCAATTGGATTATTATTATTATTATTATTATTATTATTATTATTATCAAGGCTTTTATAAAATTATCTATTTGAAGTCTTTCGTTTTTGGTAACTCGTAGAAAATACTAAGCTCAAAATTTCCTTTCACTACTCATATTGTGAATTGATTCGTTTGGTTATGTACCTTCATCAATACTTACTCTCAAGGAAGTGAGGAAATTCACCTTCTATGAAGGGAGAAAGCCACATTCTTGCTGAACACATGTGGTTTCATGAATTCTTACTCTCAATGAAGGAGAGAGAAATTTCGATGAAGTGGGGAATGCGATAATTTCTTATTAGACATAGGAGAATTGATTCTTTCTAAGAGTTGATACACTTTATGGAGCCTTAATATATAGTGTCAGTAGTATGTGACCATAAGTGATATGTTTCAATAGGATATATGCCTACCTAGGGTGCCTTCATATGGAGTTCCTTTTGTATGTTCTTTTTAGTATGTGCCAATTACATTTCAGCACATTATTTATTATTATATTAGCTTGCATTACCTTCCAACTACGTGAAGATCAAACATCTAATTATGAGTCTTTTCCACACAAATATTGTTGAATACGACACTATAATCAAATTAGTAATCATGCCTATATTTTGAATACAACCATATTCCCAACTAGATTATAAATTTTTAATTTTAAGACAAATACCATAGGACCATAATTCTATTCTTTATTGATTTATTTCTTAAAATAATGCATGTACTTGTGTCTCTATCTTTGTCATTATTAGCTGAAAATTACAAAAACATGCTAGTCTAACATGGGAGTTTTCTAATTTCAATGTGAACCTGTCCATGTAACATAGGTGACCCAAATTCATTTCTATTACACATTACTTTATAAGACATATAGTTTTGACCCTTTTCTCTATAATTGAGAATTATTTTCAGTTTGAATAACTCCCTCTTAAACTTCTATTTACAAGTTGGTAAATAAAATACATTGTGTGATGTATATTCCCTAATAACCCCAGTCCTTACAATATTTGATTTATCTCAATTAAACACCACTAAATAATCATACTAAGTATTTAAATAACTATAACCAATTATTTTCATGAGAAACATACCAGTATTGTACTATCACCCATTATTGATGATATTTTACCACAAATTTTACATCCTTAACTATTCACTTAAATTAGGTTGTTCGTTAGCATCCACCATGCACACCATATTCTCATGAAAAGATATGCCCAATTACAAAACCATACCCTTTTTCCTTATTAAACCAAAAATATAAGGTTTCACTAGGCCATGTCATTGGTTTATAGTTCACTCATGTCATCTCTTCCCTTTATAGATCTAGATCCAATAATATTTTATTAAAATATTTTCATATTTGTTTGCATTTTATTAATAACTCTTAATGAACTTAAAGGATGATATTTTATATATGTTTGAGATCTTCTAACTGTGGTGGTTATTGTAATAATGGATTCATCTACATATTCATATGTTTTTTTCTTTCATAACATAACAATAAAAGTTTTTTTCCTCCATATTTATGTTTGTTGGAATTCTAATGTTTTCAGACAAGCTTAAACAAAACATTATGTCAATTTGTTCGTGGGGTCTTGGTTAAATGGGTGATGAGGCAGTTATAGTACCCATCACACGCTCAATTCCTCTCCCATCAAGGTGATGGATTCAAAAAAAAAAAAAAAAAAATTCTTTATGAAAAGTCATTATTAACGCCATTCACCCAACCCTTTTTCACTTCTTAATTAACCTTTTTCTAATTGCTTCACTTTCCTTAACACATTCTTATAGATTAATAATGTCTTTTCACTTCCTTAATTGACCTTTTCACTAGTTTCACTTTCTGAATAAATTTTTAGTACTAATAATGCATGGCTTAGAAAGATATGGATAATATTTTTCTTCACTCACACAAAAATAACAATAAATGGTTGTAACAACTTTTTCCCATGAAATACAGAATTTCCATGTACTATAGTCATATTTTTAAATATTTTGAGATTATAGATGGTGATGTCCGTCATTTTATTTTTTATGCTAGAGAAATGCACACACATTATATAACAAATGCACATTAATAGTATTAGAGAATTATATAACGTATGTATATTCCTTTTTAGTTAAATATAATACCTAACAACATACTACAATGTTCACCATTATTGTTGCATTTTTTCTAATCCTTACATAATTTTTTCCGTAAATTCATATCAATAATTCAATTCACATATTTTAAAAGATCACTAAAACCTATGCAAAAACACTAAAACAAGTACAAAGTCTTTACAGGTAATTCTACAACTCCGTGATTATAAATTTGCACATGATTATAGCTTTTCACATTATGATTTCTTATCAAGGTATTTAGCATGGTTGGGACTTATATCATGTCTAGTGAGAAAAAAATAAATACCTTTGGGCCCAAAAACATATTATTGAGTCGAATGGAAATGAAAAATGAATTTAATCATAATGTAAATCCTCTTTACTAGGATTGTTGGCCCTTGTAAGGATATTTAAAAATATTTCTTTTGAGCCAAAAGTGACAGAAATATTAGTATGTTTTCACAACAAGATGGGTCTCTGAAGACCCTCCATGGTTGTGAGAGGAAAGAATGATTCTTAGTGAATAAACAACCTTATTTATTTTTATGTTTATGATCAGACCCTCGTACCACAACAATGATCCTTATTGTTATATATATGTAATCTAGGGAGTTATTTGGATATATTAGGACGTTTTGGGCTCTATTAGTGATTTTGGCATTATTAATGTTTCTTTTTCATAATAATAATGTGCCTTGATCTTTCTACTAATGTTAAGGAGGAAAATATTTTAAGGCCCAAAACAAAGCTTCAAATGTTGATGTTGCTACTGCTGACTAAGCCACCACACAAATCCTATCTAGGTATATATGGTTCCTAGAGGGGGATCTTCAGTACCATTATTTGTTTGTTTTCAATGGGGTAATATTTGGCTGCACAAACATACAATATCTTCGTAAGCCAATTTAAAAGCTCTCATAATTAGGGTTATTAAATAATTAAATATTATTCAACAATATATCGATATCGTACAAGAATATCTTCAAATTTAATTAAGAATACTAAATAATTATTTCTTAATTATTGTGTATTTAGAATAATTTAATTTTCAAGTAATAAATTATATTTCCAAGTTGGCATATTTTATGAGTTTTAGAAATAATGAGTAATAGTTTGGTTTTAGGAAATAATGAGTAATAGATTTGGGAAAAAGTATGGATAAGTAATATTTTTCTACAAGGAAAAAAAAATATAGCTTTAAAAATAAAAGCATGAGAGATATATGGATTGCTTTTTGTGAGATAGAAAGTCGTAAATGCTTTTATGATTTAGAAAAGATGGAATTCTTTTATGATTTAGAAAAAATGAATACTTTTATTATTTAGAAAAGTCGAATGCTTCATGATTTAGAAAACAGGAATTTTTTAGCAGATTTAGAAAAAATTTGGAATACTTTTAAGATTTAGGAAACTGTCCATTCTATTAATTCTATTTATTATAAGACTATGAGGGAAATAGGGAATAGTGAAGGGGAGAATACATGGAGAATGGAGCCAAGGAAGAGGAAGAGACATTCCATGAAGCATCAAGATATACAGCCATATTTGAAAATATTTTTGTTTTCATACAACATGATTCTAGACAGATTTAACTTGCCTTCAAACAAAATTTCACATTAAAAGCTAGATCTACACTTATTTATGCATTATTTTGATAAACTCTCAAGGACCTCGTTAATAAGTAGTTTCGTATCCGGTATGGATCTGATGTTTCAGCCATATCAGTTGTAGATCTGAATATTAACCTCTGCAGCAGCTGAAGCTCCTCATATAAAAATGTCAAGTCTTTTCGCATCTTTTCCATTTGTTTCTATTATTTCTAAGGATTTCGTCTGTCAAGTAAACCACGTTTTGGCAAAGGAACTTGATTATAGATCTGATTTATTGATGCCACTGAAACAAGATTCTAATGGCTGATTTCAGTGTTCTTCCACAGGGATCGCGTAATTCCTCGAAGGAGGGTTTCTCTATTACCACTCTTCCTTTAGCCCATTTTCAACATCGAACATCGTGGGAGATCTCGCTAAACCCTCTAAACCTATTTATTTTTGTTGGAACTGTTCTTGGAGGTCCGAAACAACCTAAAATAAAGAACTCAGCCCTTCTTCACGTTATTTTCTGCACACCCCGCTTTCTTACACAGCCGTCTTCCTTGAGCCTACTGCAGAGCCTTTTCTCGGAGAGTGGAATTTCGTTTCTTCCTCGGGTTGGTTTTTGCTTCTATTTTGGATCCATATTGTTTAGATACGAGATCTGAAGGTTCCCAAGAGCAAAAATTCAAGAGGAGTGTGTCATTCCCCACACTGCCCTTTTCACCATTCTTCTACAGACATAATTCCAGTCAAGCAAGGAAGCCTTCCGGATTTACCTTCCTTGTGAACAAGATGTATCCAGTAAAATTCCCTACTAGTTCATTCTCGTTTAGATATATTGGTGTAATTCCATATTTCTATGATTCCATAGTGGAACATCTTAAGATATTCCCCACTGAGCCTATTTTTTCCCATTTGGAACATTATACAATTGTATGCAGAAATAATTATTGTAATAAAACCTTCAAAATGAATAGAAGAGAAAAGAGTATCCTTGTGCATTATTGGATTAGATTCTTGGAGAGGAAAATGGTAATCACATGCTTTATTATGTAAGATTATTTAGAGAAACAGGTAGTATGCTTACGGCATGGGAAAATAGTTTTGAGTATTAGTCATAGAGAACGAAGATGAAATCACATAATATTTATTGTGTTAGCCCTATTTTGACAAACAATAATATTTATAAACCTAAAGGGATTAGCTACAGTATTAGCTTTATTTTTGGAGAATACATAGTTATTGTTACATCTTTGGATGAGAGGAAATGTCACTTTGCACATGAAATAACAAGTGGAATGTTTGACTGAAAGGAATGTGTTTATTCTTCCATGAAATATTTAATAGTTTTCTTTTGGAAATAAATACATGTTTTACATGCAAGAAGAACAAGATATGTTATTGCATGCACAAAACTATAACTTATATGTTAAATTTGTTGGTAGAGTTGGAAATTTTATACACAACTATTAGAATAGATTCTGTGAAAATATGTTTTTAAAAGAACATGTATTCACATGCATAAGTATAATATCTATTGCATTAATCCACCTTGAAAAGAAATCATAAGAGTAGGAAAAGAATTTCAAGTGATAGTTATTCGGAAATTTTGTTATGCATTTCACATGCACAATATTATTATATAGTATGTTGGCTTTTTGGAAATAATATGAAAGTGCATGCAAGATTTTGTTATGTTTACAGAGATAGATGCTTGATAGTGATTTATTTGTTACGAATGTATTTTGAAACATGTTAAATACGAAATTAACAACAATGTGGTTATTTTTATACATGTATACAAATATTTGTTGAAGTGTCACAAATAGGGAGATTGATTATTGGTTTAATAATATTTTATCTAATCATGATATCAAGTGTGCCTACTTACAAGAATGGCAGAATTGTGAAAAGGATTTTTCAAGTTTAACATTGTGGAAGATAAAGAGTTAAGAATTATGGTGTTTAGTAGTTCCACTCTACGATGATGCACTAATGGAACAACTACAAAGACAAAGATTGATGATTAGTGGGTAAATGGTAATTAGGATGATTGTAATTGCTTATAGCTAGTTATTTTTCGTGTATTATTTTTCTATGTAATTTTATGACAATGGTCAAGGATGGACTCCTTACAACCATTGATAGTGACAACTTACGAGCGTTTAAAATAATAAAATTAAACGTTTGTCGTGTTTTCACCCTGTATGGGTTTCATATACCTGCACTTATATTATGTGATTGTTAATTGTGTCGTTTTCGTGATGTTAATTTCTTTTCATGATGTGATGTTTATATTATAAATTAGTAATCTACTAATTGAATTAAAACATTCATGGACCGATGTACAGTTGTATAGCAGAAATTTAAGTTAATATGCTACAACAAGAAAGGTATCAATAAAAATCACGTTATGATTTTTAACAACATTTCTCTTAAGTGATGATGATGGGTATTTAAATGGTTAATGCTAAAACATATAAAGTATTTGACATGGTTACACATTCGTAAATGTGGAAAAAAGTTCCTAACCTATGCATTTTTCTGCGAAGTAGGTTATTGGGGTATGTTACATATGTCATGAATAAAATTTCTTCTCTTTAGTACATACCATGTGAAAAGGAGGAAAATAATGGTATTCAACCACAAAACATTTCAGTCCAATGGCCATGAAGAAAGCCTTGAAATCCACAAACATATCCTCTCTAGGGATTCATATCCTTTCAAGGAAAGTCAGTAATTAGTAGTGTGTTTTGCAAGATAAAAATGTCTTTGACCTATATCATGGCCGTATGATGAAAACAAGGGATTTAGGCCTAAAATTAAGTTTGACAAGCTTCAATGTTACAAGTGAAAAATCCCTAAAATTACCACACATATCCCAAGGGTATTATAGACTATAGGTGATATGGTGTGAGTAAAGAGTTTTATCACAACACATATTGTCAGTGAACTTATCATGGCCAGGAGTAAAATAAAAGGCCTGAACTACAAATGAAGAGAAAAAAATATTACTAATGCTTAAAACCATCACGTATTTCATTAGGACAAATTGTGTGGCCATCATCAGTCTATTTTATATAAAAATAATGTGTATCAAAACATTAATCATAGCGAGAGAGGAAGAAAAAGACCTTGTTCCCCAAATGAATATTTTTCATGGTCAAATGCCTAACTCCTAAACAGAATATAACTAAACATGATTATTAGTATTTTTTCTAGAATAACAAAGGGTATTCGTACCTTAATTATGGCCTTATGAGGTAAAAGTATGCCCATCTCCAAAGAAAATACTTACAGTTAATGGCTGTGAACAAACTCCTTGAACCACTGTGTGGGGAGAAATAATTCATAAGTGTTTCATTATCTTTAGTAGGGTGGCTTTGGTTTCATTATGCCTTAGATTCAGTAGGAAAATATTTTGGCACCATTAATATTTTTTGCAATAATAATGGCCCCATGTTTATGTTAGGGAAGAAAACAACAACCTTAGGTCCAAAGCAAGGTCAGCATGTCAATGACCATGAATAAATCCTTAAATCACCATAAAAATATCTAAGGATCATTTCCTTCCTATGGATATCTATCCCACTGTCATGTTTTGTACCTATAAGAGATATTTGGCACCACCTTATATGTTTTTCAATAGCAAAACTTAGTTTAGAGCCATCGTAACACCCCCCCAATTCATGTGATTCTTTTTAGAGTTAGATACTTGAACTTTACATCCTAAGGGGAGTGGACCCCAAAGGATAATTATTTTGTGAATGTAATTAAACATTTTATTGAGGAAATGAATAAATTATTGTGGTGCAAATTGACCAAAAATGAGATGATGAGATCACTTGCTAAATCTGTGAGGATGGATGAGGCAAATATTTCCCCATAATCTTTCAAAAATCCTTGAAAGACAATAAGTTTTAAATTTAGATTTTTGAGGAAAAATATGAATTTCCCCAATGATGAGGAGAGTAGTTGGGAAGAGGTAAAAAGATGGGAAAGCTGAGGAAAAACATAAAACAACTTTAAATAATCCCTAAATTGGGAAGCCTAGGCAAACAGGAAGGAAAGCATCCTGAGATTCTGGACGCAGAATTAGAAACATGCTTTGGGGAACAATAGCTTAAATAAGCTACTCCTAAACAGATTGAGGTTAGTCTGTGGTGGAGGTGATCTCAGCTCGGGGGTGAGTTCTGGGAGAAAAATAGAACTCTAAGGTTGGGAGGTTGGTCATTTTGCTGAGTGGTATGTAAATGCTACTTATCTGTTGTTTTCTTTACTTCAGTATGAATTGGCTACATATAAAGGTTTTATATATATTATACTATATATGCTACATTTAACAGAATCAGTAGAAGGTATTCACCTTTTGAACTCTGTATAGTTGTAGACATTAGCTGTGAAAAATAGAATCCACCAGAATTTCTAAACCATCTCTGTTCAGATCTGAGGATACTTGTATGTCCATAGAAGATAGCACTTGAATTTATATCAATCTACTTATCCTATGTTAGTGCACTCTATGAGCAGAAATAAAACAAAGCAGTAGTAGAGTTTCTATATCCAGATAAGAATGTGCATGAGAATTCATAATTAAATTTAAAAAAAAAACAACCATAGCCTGCACTAGAAATCTGTACATTCCTCATATGATAATAGATGTATATAAGAAGTAAATTTTATATGCAGAGGTTCCTAGTACTATTCAAGCATCTGTAAATCTTATCTTAAAAATTTGAAATTGTAAAAAGTGGTTGGCATAATAAAAATTTATTTGAGTATTAGTCAACACAAGAAAAATTGAAGGGCAAGCAATTTCTGAAGAAGGCAGGACCAGAAAGAACACTTATATTTGGACTGTCAGAAATTGTATTACAATAGTTATATTCGGAGAAATTTATTGTTCGTCAATTAACCCTTAGAAATGAGACACCATGCTATTAATGCAGTGAACAGTCTATCTCTGGATACAACAGAATTATACTATGTAAATGGTGTATAAACATCTCTGTCTATGCAGAAAAAAACAATTTAATCATATTCATGCCTTACATGTATAATTGCATATAATTGTACTGGAAATGATTTTAGAAACCCATATAAAACTGAATGAATACTTTTATATACTACACGTCCTCGAGATAAATCTCCAAAAAGGAAACGAGAAACCAAGTATGATGCGAAAGCACTTTCGGTCATGGAATCATTGAATTACAATATCGATCTACACTTAAAAATCTAGATCGGTGCGTAGCACAGCCATCACCGATATTTTCTAAGATTATATCATCTAAACTAATTGAACCAGGAAATCAATGTATCGATAACAACACCAACAGAACTTAATAGAGATAAATAAAACCAAATTCCAGAAGGTAACCAACATGGTGCACAAACATGTCATACACAGTAGTGATAGGTTATGCTTCTAGTGCGAGACCAACACGAATTATAAAACGAGAAAAAAAAAACTTGTAGGAGAGAAAATGCGGTTAAGGAAGGGGCGGCCATAGATCACTTGAACGAGTTTCATGACCAACACACCGACAAGTGAAGGGTGAGGTCAGCATAGTGACAGACCTCGAATCAAAGATAAACCAAACTGTGCACATAATCCATTTTTTTCTCGATATTAAATACATAAATAAAATCAAATAGAAATGTGGCGCAGTGTCTGCACAAATTGTGTGTAAAAACCAGTATCATATAGTCTTGATACAACGTTGACTGCTAGACAGTCATACCCTGCAATGAAAAACAATGGCAAAACGAAAAACTAACATAGTTGGTAGGAATTCTACTGTGCACACAGTAACACGAAACCCCTGAGAGGGAGATTAGGGGCATCGAAGGAACGACTCGGTCGTTGCCAGAGGAAATGGAAAATGAGCGTGGTCGGGAGTTTCGTTTGCCAGCGTGCTCACATAACCTAAAAACAAAATATACCATACATATTTGAAGAGGTGCAAGCCCAAAATCGAGTCAATAAACCAGCAGATGGTATGATATGGAAATGGCGGGAACCAGGGTCACCTGTAAAGGTGATAACGAACGAATAGAAACCCTGAAGAAAAATAGAAGAATTGCATTCATCATAGCTAATGGTATCTATAGAAATCAGAATACAATTGGTTATCATATATCCATATGCACATCTATCACAACAAATAAACACAGTGAGGGTTTCAACTAACCATAACGTGTTTAAGAGACTTCGCTTTGAACCCGCTCAGGCTGTCTGTCGGGGTTCAAAACCCTCACCCCTCTTCAGAACTCAGATGCAAAAGGGAGAAGCATAGCCATAGAACGCAGTGGGTTGGAGTCTGCGGACTTGGTAAACAATCCAACGCATGTTCGGATGAGGCGTCGTCATGGAAACCAACAGAAAAATTCATAGAATATACATCAGCAAATCTGAAAGACATCGACCATAGGAAGAAAAAATTCCAGATGTGAACTTGGTTACCTTCCCGCTGAAAGCCAGCACCACGCACTGGAAAGAAAAATCCACCCGAGTTGCGGCACTTCGTGGAGTGGAGCGAAAAGCAGAGATGCATATGAGAAAGGATAATGAGATGAAATGAATAACCTGGAATATAAAAAGACTGGGAAAAATTTGTGTTAGGTTGAAACCCTAGCTCGTGGCTCGATATCAGCCCGGTGTCAATTCGGCATAGGAATGGCGTTCTAGGGTATTCAAAATAAAATCAAACGCACAGACAAGGACTCATGAAAATCCCGATGGAGATCGAAACATTAAACACCAGCGTAGGAAATTGTACGTTTAGTATCATATGTTAGTAAACAACTCAGAGTCAGATTATCACACAGTTAAACAAATCGACAATTCCCAAACGCATGAAGGCCGTAGCCTTCATGGATCTCTAATATACAAAACTCAATTTCATAAACCTACATGTCTATTTCACAACTGATCTCATATCAAGTCAAGGTACCTGGGTGGGTGAAACAAATTAATTCTTCATGCCACAGGGACGTAGGACAGAGGTTGACAAGCCCACACTTGTCGACCATTTATGGGTCTTTTATATCTCCTATATATGCAAGTGAGAAAATAATTCGTTATCAAATGTAATTCACACC
Source organism: Pinus albicaulis (assembly GCA_034641835.2). NCBI lineage: Eukaryota > Viridiplantae > Streptophyta > Pinopsida > Pinales > Pinaceae > Pinus > Pinus albicaulis. The sequence goes on along the minus strand of JAXQQM020090056.1, from coordinate 97,285 downwards.
ATCGCTATACATGTAGCGTACCCATGGTAATGGGAATAAGACCCCTCTCCAATAGCATGACGTCCCCCAAACCTTCGAAAAGATCAGGATTTTGTAAAGGCCGAAACTTCAATTATGAGGTAGTGAAATTGAAAACTTCAATTGAGGTCTTGGTGGGACAGAACGACTTAACGAGTGTGTTATAAAAATATAAGGGTGATCTTATATTTTATGAAATTTAAATAACAAATTATCATATGAGATAAATCGAAGATAATCATATATAGTTAAGGGTGCATTAAAATGAATTAGATTCAACCCTGAAGGACAAGTCACTCACCTATATATATATATATATATATATATATATATATATATATATAAAATTTGGGGTGGAAAAAGGGAGACATTACAAATGGTATCAGAGCCCAAGTTACAAAACTGGGCTGGTGACTTAGTGCTCACGATTGCTGTGTACTCACTGTGTAATTCTGTTTTCCGTAGCAAATTTTTTGTTGTTGTTTGTTTTTTTTTCCTGTTCACTAATCTGTGTTGTGTAGTGTACAGTGGAGTGATAGAATGGAAGAAGGTGGAGAAATTTACATGGATCTGTGGGGTGAACTAGATCCCAATGCGGCCATGATGGCTATGTTGCAAAATTTGCAACAAGAGTTGGCTGAGATAAAAAGCCAGAATGACAGATTGTCATTAGCGAGTGAGGAGCAAGAAAGGCTCATCAAGGAATTAACCTCATGGAACAGCCAAGAAGGCGAAGGTTCCGGAAAGAGGAAAAATGATGAATCGGATGAGGAGTATGCCATTCGACATCAGAATAAGCAGAAAAAGGAATTACAAGGGGAATTCCACAAAATCAAACCTCCCTCCTATGACGGGGAGAAGGAGGAAGATGCTAAAGCCTGGTTGTTGAATATGATTAAGTATTTCCAGGTTTATGAATATGAAAGCAATTTGAAGGCCAGATTAGCTGTCTACCAGCTACAAGGTAAGGCTACCTTGTGGTGGGAGGAGACAAAGATGGTACATGCCATAGATGAAAAGACAGTTACTTGGGAAGAATTTCAGGCAAAATTCAAGAATCGCTACTTGAATGAGCGGTACTATGATGACAAAGCAAAATAATTTCATGAGCTTAGATTGGGATAGCTCACTATCGAAGAGTTTGTTACTAAATTTACCAATCTATTGAGGTATGTACCTTACATAAGGGAGGAAAAGGTGAAGGTACAGAGGTTTCTGAATTGTTTGCCTGTGGTCTACAAGGAGAAAATTGAGTTTGATAATCCCAAAACAATGGACGAAGCTGTTAGAAAAGCTAGATTGTGTTACCAACAGTTCAAAGGAAAAACTGATCAAGGAAAAAGTTGGGTAAGTAAGAATGAATTCAAGGGGAGAAAACAGAAACCAGCCTATTTGAAGAATTTTGGCAGAGATCATCAGTGAAAAAGGTTTAGTAAACCCAAAGAAAGTCAAACTGCACAGTCTCAAGTGGCATCGAAACCGATAGATGGAGACAGTAAAAAGGAGGGAACAATCAGAATGAAGGAGCCCTTAAAATGTTGGCGCTATGGAGAACCCCATCTGTTGAGGGACTGCCCCCATTGAAACGTTCATATGCTCATGAGAGATAGGGAAGCGACAACAGTAAATGATATAGCCAGAAACATACCAACTATTAGTGCAGCCCTGGAAAATCGACAAGCAGAACATCAAGCAACAATGGTGGAAATGGAAGGTAAGATTTCTGACCTACCTGTTTCTGTTCTGATTGACCGAGGTGCTTCCTTGAGTTACATTAGTCCAAATATTGTAGAAAAATGTAACTTAAAAACTGAAAAATTTCAACAGTCATGGTTGGTACAACTGGCCACTGGAACAAAAAGAAAGGTAACACATAAATTGCCCAGAACAAAAATTCAATTAGATGAGTCTCGAACAGAAGTGAATTTGAACATTCTACCCTTAGGGTCATATGATCTATTAATAGGAATGGATTGGCTGGAAAAGAAGAAAGCTTTGATGAATTGCTGGGATAAGACCTTGCACTGTGTAGATGAGGAAGGGAAAATGTTTATTCTCAAAGGGAAACCAAAACCTATTTCTGTAAGACAGATTTTAGCATTGCAATTAAAAAGAACAGCTAGAAAAGGATACCAAGTTTATGCAGTGCAAGTGGAAGAAACAGAACAGAAAACTGAAGAAGAATTACTGGAGGCTGTACCAGTAATAAGAGAATTTAAGGAAGTTTTTCCAAAGGAAATCCCTCACCTTCCTCCCAAAAGAGAGATTGACTTCTCAATCGATCTGGTGCCGGGAGCAACACCTGTTTCACGAGCACCTTATCGAATGAGTCCTCCTGAACTTATGGAACTAAAAATGCAATTGCAAGAACTGCTAGATAAAGGGTATATCAGACCAAGTGTGTCTCCTTAGGGAGCACCAGTGCTGTTCGTGAAAAAGAAAGATGGAACTTTCAGGATGTGCATTGATTATAGGCAACTGAATAAGTTGACCATTAAAAATAGATATCCTTTGCCTAGAATTGATGATCTTTTTGATCAGGTGAGAGGAGCTTCAGTATTCTAAAAAATTGACTTAAGAACTGGTTACCACCAGCTTAGAATTAAAGAGGAAGACATCAGCAAAACAACCTTTAGAACCAGGTATGGCCACTACGAATTTGTAGTGCTACCTTTTGGGTTGACAAACGCCCCTGCCACATTTATGTGTCTAATGAACAGTGTGTTAAACAAGTATTTGGATAAATTTGTCCTTGTGTTCATAGACGATATTTTAGTTTACTCAAACAGTGAAGAGGAACACAAAGAACACCCGAGGATAGTGTTGCAAACTCTAAAGGAAAATCAGCTATATGCTAAATTCAGCAAATGTGAGTTCTATAAAGACAAGATCCAATACTTGGGTCATATTATTTCTGAACAAGGTCTTGCTGTTGACCCGGAAAAAATAAAGGCTATAAGAGAATGGCCAGTGCCCGCTGATGTTTCAGCAGTTAGATCATTCATGGGGATTGCCGGCTATTATCGCAGATTTGTGGAGAGATTTTCTGCCATAGCACATCCCATCACTTCCTTACAGAGGAAAGGTGTCAAGTTTGAATGGACTGAAAAATGCCAAAACAGTTTCGACGAATTAAAACTGAAACTTACTACAGCCCCTATACTGAAGATTGCAGATCCTGATAAAGAATTTGTGGTATGTACGGATGCATGTAGAGAAGGATTGGGAGGAGTTCTTTTGCAAGAAAATTCAGTGATTGCCTATGAATCCAGGAAACTGAAGATGCATGAACAGAATTATAGCGCCTATGATTTAGAATTAGCAGTTGTTATTCATGCTTTGAAAATGTGGCGGCATTATCTGCTTGGGAAAAAATTTACATTGATGACTGATCATATTAGTCTCAAATATTTCTTTTCTCAACCTGACCTGAATGCCAGACAGGCCAGATGGCTGTCCTTTTTAAGTGAGTTCGACATGGACATAAAACATATAAAAGGGAAAGAAAATAAAGTTGCTGATGCATTGAGCAGAAATGCTTGTGAAAATATCAATAATATTGGAAGTAGTGCTTAGATTGATGTAGAAGAATTAGTGCTTAAAGCAGCAAACCAAGATCCAAATTATGAAACACTTCTGGTAAAATTACAGGAAAAGGAGAAAACTAGTTTCACTCAAAATCAAAAAGGGTTGATCTGTTATAAGAGAAGATTGTATATTCCCAATGTAGAGTCTTTAAAAAGATAAATTCTGGATGAATACCACAAAAAACCTTATGCAGGACATCCAGGATATCAGAAAATGTTAACAGCCCTGAAAAAGAAGTTGTTCTGGCCAGGAATGAAGAGAGAGGTAGAAGAATATTTAAGTAGATGCATGGAATGTCAACTAGTTAAGGTGGAACACCAGCATCCTGCCGGTCTTCTGAACCCTTTGCCCATTGCAGAATGGAAATGGGACACTGTTTCCATGGACTTCATTACAGGATTACCCAAAACCAAATACCAGCATGATTCTGTAATGGTTGTAGTAGACACTTTAACCAAAGCTTCTCACTTTATACCAGTGAAATCCACCTTTGGAACAGCTCAAGTAGCGAATGTGTTCCTGAAGGAGATAGTAAGACTCCATGGGGTCCCTAAGGTGATTGTTTCTGATAGGGATGCTAAATTTACAGCAGCCTTTTGGAGGGGATTATTTGGAGGAATGGGCACTAAATTGAATTTTAGCACTGCCTACCACCCTCAGACTGATGGTCAAACGGAAAGAACTAATCAAATTTTGGAGGACATGTTGAGAATGTATGTGATGGATAGACCCTCAAAGTGGGAAGATTTCTTACATTTAGCTGAATTTTCCTATAATAACAGCTATCAATCCTCCATCAAAATGAGTCCTTTTGAGGCACTGTATGGAAGGAAGTGTCGCACTCCTTTGAGCTGGAGTCAGCCAGAAGACAAACTAATGTTGGGACCAGATGCTTTACAAGAAATGGAAGGAATTGTCAAACAGATACAAAAGAACATCAAGACAGCACAAGATCGCCAGAAGAGTTATGCAGATAAGAAAAGAGTGCATAAAGAATTTAAAGTTGGGGAGCATGTATATTTGCGTATTAAACCCAAAAAGAGCACCCTTTATGCTGGGAGTTGTGCAAAATTGGCCCCTAGATACTGTGGTCCCTTTGAAATATTAGAAAGGGTGGGACCAGTGGCTTACAAGCTAGCCTTACCACCCCATGTTAGAGTTCATGATGTCTTTCATGTTTCATTATTAAAAAGATATGTGCATGATGCTTCTCACATAGTTGATTGGAATGTGGTACAGGTGGAACCAGAAGGGGAGTTTCTGCCAGAACCGCTTCAAATATTGGAGCAGGAAGAAATTGAATTGAGAAGCAGAACGGTAGCAAGAGTAAAGGTGCAGTGGAAGCACTTTACTGCTGAAGAAGCTACCTGGGAACGAGAGACTGAAATGATGGAAAAATATCCATTTTTATTTGCAAAATAAACTCTAGTAGTTGAATAACAACACCGAGGACGATGTTGATTTTCAGAGGGGGAATATGTAACACCCTCAATTCATGTGAATTCTTTTGAAAGTTAGATACTTGAACTTTACATCCTAAGGGGAGTGGACCCCAAAGGATAATTATTTTGTGAATGTAATTAAACATTTTATTGAGGAAATGAATAAAGTATTGTGGTGCAAATTGACCAAAAATGAGATGATGAGATCACTTGCTAAATCTGTGAGGATGGATGAGGCAAATATTTCCCCACAATCTTTCAAAAATCCTTGAAAGACAATAAGTTTTAAATTTAGATTTTTGAGGAAAATTCTGAATTTCCCCAATGATGAGGAGAGTAGTTGGGAAGAGGTAAAAAGCTGGGAAAGCTGAGGAAAAGCATAAAACAGCTTTAAAGAATCCCTAAATTGGGAAGCCTAGGAAAACAGGAAGAAAAGCATCCTGAGATTCTCGACGCAGAATTAGAAACATGCTTTGGGGAACAATAGCTTAAATAAGCTACTCCTAAAAAGATTGAGGTTAGTCTGTGGTGGAGGCGATCTCAGCTCGGGGATGAGTTCTGGGAGAAAAATAGAACTCTAAGGTTGGGAGGTTGGTCATTTTGCTGAGTGGTATGTAAATGCTACTTATCTGATGTTTTCTTTACTTCAGTATGAATTGGCTACATATAAAGGTTTTATATATATTATACTATATATGCTACATTTAACAGAATCAGTAGAAGGTATTCACCTTCTGAACTCTGTATAGTTGTAGACATTAGCTGTGAAAAATAGAATCCACCAGAATTTCTAAACCATCTCTGTTCAGATCTCGGGATACTTGTATGTCCATAGAAGATAACAGTTGAATTTATATCAATCTACTTCTCCTATGTTAGTGCACTCTATGAGCAGAAATAAAACAAAGCAGTAGTAGAGTTTCTATATCCAGATAAGAATGTGCATGAGAATTCATAATTAAATTTAAAAAAAAACAACCATAGCCTACACTAGAAATCTGTACATTCCTCATATGATAATAGATGTATATAGGAAGTAAATTTTATATGCAGAGGTTCCTAGTACTGTTCAAGCATCTGTAAATCTTATCTTAAAAATTTGAAATTGTAAAAAGTGGTTGGCATAATAAAAATTTATTTGAGTATTAGTCAACACAAGAAAAATTGAAGGGAAAGCAATTTCTGAAGAAGGCAGGACCAGAAAGAACACTTATATTTGGACTGTCAGAAATTGTATTACAATAGTTATATTCGGAGAAATTTATTGTTCGTCAATTAACCCTTAGAAATGAGACACCATGCTATTAATGCAGTGAGCAGTCTATCTATGGATACAACAGAATTATACTATGTAAATGGTGTATAAACATCTCTGTCTATGTAGAAAAAAACAATTTAATCATATTCATGCCTTACATGTATAATTTCATATAATTGTACTGGAAATGATTTTAGAAACCCATATAAAACTGAATGAATACTTTTATATACTACACGTCCTCAAGATAAATCTCCAAAGAGGAAACGAGAAACCAAGTATGATGCGAAAGCACTTTCGGTCATGGAATCATTGAATTACAATATTGATCTACACTTAAAAATCTAGATCGGTGCGTAGCACAGTCATCACAGATATTTTCTAAGATTATATCATCTAAACTAATTGAACCAGGAAATCAATGTATCGATAACAACACCAGCAGAACTTATTAGAGATAAATAAAACCAAATTCCAGAAGGTAACCAACATGGTGCGCAAACATGTCATACACAGTAGTGATAGGTTATACTTCTAGTGCGAGACCAGCATGAATTATATAACGAGAAAAAAAAACTTGTAGGAGAGAAAATGCAGTTAAGGAAGGGGCGGCCATAGATCACTTGAACGAGTTTCATGACCAACACACCGACAAGCGAAGGGCGAGGTCAGCATAGCGACAAACCTAGAATCAAAGATAAACCAAACTGTGCGCATATCCATTTTTTTCTCGATATTAAATACATAAATAAAATCAAATAGAAATGTGGCGCAGTGTCTGCACAAATTGTGTGTAAAAACCAGTATCATATAGTCTTGATACAACGTTGACTGCTAGACAGTCATACCCTGCAACGAAAAACAATGGCAAAACGAAAAACTAACATAGTTTGTAGGAAGTCCACTGTGCACACAGTAAAACGAAACCCCTAAGAGGGACATTAGGGGCATCGAAGGAACGACTCGGTCGTTGCCAGAGGAAATGGAAAACGAGCATGGTCGGGAGTTTCGTTTGCCAGCGTGCTCACATAACCTGAAAACAAAATATACCATACACATTTGAAGAGGCACAAGCCCAAAATCGAGTCAATAAACTAGCAGATGGTATGATATGGAAATGACGGGAACCAGGGTTACCTGTAAAGGTCATGACGAACGAATAGAAACCCTGAAGAAAAATAGAAGAATTGCATTCATCATAGCAAATGGTATCTGTAGAAATCGGAATACAATTGGTTATCATATATCCATATGCATGTCTATCACAACAAATAAACACAGTGAGGGTTTCAACTAACCATAACGAGTTGAAGATACTTCGCTTTGAACTCGCTCAGGCTGCCTGTCAGGGTTCAAAACCCTCACCCCTCTTCAGAACTCAGATGCAAAAGGGAGAAGCATAGCCATAGAACGCAGTGGGTTGGAGTCTGCAGACTTGGTAAACAATCCAATGCATGTTCGGATGAGGCGTCGTCATGGCAACCAACAGAAAAATTCATAGAATATACATCAGCAAATCTGAAAGACATCGACCATAGGAAGAAAAAATTCCAGATGTGAACTTGGTTACCTTCCCACCGAAAGCCAGAACCACGCACTGGAAAGAAAAATCCACCGGAGTTGCGGCACTTCGTGGAGTGGAGAAAAAAGCAGAGATGCATATGAGAAAGGATAATGAGATGAAACGAATAACCTGGAAGATAACAAGACTGGGAAAAATTTGTGTTAGGTTGAAACCCTAGCTCGTGGCTCGATATCAGCTCGGTGTCAATTCGGCATAGGAATGGTGTTCTAGGGTATTCGAAATAAAATCAAACGCACAGACAAGGACTCATGAAAATCCCGATGGAGATCAAAACATTAAACACCAGCGTAGGAAATCGTACGTTTAGTATCATATGTCAGTAAACAACTCAGAGTCGGATTATCACGCAGTTAAACAAATCGACAATTCCCAAACACATGAAGGTCGTAGCTGGCGTGGATCTCTAATATACAAAACTCGATTTCATAAACCTACGTGTCTATTTCACAACTGATCTCGTATCAAGTCAAGGTACCCGGGTGGGTGAAACAAATTAATTCTTCATGCCACAGGGACGAGGACAGAGGTTGACAAGCCCACACTTGTCGACCATTTATGGGTCTTTTATATCTCCTATATATGCAAGTGAGAAAATAATTTGTTATCAAATGTAATTCACACCATCGCTATACATGTAGCGTACCCATGGTAATGGGAATAAGACCCCTCTCCAATAGCGCGACGTCCCCCAAACCTTCGAAAAGATCAGGATTTTGTAAAGGCCGAAACTTCAATTATGATCTTGTGACAGAATGACTTAACGAGGGTATTATAAAAATATAAGGGTTGTCTTACATTTTATGGAAGTTTAAATAACAAATTATCATATGAGATAAAGCGAAGATAATCATATATAGTTAAGGGTGCATTAAGATGAATTAGATTCAACCATGAAGGACAAGTCAATCACCTATATATATATATATATATATATAAAATTGTGGTTGGAAAGTATATGATTAAACATTAGGGGCTTTGACCCACCCAAAAACCCTGTGTTAGATTGAATATAATAAAAAATATACAAAATGAACTAGATTAGTAGCTTTGCAGGAGACCTTGTTCCAACAATGAGATATCCATTCACATAAGTAAAGCCTATGTTTTTTACCATGCAATGTCCTATTTAAGTCACCTTTTGGCAGAGATGATTGTGGACAATCAGAGAATCATATTAGGGAAGTGGATGTATTTTTTGTTCCTATCATGCTAAGGAACAAAAAATGCTCTCATTTTGGAAAAAATGTTCATGGTTAGGGAGATATATCTCCGTCTCTTAGGCCTAGTTTTGTAGAAAAGTCATAATTTTTTCACAGCCGACCTGTAGAAAGCGCAGCATGTGCCACACTACGCTTTTTCTAGAGGCCTCTAAATGATGAAAAATCACTTGGGTTGGAAATATAATGGCATCTACATCAAATTTTGACTCCTAGAAATAAAAAATAGGAGGTTTTGACAAGTGGAAAATACCGAACGCAACCTAAAATATGCCTTTCTACCTTCTTTTTTGAGGCCACGCTGCACTTTTTGACCCGTTTTGGAAAAATTTGTTTTTTAGGGGCTTACATCCATCATTTTCACTACTTAAGGAAATTTTAGATGGCTAGACAAGAACTTGTTTCCAATGAGCTATCTTGAGCTCAATTTGGACTTCAAAAATTCATTCAGAAATCAACTTGAAGGTCATGGTGCACTTTCTCAGGGGCATGCTGCGCTTTTTCGAGATTGCCTATCATCTTCAAAAATTTGATTTTTTCTCAGTTGGTTGATGAATTCCATGAAGTTTTACTCATGTAAATGTGAAAATCAAATGTAATTATGTTTATTATGACTAGGGAGGTAGATACATGAAGTAAAATTGTATTTTTGGGTCAAGTGAATTAGTTTCATCAAAGATAGGGATGAGTTTGTTGACCTCCCTAGTCATTAGGATTCCAGTTGAGGACTTTGGGGAATAGCTAGATAATTCATGGATTCGACCCCTGAGAGTGGGAGAAGTTTTATTTGGTCTATATCTTTTATTTTCTTTGTCATTCCAATGGTTAGATGTTGTGTAATTTATCTTTGAACACTAGTGTAATCAATCAGTTTGGTAGTAACTAATAGACAGAATTACAACTATTTTGGTGGGATTCCTGTGGTAATGCGTTTTAGCAGTGTTTCCTATTATTTTTACATATGTTTGAATGTATTATTATTTCCATATTTATTCCATATGTTAATGTGAATGATTTCTAAGTTAGATAGACATAATTCATTACGTCATGTTGTGTTTTGGAGGAATTATTACAGTTGTGTTTCATTCTCTTCTGATTAAAAGGAATTCATGATTTCAATGCTATTTTCTGAAACCTTAGAACTCTATCATGGACATGTTGATACTTGAATGTGTTAAATAATATTCATATATTTCCCCATTAGATCTCTACAATTGTGACTCTTTTTTTCCATAACTTAGTTCTTCCCTAACCTACTCACCATCAAGAACTCAAAATCAATCAACCAAACACTAGTGCTACTATAACTAGCCTAAAATACTCATTATCCAGTCATATTGGCTGTGATATTATGGAGAGATCCCTCTCATGCATATTATGTCTAGCTACTTCAAAAAATATTGGTCTATGGTTACCTTTTCTCATCTCCTTCTCAATCTTTGGAGATCTGGTGGAGTGATAACACCTACCGAAACTATAGATGTTGAAACAAAAAGGAGGGGATATATTTCCTCTAAAGCTGAATGCATATATTGTGAAGGATTCCATCTTATAGTGGTTCTCATATATATTTTTTTAAATCTTCTAAGGTTTAAATAAGATCAATTTTCATCTTTCTTAATCCCAAGCTTCAAGTTTCAAATTTGTGAAAAGTAGTTGCGATGGTTGTTTTTGATTGGATAAAATAGTTTGAGGTGGTTTTTTAATTTAAGAATAGTATTTTGTGGTTTTTGTGTTTATGGAGAACGGTAATTTTTACTCTATGAATTTTAAAGAACTAAGGAAGTCAAGACCCATGATGGGAGACATATTGTCCAATGATATTTGAGTTGTGAAGCTTAATAAAATTTTATGACTTGTGCTTGAAGGTTTATATTTTCGATTAAGGATTAAGGGAATTATTTATTAAAGTTGTGAAAATTAGTATTTTTTGTGGTTAGTATTTCACTACCCATAATTTTAGTACCATGCCTAATTTATTGGCATAATCTTATTTATCTTACTCTAACAAGATAGATGTTTAAAACTATAGAAACCCGAAGTTTAAGTTGTAGACTTTGATAAAGCCAGAGCCCCCCTCAAGCCATAGTTTCTACAATTGAAGGTTTGGAGTGACAAGAAAATAAACTAAAGGTGCTTTTACGGATCCGTGGACAATATTACTCCACACATTAGAGAGTTAAAAACATCGAAGGACACATGGGACACTATGAAAGGTTTGTATGAGATGAATACTACAAACTAAATATTTATTTAAAGAGTAACCTTATTTGGATTAAGATTGAAGAGAATGAAACAATCGCTAATCTATTTTCCAAACTTAAGGATCGAAAAGATAAACTGGGTGACATTGGTGAAAAAATATCAAGCACATACTTGGTTACTGTAACATTAAATGGAATGCTTTATTAATCTCAAATATTTATCATTGTCTCACAGCTAGAGAGAATGCTCCTATGTTTGATGAGCTGGAAGGTATACTTATGCAGGAAGAAGATTGGAGAGGAAGACTTAATTGGAAATATCCCACTTCAGATTTAACATTCATGGCTAAAGGGAAGAAATCCTTAAACTCAGAAAATAATGGGAAAAAAGTAAAACAAAAATTCCGCAAGAAAAATAATTTCAAAATACACCATCACAAAAATCAAATTTAAGTAGACATGATGTGTGTTATTACTGTGAAAACATGGTCATTTTGTTAATAATTGCATGGAAAGAAGGTTTGATCAATTTAAACAATGAATCCATACATGAAATTATGTTGATGGAGCTGAGAAAATCAATTAAGATTTTAGCAAACTTAAATTATTTGTGTCAAATTCTACATTATCAGCAAAAAATGATGATGATAATGCATGGTTCATAGATTCTAGTGCATCAAGCCACATGTCATGCAAAATATATTGGTTTGATACATATCACGAATTCAATAATGGTGCACATATATACTTAGGAGATAATATATCATATTAAATTAAAAGATATGGTGATATAATTGTTACTATGTGTAATGAACAAGAAAAAAAATTCAAAATGTGGTGTATATTCTAGGATAAAGAAAAATTAATTTCAAAATATACTATTACAAATCAACATTTAAAGGTTGAATTTGAGAAATTATAATGTCTGGTAAAGGATATGTAGGACAGCTAGAAGTTTGTTACAAAAGGAATGGAAGTTGGAGGATTATACAAGTTTGATGTTACCAATAATGGATGTCAAGAATTGGCATCGAAAAGCATGTCAACTATAGAAATTTGGTATCAATGGTAGGGAAAATTAAATCATAATGATCTAATGTTACTACAAAGTAAATTTATGGTAGAAGGCATTCCAAATGTTAATGTTTAATACTTTGAATGTGATGGTTGTGGACTAATAAATAAACATAGAGGAGAATTTTTTGTCCATGAATATAGGAGAAAACATGAAATAATTGAACTAGTGCATACTGATATATGTGGTCCTATTAAAACTATGTCACTTCAAGGAGAATATTACTTTCTTATATTTATTGATCGTAGAATTAGATACACTTGGGTGTACTTTATAAGAAATAAACGGATGAGTTTGAAGTGTTTGAATGCTTTAAAGTATTAAAAAATATGGTTCAAAAGAAAACATTAAAGAGCATTAAAATTCTTCTATCAAATAACATTAGTAAGTACACTTCAAGAGATTTTATCAAATATTGAAAGAAAAATGAAATTGTGCAACGATTTACAGTACCACATACATATAAGTAAAATGGATTAGCTGAGAGAAAGAATAGAACATTAGTATAATGTGCTCATAGTATGTTAAAAAGTAAAGGAATATGGAATGATTTTTGGGCTAAAACCATTAATACAACTGTATACCTCAACAATAGAGGTCCTGCAAAATATCTTGAATACAAAACACCATTTGAAGAATTTTATTGCTTTAAACTGAAATTTATTCATTTAAGGATATTTTGATGTACCTAATTTACTCATATTCCTAAAAAGGATAGGAGAACATTAGGTGTTGAAGCTACCAAATGTGTTTTTATTGGATATTGTACTGACAAAAAAGCTTATAAAATGTATGATTCACATACTCACAAGGTCTTTGTAGGAAGAGATGTTATATTTCATGAGAAAACAAATACACAAATAAAATAATATGAGCATAATTATGTCATCAGAAGATGTAGCTGTGGAATCATGTCAATATGAAGAAAGAATGTGTTCGAAAGTGCAACTAGGTTCGGTCTTCATATTGGTTATGTAATTATATATTTATGTAGTGAAGAAGACAAAGATAATAAAATTTATTTTTGTTAAGCTTGTTTAATGGGTTTCATGAGCAAGGATTTTATTATTGGTCAAATACTTCTTCTTGATGTCTTTTAGGGATTTGTCATCTTTTCATAAATGTCTTAATTAGAGTCATGTATATAAATTATCACACATGTCAAGTCAGTGATGTATGCCTCAAGACCTTGTCAAACCAACTTGTAAACATGATTGAAGAATGGTGCTAACGCCCTTGATCAAATAGATGATATACGTATTTGTAATACCTCTCCAAGTTGGCCTATAAACAACAAGCAAAGTCGTCTTACAAGCAAAGCATAGGTCAGCTCATAAACCATCTCACCTATTCATGGTAAGGTTAGTTTATTACAGGGCCTGACCACTATTAATAGTCCATTGTACTGCATAGAAAACACACAGAATATTTTGGATCAGTTTGAGTTTTTCAAACATATCTGAGGCTATATTACAATGACTAGGTCTGTGGTTTGGTGGAGAATATACAATGAAGGAAAGGAGTTACAGTTGGAGTATAAACAATGAAGAGAAGGAAAAATATTATGTTCCTGTGTTGGGTCTATAAGATTTAAATATATATGCTAGGTGGAAAATCATAGTTTAGAGGTACAATGAGGAGGTATGGGTTAACGTATCTGCAACAAGAAGAAGTGAAGAAGGTACTAGATTCTAGATAGAACAAGGGCTAAAAGAATGAAGTAGGTGCTACAAGATAGAGAAAATAAGGAACTTGATTCTAGATAGACCAAGGGCTAGAATAATGAAGTATATGCTACAATAAGGAGATTGATATTATTTCATCTAGGAGCTAGGATTTCCTAGGGTCAAGAAGTGCAGAAAGACGGAAGAATACAATTAGAGACCCAAATCTCTAGTCCTGGTGCAGAAAGGTGTAGGACAGTACACGATGACACAGAATGGAAGGATCAACTTAAGGAGTCAAGGAAGAAGTACTAACAAGGTCTTGTAGACATACAATGGTGAAGGGTTTCTGGCATGGTCATGGTACTCATCAACTTAAAGTATATAAGAATAATTTATTGTGGGTTTTCCTCTCGAAGAGGGAGAGGTTTTTTCCCTGGCTTGAAGAGCCTAATATTTTTTCTCTTTTTCTTTTATAATTGACTTGATGAAAGAAATAATAAGATAAGAAGAGAATACATAAGTAACATATGTAAGCTGACACGAAATTATAATGTAGATAATTTGAATTAAACCTAACCCTACCGAATTCTCAACATGGTATCAGAGCTAAGGTGATAAATATAAGGGCTACTTTACAAGGAGACACTCAAGGATTAAATAAAAAGAATCCATTTATCTAGAAACCATGAAGGTGAAGGTCAAAGTGTGCATTGGAAAGTCAAATAATGTTTCAAGAAAAATCTCAAGCTATCTCAAGAAGACCCTCAATCTCGCTCAAATGATCCACTCATCGAGAAGATAATATTTTCCATCAAAGATTTATGACATTGAAGACATTTTTTGAAGAGACGTCATCAAGTACCATCCAACATTATCGAACACCTTTTAAGGCATCATCATTTTGAAGTCATCCTTTATCATCAAGGATTCAAGGTGACCTACGTTGGAGAATTCAATCTAAGGAGTTTCTGTCATCATATTCATCATCATCATTAAGTAGTATGATAGAAGGAGGAAGTAACTATACTCCAGTAAGTATTTCTGTGAACTATTTTGAATCTGACAAAATGACTTATTGCAAAGAGAGAAACAAATTTATTAGGTCATCAAACTTTAGTGCATGGAAAAACATGATATATTTCAATCTAATCGAAGATGAAGTTATGGGGTATATGAAAGGATCTAAGACTCAGCCCTCAAAATAATTTTCTCCTTCTCATGCCAAATACACGAAAGGAGAAACCTAAGCCCAAAGGATTCTCATAGAATCCATTGAGGAATCATTGATACCATATGTATCAAAACTCGAAACTCAAAAATAAATATATATGAGAAATTGGTCGAGCTATTCTCTGTATTGTAGGAAATGTAATATCTTTGAGAGAAGAAATATACAATTTGAAATTTTCAAGAAAGAAAGGAATCATTTCATATTTTATTAGGATTTCTGAAATACGAGACCAGTTACAGGAATTGGGAGAAGTAATGTATGATAGTTAGATGACTACAGTTGTGCTGAATTCTATACTCGAAGAACGGGGAAACTTCAATTGAAGTTTATACTGCAATAAATCAGAAACATTATTTTGGGATCATGGTTTATATGTAAAATGGAGGAAACAAGATTGAAAAACAAAGTTGATACATGATCAAGTTAAGGGAATCAAGAATTTGCGGTCATGTCCAGGAAGAAAGGAAGAATTGATAAATCTGTTCCTCGGAATAAATGAAGAAATATGGGAAAAGTACAATGCTTTGCATTTAATGAAATTGGGTATTATAAAAGGGATTGTCCTAATTATGAAAAGGAAAAAAGGATAAAGGAAGAAGTCAATGTCACCTATGAAAGGGAAGAACCTGATGCAAAGAAATCTAAGAAAGAAGAAGTGAAAGATATCTATTATGATCTATATCATCTTCCTCTTTAAGCGATTTCTGTTGGTTGTAAAATAGTACGATAGGAAGAAATTTATATCAATACGTTCATGATAAAAGAACGGGAGGAGCACTTGTCTTAGAAGAAGTGGCTCTTGGGAACCTCACTGATAAAAAAAGCGATGGAAGATAGTCATCTAGATCAAGGGCTATCTATGAAACAGATCCTAATACTTTCTAATGGAGTTCTCCTTAGATTAACTGGTTAGAAAGAAAGCAAAAAGGTTTCATCGAGAATTATTTCTTGCAGAATTCTGGGATTATATGAAATTTTGATGAAGCATGTAAACAAAATTAGGTTATTCATTATAAGAAAATTGTTGCAGGATTAATCAAATGGATAAGATAAGGTACCTATATTCTAGCACTGGATGATGTGAAGTCATGTCATATGGTTGTAGGTGATTTACTTCTATCTTTAGAATTATAATCAAATAAAGGAGGATATCTTCTCATACACAGGCTGTCAGTAACTAGATGAAATAAAATATATCCTCATATGGAATATGAGGTGGTTGTATACAAACACAAAACTATATGGTGGAAGTTCCAGGGAATAAATGAAACTGTAAATAGAGGAAGTGATCATGAAGTGCAACCATGTCAAGAGGCGGTTATCATCCAAAAGCTAAGAATATGTCACTAGGAGATCTCGTGGGAAGATGTAGACTCTGATAGAAGTCTGGTAAAGAATAAGACCCTTGATAATACATATCTTTAGGAGAGGTGTCAATCTAAATAAAGGATGTTGATGCCTTCAGGAAGATTTCATGGTAAAATATCATGAGTGAGGTAAATTTTGATTTAAAATTTCATATGAATATGTTTATGTGGATAGGTTTATGCAGGGCTGTCAACCATGTGGAACGATGTAAGATACTTGGGAGATGGTTCTAAGGAAAGGAGCATGGAATAAAAGTTGACCAGATGAGAAATACTGATGAATCACTTTTTGGTAGATGACATGAATCATGGATAAAAGTGACAAATGATCTGTGCCCTATGAAGCTAATGTTGAAAACTCCTCAAGATGGAAATCCATGAAATCGAGGGGAGGAACTTTTCATGAACATCTGGGTGCACCACCATCACGGCTATAGGTCATTGATTAAGATGGATCCTTCTGGTAAGTTTCTTGCTTGGAAGAAACTGGATAATTCATAATAATGAGCTTAGGTACATTCCTTTTACACGAATGAGTACATTACCTCCTTGAATAGGTCCTCCCTGGCTTAGAGGGAGAGATAGACACATTATTTTGGACTTCAACTAGGAAGAAAAAATGTAGGACTGGGTAATCATGTGGCATCTGATACTCTTTGAGAATGAGATAGGGAATTCAAGATAAGAGAAGTCGTGAAGCAATATTTTTTGAGGGTTAGCTACCCAAGAGAAGAATAGTCCAAGAAGGACATACTTTGGGACCACCCAGGTGGAGTATGTACCTTTGAGAGATAATGACAATGGTGCCTATAAGTCATCTATCTCGCTAGCATTGTATCCCATTGTCTCGTTGAGAGATGGGGTTTTTATTCAAGGCCTTGCACTAAGACAATGTTGGTTGATATGATTCTATACATATGGGATTACCAATGTGATTCTTCTTGTGAGATTATTCATATTGAAAGTAACCATGTACCATTATGAATACCTCTCTAGTTAAGAGGGAGTGTTCGAAATTGTATCTAGTTTCGATCTTCATATTGGCTATGTAATTATGTATTTATGTAAGGAAGAAGAGAAAGATAATAAAATGTAATTTTTTTTAAGCTTGCATCATGGGTTTCATGAGAAAGGATTTTACTATAGGTCAAAGACTTATCTTTGATGTCTTTTACAGATTTTTCTTCTTGTCACAAATGTATTAATTAGAGTCATGTATATGAAGTGTCACAGATGTAAATTCAGTGATGTTTTCCTCAAGACCTTGTCAAACTAGCTTGTAAGCATGACTAGAGAATGGTGCTAACACCCCTGATCAAATCAACATTATACTGAGTTGTTGTATCTCTCGAATTAGGCCTATAAATACAAGAAAATTCAGCTTACACTGAGTGCACATGTGTGCTCATGAACCGTCACACCTATTCATGGTAAGGTTGACTTATTATAGGGATTGGACATTATAAATAGACCAGTGGACTGCGAAGAAAATACATAGAACAGTTCGGATTAGTCTGTGTTTTTTGGACATATCTAAGGCTATATTACAGTGACATGGTCCATGGTTTGATGGAGAATATACACTAAACGAAAGGAGTTACAATTAGAGTATAAACAACAAAAGGACGGAAGAATATTAAGTTATTGTTTTAACACTATAAGCTTTGGATATCTCTACTAGGTGG
This sequence comes from Pinus albicaulis, assembly GCA_034641835.2. Classification (NCBI taxonomy): domain Eukaryota; kingdom Viridiplantae; phylum Streptophyta; class Pinopsida; order Pinales; family Pinaceae; genus Pinus; species Pinus albicaulis. The sequence continues at coordinate 78,948 of JAXQQM020090056.1, read as the reverse complement.
CATATCATAGTTTGGAGGTACATCAAGGAGGTAAGGGTTAACGTAGGTGCTACAAGAAGGAGTGAAGAAGGAAGTGGATTCTAGATAGACCAAGGGCTAGAAGAATGAAGTGGTGCTACAAGAACGAGGGAAGAAGGAACTAGATTCTAGATAGAACAAGGGCTAGAAGAATGGAGTATATCATATAGCAAGGAGGTTAAGAATATTTCATCTAGGAATTGAATTTCCCTAGTGTCCAGGAGTACAGAAAGAAGGAAGAATACAGATAGAGACCAAGCTCTCTAGTTGTGGTGCAGAAAGGTGCATGACGATGCAGAAAATAATGACCAACTTAAGGAGTCAAGGAATAATTAGTGACAAAGTTTTGGATACGTACAAGTTTCGAGGGTCTGTTTCATGGTCATGGTACTTGTCAATTAAAATTCTATAGGAAGAATTCATCTGGGTTTTCCTCTCCAAGAGGGAGAGGTTTTGTCCTTGGCTCTAAGAGGCTAAATTTGTGTCTCTTGTCTTTTGGTAATTGAATTAATGAAAGAAATAATAAGATAAGAAGAGAAGACATAAGTAACAGAAGTAAGTTGACAAATAATTATAAAATTAAGAATTTGAATTAAAACCTATCCCTACCAAATTCTCAACAACATTGTCATTCCAAAAAATACATGAAGAAGTCAAAGTCCAAAAGGAAGTGATTAAGGAATTCTATAGAGAAGAGGAATAAGAGAAAGTACTCCATAGTACAATGAACCTCTAAGAAGGATTCTTATAAGCTGACCAATATTCTCTTGGTTATTGCTTAGATCATGCAATCAATAACCAAGATAACATAATAAAAAAGATTATTGACTTATCTAAAAATATTGCTATAGGCAGCAAAAACAAGTAATAAAATAACCTTGATCAATCCACAGTGATCTTACAACCTTATAAATAGTCCTAGGGTCTTGGATTATTTATATAGAAATACAGGAATTTCAGAATACAGATAATACAATAGCTATTGCTATAGGTTGGAAACTTCAAAAGAGGAAATGCAGTAAAGACAATCTACAACTAACAACTGAATTTCATGGAAGAGTGCATATAAATAGTTTAAAATTTTCAGAAAGAAACCCGAAATTTTGTGCACACAATGGTAAAATCATATTTCGAATATGGAATTAAATAGTAGTTTATAAAATGGTAATTAACAGATACAACATATACATCTGAATAACAATAGAAGAAATAATTAACCCGTTTTAAGACTTGTGTACTTGAGTGCCACAACAACCTACACTTCTAGAAATTTTATAAACAAATATATGGAGGGGTATTTAATTAAACCCTCGTTATTTCTGCTGGTTTGAAAATTTTAAAGGTGGTAATAAAAATTGATCAAACGCCTGTAGGAGGCATGTTGAAATGATCCTCGAAACCTAAGCGCTACCTACTCCAGTGGATTTCTAACCTTCATTATGAGAAAAACTAAAGAAGGGATGAGCTCTCTGATTGAGCTAGTGAGGAAAGATAAAATAATAATACATACATATAGATAAACAATATTACGAGCGAAGTTCGTCGACAAATTACCGCAACCCTCTCGCCAAATCCAAGAATCCCACAAAATGACAATATGAGAATGTATGAGATAGGAAGGTTTTTAACAGTAAGCTTCAACCAAGACATTTCTATGTAATTAATTTTTCGAGGAACAAATAACCCTGGAACCATGAGAGTTGACTACGTCGTGCAACTGTTGACATAATTTTGAACTAAACACATTTTTTTTTTTTGTCGATAAGACAAACCCGATCCACCATAATAGCGACTCCAAAAGTTGGATAAGAAGCAAGAATTCCACGGTGGGAATGGGAACCTTGACGACAAATTTGAACCTGTGCAAATAACAAGAAATTATAGTACCGCATCTAAGCTCAGAAATATATATATATATATATATATATATATATAATTTCAAAGGAGAAGTGGCCAATAAAAATGTGCTGGCAGTGAGACTGAAGACAAAACGGATGAAACGTTACTGTATAGTTACCTGGGATCCTAAGTGTATGGTCATCATTTCAGATTTGTGGAAATTTGATGACAATAGGGCTTAAAGAAGTGGAAAAATCTATTGTCCTCATGCTAGAAGCGAAAGAGGGTTAGCTTACCTTCAAATTAATGGTACGATGGAGCAATGCCCTGAATTTACCCATATTGTGCTAGTAAGCCTCCAATATCTAGCTCTGTTATCTCACAAGCCCTACCATCATGATGTAGAATTATGTGCCTGCTATAAAAACCAGCAATAATAGTATTACATCGGGAAGGACAAATATTGTTAATTACCTTGCGTTCATGGATCTAGTAAACAAAAGAACTGGGCATCATAGTTGCAGATCCCTTCCGTGACCGGTGGAAGGAAAACTAAATTTGGTCGCATGACAGAAGAGAGGAAGGTACTAAAACTGCCCATCTTCCATCCTCACCGTTGGATTAAAAACCCTAATCTTGCGACCATTGATCTAGCCTCAATTAGAGAAGTGGATTTCAGTTATAAGTCTCGATAATCTTCGTAGGGAATGATTTAAGAAATGTTGGTATCTAAGTTTGATGTACGAGTGATCCCTACTCCAAAGCCGAATTGTCCAATAAAAATGTGCACCCCTTTCTGTCCATAATGGCATGTTAATGCCATATTGTAGATTAAGAAGGAAGGCTGAACAATTGAGACATTTTATTATGTAACAATAGTTAAAATACAAAATTTTATTTGAGCTGTGAGCTACCTTCCGATATGGGTATCAATGAATGAAAGTTGTAATCTCTTATATGCATATTAGGGAAACGGTTAGGATTTTATTCTTGTAAGTTTAAATAATTAAAAAAAAAATTGAGCTCGGGAATGTTATAATATAAGTTTATTTAAATAAAGACGTATGGTATATGTTTTTTTGCTTTCAAAAATAATTGAAGCATGTATTAATATTTTAATTTGTATAATATGAACTATAAAAAATATTTGTAAAATGTTACACGTTTATATATTTATGTGTGTGTGCATTAGGCTATTTTTGTTAGTAATATTTAAAATGTTACAAGTCAATTTCATAACAAGAAAATTAATGAATTACAAATCTCTCTCAAAATACTTATAATAAAATAAGAATTTTCCCTTTTTATATGTATGATTTGTCTTAAACTTTTCTAACTATATATATATGTGTAACATTGAAATATTTTATTTATAATTCAAATTTTATACATTAAAATATCAATACATGTTGCAATTATATTTGAAACTAGAAAACATATATTTATAAAACTCTTCATATATAATTATTTTTATTTTAATTAACTTTTGAAATGTTACAATTTTCCTCTTTTTCTTATTTCTATATCAGGTTCTTGTTATCAATAGTTAAAATGTTACATGTCAATTCCATTAAAAAAATTGAATAAATTACAAAACACAGTTAAGTAATATTTTCAAATTTACTATAACTATAATTTTTAGGGGAAACAAAGAACCATGAATTAGAAATGCAATATTTGAACATAGATCCGGGTACATTGTCCTCAACTTGCCATGTGAGCTTCTAGAGAAATTTTATATTCAATCAATCTTATTTTATATATTTTTAGAAAAAAATATAAATAAGAAAAAAACCAAATTTAACATTTTAACATTAATGTTTTCAAATTTAACATTCTAAAATTTCATTACTATTACATCAATATTTATATTCCTACTGTATCTATAAAATCAAATTTTCAATTTTAAATATTTGATAACTTCTTACAATTGCATCACATTAACATCTACATCTGATACATTTACTGATATTTTAGAATTGAAAATTTACATAAACATAGCTTTTAGACCAATGAAATTAGTTATATCTTATTTCAAAATTTTAATATTCAATACCTTTACATTTACATTTATTTAATTTCCAATTTTAAGTTTTAAAATTTAATGTTTAATATATCGAATTCTATATATTAATTTTTAAATTACATTTAAAAATTTACTAAAATTTAATATATTTAATGAACATAAACATTTGAAAAATTATACCAATAAAATTTAAATATGTAAAATGAATAATAAAAATAAAAATAAGTATTTGAAATTTATATAAATAAAGTATTAAATTTTTATATTCATATGATAATATATTGTAATGTAAATTTAAATATGTATAGGGAACAATGAAAATAAATATTTGAAATTTGAAAATTTATATAAATAAAATATCAAATTTTCATTCTCATATTCATATTGTAATGTTTTGTATTATTGTGATATGTAAATGACATAAATAAATAATTTTTTATTATTTTCTATTGCATTAAATATTTGATTAATAAAAATTAGTGGGGTTTTCAATTGGCATGATAAAATAGACTCATGATGTAATTAAGTGATTTGAACTTTCGTGCGTTGTCTCTTAAACTTTTTCTTTCACACAAACTTTATTAATACTTAATTCCCGCTTTTCACATTCCCGGACAGGATGGGTGGACAACAAATTTTTCTAATATTTAGTTGTAAAGGACCTTATGGTTGGCCACCAATAAAATCATTGATTGTATCATGGTAGTGTTTACTACAATATAATTAAATTCAATATTAACTGAGTCAGTTATACATATACCTGTTGGAAGTATATCCCTGGTTCCTCTCCTGAACAACATTCATTTTCCATAGAATATGAAATTGACACTCTAAACCCGCATTTGCATACAACTAAAAATTCTACGAATTAAATAATCCCCTCAATTAGTGACTATGCTTGTCACTACATAGGATATCATTAAATATCATAGTAAATGTAGAAGAGGTACTCAAATTATAATGGGTGTGACATCCATCTAATAAAATTAACCATTTTTCTAACAGGCGTAACTATTTTTCTAAACCATACACCTATATTTAACTATTTTCCTAATAGACAGAACTATTTTTCTAAGCCATACAGGCCTATTTAGCCTTCAAATAATAGAATTAACTATTTTCCTAATAGAGATAACTGTTTTTCTAAACAATACACATCTATTTAGCCTTCAAATAAGGCAATATCAATGATAACATGGATTTACCATCTTTGAAATTCTACCTCATTAATGGTGTTTAGGTTGTGATTAATAAAAGAGTTTAGGAAAATTATCCATATCCCATTACCGTGAAAAACAAATTACCAAAAGTGCGCAATGTATATTGGACCTGACATCTATATAATAAAATTAACCATTTTCCTAATAAACTTAATTCTTTTTCTAAAGTATACTTATCCATTTAGCATTCAAATAAAGAAATATCAATGCTAATAGGAGTTTCCCATCTTTGAAATTGTAGCTCATTGATTTAGCCATCAAATAAGTAAATATCAATGCTAATATGAGTTTCCCACCTTTGAAACTGTAGTTCATTGATGGTGTTTCTGATGTTGTTGGATGTGATTAAAGGATATTGGAAAAAATATCCATTATCCCATTAGTTTACCATGAGAAACAAATAAATTGGGTTTCTTGCTCATCTTTCTTTTCTTCTTTCATCAAGGCCACTTTAGTTCGAAAGATCAATCATTCCCAAGTAAATGATTGAAAGACCCAACCCTTTGTACCCTCACCTTGTCAGGAACATGCACATAGAAGTTCAACAAGGAGCATAATTCTCATACCACTCCATTAATATAATGAATCAAATAAAATGTAGGACAGGAATGAATTAGGCACATAAATAAATATGGTAGAATTATGGTGAAAGCCCAACTTCTATTAATAAATGAAATAGCAGAATGTTGTATAACATGTCTTATCTAGAATGGCGGTACTTATCTCTCAAGGAAGAGATGGAGAGTTATTTCTTATCTCTCTTCTCCATGCATAATACAAAAAGGTTTGAGAAGGATTTTCTCAAACAACAAAAATATAACCTTCAAGTTTTTCTTACTCTAGTTTTCTTGGTTAAAATTTTTTGCACCTCCCTAATTTTAATCCTTCTCCAACCTTAATAAAAATGTAATTAAATTGTATTCAACAAATCCAAAATTAATAAGAATTTGTGTTTGTCATAATTATATACTATATTTTTATCATTTATGATATACAATAAAATGTAACCACTGTCTTAATTATTGACTAATTGTTAGGCTGTTGTTAAAAGTGTTAAACATTATTTGTTTTAAACAAAACATAATATTTTGAACAGAAATTGATTTTTGGTGTTTAAGTAAAAGATTACTTCTGAATTGGTTTCATAAGTAAAGATTGGTGGTAAAAGTAAATTCAATATCTGGAGTTAGTTGAACAGAAAAGTAGTTCAACAAACATCCAAAGACACTCTGGAATAAATGGGGAATTTGAAGGAGTTTTGGAGGTTCTGTTGGAGAACTGAGGAACACAAGTTATCCTGAGGAGTGATCCCCAAAGGGAATAACTCACAGAGGAAAAAATGTTCCACTGGAATTGCAGAATTGGACTGGACTATCCCGAATTTCTCTTTCAGATTTTTGTGTTTAGCAAAGACTCAGACTTGGAGCACGGGGGGAGTTAGAGGACGTAATCGCCTCACTCGCGGAAGGGAGACAATCATTTACCAGTCGGATTTGTGCACAAATGAGTGGAATGCTATTTAATCTTTTCTATGAGTAGAATACACTGTTTATTCTGTTAAATTTATGATTGAGTAAGCTAGGAAAACATTGTATGTTTGAATGGTTGATTCGTGTCAAAGAACTTACCCTAGGAAAAAAAGAATGATATAGTTCAGCCAAAAAGCTTGAGAAAGGAACTTGTTAAGTAGATATATTAATGCATTTGAATTTCTACCTGTGCAAATAATAGTTGTAGAAGTAGGTTATTGAATGGGATATAGCAGGTTAGATTTAAGGAAGGACCGTTAACCCAGATTTCAGAGACCAGAATTATGGGTTGGTTGTCCTTCAACCTATGATATTACATGGACAAAACAGTGGTCTGGATGCATTCTAGAATTATAAAAAAAAAAAAAAAAAAAAAAAAAACTAGTATATCCTGAGATATAAGAAAAGAAGCTCACATGCCAGATAAACTTATGAGAATAAAAAAAAAAAATCACTGTGGGAAAATAGTTTAGGCGGTAATGATCCGAATATTGTGACTTCTTCCCCAGATAAGAAATAAGTTAACTCTTCTTGTTGAAAAAAAAGACAAGGATTGCAAGGTAAACACCGAGTGAGCAATTTCATGGAGGAAATTGTAACCTACATGCGCTAACAGTGACGAACATAAGTGTGGATAGTTAAGAACCATAGCGTAAGAAATAAACACAAGTAATCCACATGTAGAAGAAATTTAATAGGAACTCATAGAGACATTATTATCTACTCGAAAGAAGAAAACCAAAAAGGGTAGTTCATGGAGAAGAATTCCCGGAGGAAAAATCATGCACTTTAAAGAAAAAAGTATCGAACATGTATATACATTTAAGCCCATAAAGACCCAGAAAAGAACAGAATACCAAAATTCTTATTCAGTAAATACAATTAAGGAAGATAATGGCGCAGGTGCAAAACCCTGGCCACACTGTTAACTGTAATCATATACAATATCTTAAAAAGGGTAAATTCAATAAGCACCAACTTCCGAGAGTGTTTAGATCACATACATGTACAATATAGGCCTGGGGCCGTAGATTCAAGTAAAAACCCTCAAGCTATCGTTGAGTAGAGAACTGTCAACCAGAACTGAGAAATAATGGTCGCAGGCTAAAATCTTAAAGAAAACATTGTAACATGACCAGTAAACAAAAACCCAGTCGTATGACAGGCCAATGGTTTGAACCCAGAATTGTTCGAGGGTACGTGTAGCGTAAGCACGCAATGGAGTTACAACTTTCAAAACCTGGAGATGTTGTTTTCACCTTAAGATTAGAGCCCCGTAGAAATGCACAAGCGAAAGAGCCTATACCTGACAAAACAAAAACAGAAGAGTGATTAACAGAAAGGGAATGGTACGAAACCATAACCCCTTATAAAATATGTAATCAGCTAATCATAGCAACAACGTAGTAATAATTTGCCCGTGGATTTCATGAGGAATGAGGAGAGAGCCAACTAAGTAGTGGCCACCTTCATTCCAACAAAGTATAAACAGTTTTGCAACGAGAATAAACAAGTGAATACATGGGTAAACAGAAAACGGCATTATGCGGCCGAATGAATAAAATGACTAATAGCTTAAACGCTTCCAACCCTAGAAAACAGATCCTGTAAACGCAAATCAACCAAAGAGCCAGGAGGTGGTTTGTAGGTATTACCAGTCGCCGGGGTCGAGAGCCTCCTCCGAGGCACCGTGCCACTGCGAAGCCACTACCATGGAACCAGAAAATCGAGTGGAGAAACCCTGTAACCTGCAGAGCAGCCTTCCAGAGCCTTCGAGCTAAAAGAATGTGAATGAGAAACCGTTACGGAGTGAAAGTCATTAGCTAACCCTAATGAATGTACATCATCAAATTTAACTCGCGATCGACGGTGGTTAGATCGCTGGGTGTTGATCAGTACGAGCTAAGGTGTGTGCCAGCTGAAAAGGGAAGGATTAGATAAACCTGCTAGAACCAAAGTACACCTAGTTCAATTGCATATTGAATAACATTATATTGTCGAGTTAATGTATATGACATGGAATGATGTTTTCAAATAAATGATAAGTGTTGAATTACTTAAAACCCCGTAGATCAATACGTGCACCATAATTTCATATCCCGGCATAGTAGTAGGATTTATTATTTCACATAATTTTCTATGGTATAGGGTCAATGTAATTGAACGTTAAAATGAATCATGTATGTGATCCGCCCTTTTGAAATTGTAATGATGGGTAGTCTATGGCATGACATTGTTGGTTTAATGTTAGATGTGAGGGAAAAAAGTAAGTAATAATATATATATATATATATATATATATATATATACGGTTGTCATTACTATAAGAAAGATGAATGTTACATAAAATTATTAAAATATTAAAATTTATTACGCATTCTACAATTATATATAATATATCGATATTTTTTATTAGTATACCTCATTGTATGTATAATACCTTATTGTATGTATAATGCCAAAGTAGTAATCTAATAAACATCAATATACATAATAACCTAATAATTTTGAAAACTTCAACAATATTATTATTTGATATTATGCCTTGTGTGCAAGTCCAAAAATATTTTACCTTCAATAAAAATAAATAAATAAATGTCCATTCACACTAGACCATAACTAATGTTTGAGTGTATATAACATGTTATGGACTCTTCATATATCAATTACTTTTGGTTAATGAAAATAAATTAAAAAATTTAGTAATTTAATAATACTTTTAGATTACATATATTGTTACTAAATATTTTTACTTTTCCAACTAGTTATAAGATCACCATCTTATAGATTTCCATTTTCCAACTTGTCATTTATTTAATTTTCACCTTGCCCATAAAAATTGGTTTTGTTGGACAATTCTTAGATCATATGATTATATAAACCATAATAATACTACAATGTATGAAAATATCTATGAAAATTTTTATGAACTTTAGGTTTAATGATATTAGCTCAAGAAAAAGTATCGAAATTGCTTTGCAATTAATATATTATATTCATAGCTTGCATAGAAGTTGTATATATTGAATGCAATGACATTCTTTATATATAAAAGTAGATTTCTTTGAAATATACGTATGATTTAATTAATATATTTTAAAGTGATGATGTTCTTTAGTAAGAAACTGTAAAATAATTGACATGAATTTATGATTATAATTATATTCAAGGAAATGGTTTAATATATTTAGTTTTTAATAATTCATTTTTAGTTATTATTTTGAAAGAGGAGAAGTTTATTGATATTGAGGAAATGTGTGGATAGTTAAAAGTGGTTTGAATCCACGTAAAAAAAGATGAAAAAAAACTTGGAGTATTAGTGTTTGAATCATATTTTGAATAGTAAAAATAAATTCAGCGTGGTCAACAATCTATGAGGCATCCGAAATCTAACAGATATAACTCGGATTTTCAACCAAATCATATTCAACTAAAACTTATATAATACTAAATAAAAAAATGATTAACTCATATTCAATTAGGAATTATATAATACTAAATAGAAAGTTGAAACAATCTCTTAGTACTTTTATACATTGAGAGTTATATAATAAACAACACATAGTAGTGGTTCTGCAAGATATCATTGTCTCTATGGAATAATACTTCACTGACTTGACCATTGCATATTTATATTTCCATTTCAAAATATTTTTTATGAAATTGAACTTATTTTAAATTTGTTTCCATTTAACTTATCATTTTTCATTCGATTTATCTGGAAAAAAGCTCTATAGTTCACATGGCAGAACACAATAAACACTCGCACAAACCTTATTATTCTCATCCTCAGCAACCTATGTAATCTATCCGCACACAAACATAAGAAGCATAAGACATTAAAAACATACTTGCATCAGCTAATAGTGTCGTCATTACTGGGCTTCAATAGGCACCTGGTCGATGAAAAGTTTGAATATCTAATCCTTTCCTTCCTTGTTCGATATGGAGAGGCCGTCACGGTAGCTGAAAATAAATTGAACACCTCGTATTATATTGAAATTTAATTTCTTGAAACACAATGGTACATTGTCCTCATTGTGAAACTCCCAATTCAATTCCTCAAGGGCCAGATTAAGGATGCCCACAATTTGATTATAAGCATTTTCCATGGTAGAATCAGTATTTCCTTTAATATAAGGACTGATACTTAACCCATCTCCAAGCGTTCGTTCTCATTATTCATTGCAACAGTGAAAGAAAGTGTGATTGTCTTTAATACCAGCACAATCACATTTACCAATGTGGTTGATATAAATCGATAGATTATATTAACTACCCACCACATGTATTTTAACTATTTGCATACTATATATTAACCAAATATATATATTAAAATATATAATATTATATTATTTAATAATTAAATGTATAATAATAATATATTATTAGTTTTTTTCAATATATTAATAATTTTAACTCAAGCTATAATGTAATTCAAAAATAAAAAGATAATAATATTTTATTTTTATTTATAGAAATTATATATCTCTTATGAATATTCCAAGGGATTATTAATATTACAAACCAAAAAAACTAATAAACTCAAGCATTTAATATTATAAACTCAAGGAATTGGTGAAGCAAAGGATAAATATCAATATTATAAACCAAGAAATTAAAAAACCTAAGAATAAATATTTTAAACTCAAAGTATTAAAAAACCCTAAGAATTAATATTTTAAATTTAAGAGATTAATAAACGAGAAAAAATAATATTTAAAACCCCAAAACCTAAGAAAGTAATAAACCCTAATAATTAATATTTTAAACTCAAGAGATTAATAAAATGAAGATATTATTAATAATACAATGCAAAAGTACTAATAAACCCAAGGTTTAAATATTATAAACAAAAGGAATTGGTGAACCCACTGGTTAAATATTAAAAACTTAAGGGATAAATAAGGCCAAGGGATCAATATTGAAAACACGAGATTAATAAACCCTGATAATTAATATTTTAAACTCAAAAATCTAATAAATTAATAAAAAGTAAGAATCAATATTTTAAGCTTAAGATAGTAATAAACCCAAGCGATTATTAACATTATAGACTAGAAGGACTAATAAACCCAAGGTTTTAATATTTGAAATGAAAGGAATCGATGAACCCAAGGGATAAAATTAGAAACCTAAGGGATGAATAAGGCCAAGGACTCAATATTAAAAACAACAGAGATTAATAAACCATAAGAATTAATATTTTAAAGTAAAAAACCTAAGAATTAATAATTTAAACTCAAGGCATTAATAAACCCAAGGGTTTAATATTATAAACCAAAGGAATTGGTGAACCCAAGAATAAATATTGAAAATCTAAGGGATCAATAAGGCCAACGGATCAATATTAAAAACACAAGAGATTAATAAACCCTAATAATTAATACTTTAAACTCAAGAGATCAATAAACGCAAGGGATTATTAATGTTGTAAACCAAAATAAGTAATAAGCCTAAGTGCTTAATATTGTAAACCAAATGAATTTTTAAAGTTATAAAGTTAAGTAACAAATAAAGATAAGCATTTAATATTATAAACCCAAGATATTAGTAAACCCAACAAAAACATTTTATAAATCTAAGGGATAGATATTAGTATTATAAACCAAGAAATTAAATAAAACCTAAGGATTGATATTTTAAACTCAAGATATTAATAAACCCAAGGGGTTATTATTATTATAAACCAAAATAACTAGTAAACCCAAGGGTTTTATATTATAAACCAAAGGAATTGGTGAACCCAAGAATACATATTCAAAACCTAAATGGTCAATAAGGTCAACCCATCAATATTAAAAACACAAGATATTAATAAACCCTACGAATTAATACTTTAAATTCAACAGAATAATAAATGCAAGGGATTACTAATGTTGTAAACCAAAATAAGTAATAAGACCAAGTGCTTAATATTGTAACCCAAAGGAATTATTAAATTTATAAAGTTAAGGAACAAATAAACAGGAGCATTTAATATGATAAACCTAAGAAATTAGTAAACCCAATGGAAACATTTTATAAACCTAAGGGATAAATAATAGTATTATAAACCAATATATTAATAAACCCTATGAATAGATATTTTAAACTTAAGAAATTAATATACCCTAAGAATTAATAGTTTAAACCGAAAAAACCAAGAATTTAATAAAACATAGGATTTAATAGTTTAAACTAAAGAGATTAATAAAATGAAGGGATTATTAATAATATAAACCAAAATAACTAATAAACCCAAGTGTTTAAAATTATAAACCAAAGTAATTGTTGAACCCAAGGGGAAAATATTAAAAATATAATGGATCAATAAGGCGAAGGGATCATGTTTAAAAAGAAAAGAGTTTAACAAACCCTAGGAATAAAAATTTTAAACTCAAAAACCTAAGAAATTAATAAATCATAAGAATAAATATTTTAAAATCAACAAATTAATAAACCCAATGGATTATTAATATTATAAATAGAAAAAAACTAATAAAACCAAGGGCTTAATATTATAAACCAAAGGAATTGGTGAACCCAAGGGAAAAATATTAAAAACATAAGAGATAAACAAGGCTAAGAGATCAATATTAAAAAGACAAGAGATTAGTAAAGCGTAGGAATAAATATTTTAAATACAAACGAATGAGAAACTCACATGATTAATAAATTTTCAGAATTAATTTTTTAAATAAAAAGGATTGATAAAGTCTCATGATTATTAATATTATAAACCAAGAGGAATAATATTAAACCAAAGAGATTAATATTATAAAGACAAAGTATGAAATTAAGACAATTGTTTCTCCTCTTGTTGTCTTGATTTAAACATTAAGACAATTGTTGTCACAATGCGACGTTGGGCCAAGTATGACCATGGTGGGCCATGGTAGATTTTCATATTGAGAAAATATTTTTCACAATGTGACATTCGACCATGGAAGACATTGATCGACTATGGCTCAAGTTGATTAAAAATGGTTTCCCATGGTTTATTTTCATATCAAGACAATCTTTTTCATAATCTGACATTGGACTATGCATTAATATTAAACTGTAGGACTAATATTTAACCCATAATATTTGGATTTAATAAACTAAAGGGAATAATATTATGAACCGAAATAATCAGAAAAATTAAGGTATCAATGTTATAAACCCAATGGATCAACAAATACAGGGAAATATTAATATTATAAACATAAAACATCAATAAACGAAAGGGATTATTAATATTATAAACAAAAGGCATCAATAAACCGAAGGGATTATTAATATTTTAAAATTGACAGATTAATATTATAAATAAAAATTATTTAGAAACTCAAGTGATTAATAAAGTCGAAGGATCCATCAAATTAATAAAAAAATATAAAAAACCAAAGAAATTAATAAACACAAGGAATTAATATTTTAAACTCAATAGATTAATAAACCCAAGGGATTATTGATATGATAAACCAAAAGAATTGATGAACCCAATGGTTTAATATTATAAACCAAAGGAATTGGTGAACCCACGAGATAAATATTAATAAATTAAGCAATCAATAAGTCCAAGGGATCAATATTGAAAACACAAGAGATTAATAAAGCCTAAGACTTAATATTTTAAACACAAAGGATTGATAAAGTCACATGATTATTAATATTATAAATCCCAAGTGATGAATCAACCTTACTAATTGTTAATATTATAAACTGAATGAGTTAATAAACTAAATTAATATTCAATTCCACCATTAGTGCAACCAAAGAAATAACATTGAAATTAACATATTTTCTTGTTGTCTTCACATCAAAAAATCCCACTAAAAAAATGGACTTGAAACTCTCCATCAAAAGTCATTTATCAAATAGCCTCTTGCGGAACACAACTAGAATAACGATAAAAGGAACACCAATTCAAATCAACAGGATAATGATCATGATACTTAATGCTTTCCGACCAATCCCTTCTTGTTTTTCTCATGACCTCCATCATGTGAACATGCAACAAGTATTTTACATTCAATTTCATTTCATCTAACGCATGAAGATGCTCATCAATAAAAGCAGGATGGAAGCCATGTTTTCTATCAAACTTGTTCTGAAGATAGGAAATAAAACTGATCACTCTATAGATATTTTCCACCGCTTGATTACAATAGATGCCATCATTATTGTCTATATTTGCATTTGAAACTAAAAATGACAAAACAAAAATTAATACACACAAACACAAATATTAGAAATACATATTGTGCACATGAAATGAGTGATAAAATTAAATGAGTGATATAATCCTTATTACAATAATCAACAAGAAATCAAAATTTTTTTAACTTAATGTTGAAAATAAAATATTAATAATGTTAGTAGTTCTATATTTGTATTTAAATTAATTTCAATGTATATATTAATGTTATTTTAATATCAATATAAAATATAAATATGTTGCCATTGAACCAAACCAGAACATATTTAGCAAACCACATTCATAAATATTATTAGTTGCATGTCATAGGGATATGGACTTCGATCTTGATTTTTAATGACTCACTCATATAACTGGTTGTATATGTCTGAATTGTTCATTGTAAACAAAAGAACGATAGCGACTTAAAAAAAGGAGGTAAATTGAACAACATGAAAAATGATGTAACAACTTTCTCACATATGATGAATGTATTTATTTCATTAATACATGAAAATCATTATTATAGTAAATGTAAATAAAGAGTAAAATAAAAGAAATTTAAAAAAATTCTATAAATATGTCACAATATTATTAGTTGCATGTCTTATTGATATGGAATTCAATCTTTATTTTTAATAATTGGCTCAATAACTCATTGTTTATCTATGAATGGGTCATTGTAAAAAAAATAACAAAAATCACTTAAAAGAAATAAATAAATTGAACAACATGAAAAATGATGTAAACAACTTTCCAAAATATTACTAAGAATATGATAAATGTATTCATCTCATTAATATATCAAAATATATTAAAAGTAAATAAGGATTACAATAAAATAAATTCGAAAAAAATTATATAAAGAGTTAAAAGTACTAATAGCTGCATGTCATAGAGATATGGACTTCAATATCTCTTCTTCTCTCTTCCTAATTGTAACATATGCACAACCTTTCATCTTGGCATAATGTTAAAAATAGAAAGGTGGTGCAATGTGTAAACCATCTATTGATTTCACTCTTGATATGGCTTTGAAGGTGAGGCCTTACTGCTATTTATTCTGGATATCAATTGATTCTCAATCTAAATTCAAGCCCTGTGACTTATGGATTGTAAGAGCCCAGGCCATCTTTAAAGGATTTTTTTTTTAATTTCCTCTTATCACTGGTGTGATAGGTACAATGTTTGGATTGCTTGCATCAAATGGAATACCAACATACTTATCAAAAACAACAGTTGTGAACATTGGAAGCTGAGGTGACTTAGAGGTAGGCACATAAAATATTTCCTTCACATAACCAAGTGCACCATCACAAAACAAGCTTCAACCCACAAATTACATGTCAATAGTGAAAGAAAGTGTGAAAAGTGTGATTTTTTTAAATATACCAACCTATGCTTGAAGCCATCTCCTCATGTTCCTTCTCATCCCTCATTATAACAGTGAAAGCAAGTGCGAAAAGTGTGATTGTATTTTATATAACAACCTATACTTGAAGCTAGCTCCTCGCGTTCCTTCTCATCCTTCATTGCAACAGTGAAAGAAAGTGCGAAAAGTGTGAGTGAGTGTTTTGTATCCGATCTCATTTAAAAGCTTCTAAAATAAATGTAAATTTAGATGAAAAATACCTCAAAATCTCTTAATTCATAAAAAAGTCTAAAGGTGAATTCTATGAGCTTATGGATCTTAGAATGATAATGTATTCGTTCCAGAATGTTTTTTGGGAGAAGTTAGCCCATAAAGACAACCAAAATCAAATTTATAATACACATCCCCATGGTACCATGGGAATTCTTTATGTATTCATTAAAAGTAGGAACGTGTGCAATTGTTATCCACTCAGCTTGTTGTTGATAAGACTCAAGGAATCACTCCTACTGAACCTAACGGTTGTGAATGTCTCATTTAAAAACACACACACACAGATATATATATATATATTCTAAGGTACATGTGTAGATGTAATGTAAGTAAAGATTTTAAATTTCGACTCAATTATAATCAATATATTTATAATAGTTATCCTTGTCTCGTAACCAGAAGTTATATTTATGAACACTAAAAAAGGAGGTACGATAAATAAATAAAAATAAAAATAAACTTAGATGTATGGTAAATAAATAAAACTTCTTTTTACACTTAATTCACAGCAATGGTAAATAAATAAAATTATAAATAAAATAGAGGTATGATAAATAAATAAAACCTATGAGAGGCACATTCTACAACCCAATGAGACGGAGATGTGTAAGTTTGTGTGTACAGATGAAGTTTCACTAATGTCTGCCATAATTAAAAAAAAAAAAAACTAAAATGTAGAATGTAAAAAATATAATGTAAATAATGTTGACTTAAACAATAATTTACATAACCATATAACTAAACAATTAAAAATTTGTTAACAAAACAAAATTCTTTATATATTCAAGGCACTAGCTATATTGGTAAATTCATATTTGCATGACGAAAGCAATATAAATTTAAAATATGAAGAGATTTAAGAACACTACAAAATGAGATATGGTAAATAAATAAAAATATAAATAAATGAGAAGTATGTAGTAAATAAATAAAAACATCCTCTTTATATTTACAAAACTCAAAAGGAGGTTTTATTTAGGCTAATCATATGGGCCAAATTCACCCGAATCCGGGACTAGTTATTATTAATACCATGAACAAAATACCACATTTATAAAAAGAGCTATGGTAAATAAATAAATATAAAAGAGGTAAAGAGATATGGTAAATAAATAAAAATATATCAAATAGGATTAGAAATCAATATTTAATTATATACCAAGCCTATGGGCCAAATACCATGGACCAAATTATTATTAATACTATCCATAAAAAACATTATTAACCCTAATATTAATAATAATAATAATTAATATTCAAATTTAATAAATTTGGATTAATACAATATAAAATTTTTTATATTATAATATAGATTAATATATCATGATATATATGCTAACTCTAAATATATATATGGGAGGGCAGAACACATACATAGAGTGATAGATGCGGGGAAATAGGGAGAGTGACAAGGTAGAGATGGAGCTAAATTGAAAGAGAGATGAGAGGAGGAATGGAGAGAGAAAGAGGGAGTGGAGTGGGAGAGGTGGATAAGGGTAAGAGAGAGAGGGGGGGATATAAATATGGAGTTGGGAGAGAGAGAGAGAGACACGGAGGATGGTAGAGGAGGTAGGATAGAAAGGAAGAGAGAAGAAGGATGAGAGAGAGGAGGAGAGAGGGAGGGATAGAGATATGGAGTTGGATAGGGAGAGAGGGATGGAAGAATAAATACAAAGAGAGTGAAAAGATGAGAGATAGGGAATGATAGGGGAGAGATGGTGAGAGAGTGTGTATGTTTAGGACAGAGATAAAGGGACATAGAAATAGAGATGGAGACAAGCGGGAAGATAAGGATAAAGGGAGGGATATAGTAACATAATTGTAGAGATAGAGATTGATGGGGTAATTGAGAGGATTGGAGGAAAAGAAAGAGAGAGAGAGAGAGAGAGAGAGAGAGAGAGAGAAATTCATGGAAAAGAGAGAGACATAGAGCCATCAAGGGGGGAAGGGGGGGTGAAGATAGATGGAGGAAGTAGAGAAATGGAAAGAGAGGTAGAGAGTTATGGGGGAATATAGAGGATTGCAGGAGGGGGAGATAGAGAGAGAGTGATGGGGGAAGAGATAGTGAGGTAGGAGAGAGTAGGATATAGAGGAAGGGATAGATAAATGACTTGAGAGAGAGGAGGAGAGAGATAAAGGGATAGAGAGATGGAGTTGGACGGGGAGAGAGGTGGGGAAGAAAAAAGACATAGACAGTGAGAACTGGAGAGAGATAGGGAGTGGGAAAAAAGAGATGGAGAGAGAGTGTGTATGGTTTAGGGTGAGATAAAGAGGAAAAGAAGGAGATATGGAGTGAAGGGGGGAGAGAGAGGCATATAGTAACATGTTTGAAAGGTGGAGAGAGAGAGAGAGAGATGTGGGAGAGAAAAAAAGAGAGCAGGGATGTCAGAGAGTAGAGAGAGGTAGCGAAAATGTGATAGATATGTAGGGAGAGAGAGAGGGAGGTAAGTTGAAAGACATAGAGAGAGAAATATGGAGAGAGATAGAGAGCGAGTGATAAGGAAGATGGAGAGAGAGGGAGAGAGAACAATAGGTGGGAAGAGAGATAAAAGCGAGGGAGAGGGAGAGAAGGGGAATATATATATATATATATATATATATATATATAGAGAGAGAGAGAGAGAGAGAGAGAGTTTATGTTTTGGGGGTGATATAGATAGGTAGAGGGAGATAGAGATATGTATGGAAGGTGAAAAGAAATAAGAGATAGATTTGAGGTGAAGAGAAAGATGAGATATATGTAAAGATACATTTATTTCAAAGTACATTATTTCTAATCCTATTCGATTTCTTGCACTAAATGTATTGATTTTAGTGTATATGGTAATTTCTAATCTTATTGGATTGCTTGCACTATATGTATTAATTTCAATGTATATGTTGATTTCTAATTGTATTGATTTATTACACCAGATGCATTGATTTAAATGTATATGTTTTCTAATCATATTTGATTGATTTCTCTAATGCATTGGTTTTGGTGCAGATGGTGATATCTAATCCTATTTGATTGCTTGCACTAGATGAATTGATTTTAGTGTATATGTTGGTTTCTAATCCTAGATGCTTACTTGCACTAGATGGATTTATTTCAGTGTAGATGTTGATTTCTCATCCTATTTTATTGCTTGCATTAGATGCATTGATTTCAGTGTACATGTTGTTTTCTAATATTATTTAATTTCTTGCATTAGATGCATTGATTTCAATGTATATGTTGATTTTTGATTTGATGTAATTTTATGTATGATGGTACATTAATTTTAAAGTGATTGGATTAATAATGTAGATTTATTTCAAGGTAATCACAAAAAAATATTGACAATGTATATTGATTTTTGTGATATAGTAATTCAACCTAATAATAATGGAGAGAAAAAGAGACAAGGTATGATGCTTACTACACCAACTCGAGAAAAATATTTAAATGGTTTAGGATTTAAATTTTTCTTTTCATATAATCAATATGAAGAGATGACAAGACTAACAAGGGTGAAAATAAGCATAGTAGAAGAAAATAGTTTGAGATTTATCTCAAGGAAGACTACTTGTAATTGACTATATTCTTATTATTGACATTTTCTATCATTCAATACCATTACATTGTCACTTTGAATTTAAATTTTTTATTTCATCATTTTTCATCATTAAATTTATTAACAATATTTATCATCTCAAAAAAATGAGGTAACTAAGAAAATTTAAAATTAAAATGGCCAGATAAATCTCAGAAATATTTAGTATCTTTAAAATGGTCATATTAATATTAGATGTATTTACATATTATTGATAAAATTAATAATATCTTGGATGGATTTTCCTTGATTTCACACTACTGAAACCAGCGTAGATATATATTAATTTGGTATCTATCAAGCATCGAGAGGGATCAAAGCTCTCGAGGTACAAACCTTTTCTCAAGTTTAGCACTGAAAAAATAAGTTTGCACCTTGAGAGATTTGATCGCTCTCGACACTTGATAGATCCAAAATTAAGATGGATCTACGCTAGTATTTACTTGAACTAAAAATATAGGTTCTATTTATGTGAAGCCTATGGGCCAAATACTATGGGACAAATTATTATTCATACCATGGGCTAAATACCATGGGCCGAAAACCATATTTATAAAAGAGGTATGGTAAACAAATAAATATGATGATTGTTAAAATACACTAAGACATTAAGAGGAAGAAGAAAGTAATTGCAATTCTTTAGAATATTATTTCTATGCTCAAAAAGAAGGAAAATAATAGCACCCAGATCACTATAGTTGGGGAAAGAAGCACAATAATATCACTATAGTTGGGTTGACTTAACAACTAAAGAACATTGGATGTGTGACATAAAATCTAAGTGAAAGTGGTTTTCATCATCCACTCTCTTAGTATAACCCAAATTATACTGTCACATGTATTCTCGGGGGTAGACTGCCCTAGGTTTCACTTCGAAGCTCATGAGAATCAGTTCTAATTTTATGGATGTTCATCATTTTCTTTGAGATGGTAAAAATAGAAAGATAATCAAGAGGTATGGTAGAAAAATACTAATATATCAATTAGGATTAGAAATAAACATCTCATTATATACCAAGCCTAGGTAAATAAATAAAAATATAAATAAACTATAGGTATTGTAAATAAATAAAACCTATTTTCATATTTACTCCACAATCTGCTTTATATTTACGAAAACTCAAAAAAGAGGTTTTATTTAGGTAAAGCCTATGTGTGCATCATGTCTTAACTTGAAACTGAAAACAACTCTTGTGTGTGCATCATGTCTTAAATTGAAACTGTTAGATTATATGTTAGACGATTAAAACATATTCAGGCGTTGGACGAAAAGGAAAATTTAGTTGCAAAAATTTAGTTTACAAAGAAGTTATGATAGCTCATGAGTTGCTGGAGTGTTTATAGGGCTTCTTCTTGTTCGTTTAGAGTCGCTCGTCGAATCAAATTCCATGCAACATAGGAGTCCCATTGTGAGTCCTGCTAATCTGTGTGATCGGGATTTTAAAAAAAAAAAATTGTGAGTATTGGTAATATTTTTTATCAGGACTTTAGCTAAGAATATGATTTTTCCTTGCTGTATTTATATGTTTTAGTTTTTCTTGTTTATAATGTATGCATTTTTATTTGTAAAGGTGATTCCAATAACCATCTTGTTGGACAACGTCACCAGATTGTTTCTTTTATAGTGGCCACTTTCGGAAGTAGAATCTCTTCATCGAATGAAAATATTGAAATAGAATATGGATCTCAACAATGGGTCCGTTGTGGAAATTGTAGGCATTAACGCTACACACGTGCTCATCATACACATTAAATTCCTTTACTTCAATACTTTTTTCCTTAGAATTGTTCGCCCTAACAATCTCATGGGATAAGTGTTAGGATGAATCTTAATCGTGAGTGTACGAAAAAATCTCACTTTAGCTATGCATAACAAACAACCCTAACATCAAATATGGCTGCCAATTTCTTTAGATCTGCAGTTAGTTGACCAAGATAAATGATACAAAATCTATATCTATGCAGTAAAAGACATTAAGAAGTAAATAAAAGTAAGATTTTCTCCATGCATCTAATAGACAAGACAACAATATTTTCAAATATTTTTTTGTATTTTTCACACCTGGGAAGGTGACATATAAATATGTTACCAGTCCCCCTCAATGGGATGGGCTCTTGTAAGTCCTAATCACTTCAGGTATAAGATCTCTCTCTCTTGATGGTGTATAAAACCCGGACAAAAAATAGAACTTAAAGGGAGCTCACAAGAAAAATGGTAGAAAAAATGACAATGATGGAGGATCAAAATCAAACCAAAAGTATAGATCTAGAGTGATCTTTAGGCAACAAAATATAGTGAGTGAATGGAAAAACCTTCTATTTCTAACAAAATATTGAGTTAGTCTAGATATTAGTGCATAATTAAAATATTATTAACCAGATTTAGATCAAACTTTTATGGAATATTTTATTATATTTGTTGGAGGGAAAAGGAATTTGAATTTGGTCAAATCCCTTTATTTGTAAATAATAAATAAATAAATGGTTTATTTATTATTTTAAGGATGTGGTTGAGTAATAATTAAATAAATAATTATTTATTCAATTATTTATAAATGATTTAGTCAAATTTAACAAGGAATATTATTTAAATAAGGTTTAAATAATTATTCCTAGAAAATAATAAGATAATAATGATTTATCTAATTAATTTTCCTGTTTTGGGTTAAATATGACCAGGTATATAAATTAAACTATTGTTTAACTAATTATTCCTTTAGGAAAATCAAACAAATGTGGATTTATTCAATATTTCCTCATGGGGTTTCCTGTTCAAACCATAAACAACTTAATAAATTAAGGATTAATAAGTTATTTTTCATAGTGAAAGCAATTTTACTTAGGGTAAAATTGGTCTTACATGGTCTACTTTGGTCCATCTAATAGTAACAGGTTAGAAGACCAAAAATTGGTGTTACAGATTTCCCCCCAGCGTGTGAGCGTTAGGAGCTAATCGTATGACTGAAGTACGTTGTAAGAACTCAATCAGTAGACACTGAAGGGGAAGTCAAAGAGAGAGAAATATAAGGTAGACCAAAGCACTAGAGGACTAGACCCTAAGGAGGCAAGACTTATAGGCGTGACAAGTCTCTTTTATGAGTGAGTACCTATCCTATAAGCAGTAGCAGAGGCATATCTATGCTCGCTGAGACAAAGCACTAAGAATAATGCGTCCAGCAAACAAGGGACTCAACTATATAGTACATGTTGGCATAAACCTGAAACAGATAAAAACATGATAATGAGTCACTTGTATATAATAATATCTGAGTGCATGAGATATTGACTCATTACATGATCTGAGATCTGACTTATATCAAACTTATATAATATCTGAGTACATGAGATCTGAGCCAAGACTAATATAATAATATCTGAGTACATGAGATATAAGCACAACCAAAGTGCCCCTGTAAATAGGAAAGGGCTTTGAAAATCTGACTGATACATGCAAACTAAAAGGCGTTGCAAGTGGCTGAGACCGACATCATCAAATCTATGGAGCTGCATAAAAGGATATAATGAAGAGGTAACTCAGGCATGTGGGGGGGAAACTAAAGGGCCACCCCCTTACGAGGTCTAAAACATCTCACACACACCTGGGAATCACCGGTAAAATCTACTGCATCACTGAACCATTGATTATATGGATGTAGATCATGTTGTAAGGAGCTGGAACTGAGAAAAAATCAAGTGAAAGGGCAATAAGGAGTCCCTTCACCTGATCTGAGGCACCGAACTAGAGTGGAAGCTCAAACCAAGGTACACCACCCTCTAGACCTGTCTTCTGGAATGAATGATCTGATGTCGACAGAAGGAGGTCTGCCATGGGTGAGGTAATAAGGGATCCTCAGCTAAGGCACGAGAGAGAATAGTAGAGCGACTGATAGACTAACTCCAGGGATGATGATGAAATGGGGGGTACTGAGTAGCAGATAGATGACTTCCCTTGTTAGAGCATAAAGGGCATGGATGACCTAGCAGCAACTAACACAATATCAAAGGGGATAGGGGACAGTAGGACTGAAGGCCATAATGTGCAACATGAGAGAGGAACCAAGTAATAAAGGATGGAGGACTATAGTGGGATACAAAGGGACTCGGGATAGACTCCATTCATCCAATGATGACTCAACTCAGATTCTCTAAACAAGGGCAACTTGATGATGCTTCCACACAGAAAAGGTCAAGTGGGGACCATAAAAACATGACTACAAGATGGTTACTCACGATGAAAATCAACACGAGCATGGACAAGTATGGAGGCAAAGTGGTGCCCCAAGTACAAGTGTTGCAAGTGAAGAAATTTTATTTTAAGGAGTGGTGAAGTGACCCTTCTTGGAAAAATTTGTCCTAATGACATATCAAATCATAAAAAAATAACAGATACCCATTTGAGGGGTCGGGAGCTTTCCAACGGCATTGATGGTTTTTCAATTTGAGCTATGGTTTGGCCACAACAGGTGAAATAAAAATCTAGGTTTTCTCTTTTAATAAAGTATTTTCCCTCCAAATTGACTCATTTGCAAGTGTAGCTGTGTTGAATGTAGAGAGGAAAGAAGGCCCTAAATCTTGCGGCGATTGTAGTAGACAAATCGACTGTTGGAATCGTGATCTTTCAGTTGCAGGTAAGAGGCCTAACCCTACTCTTTCATTTCAGTTGTTTGAATGTTCAGTTTAGGTATCTATAGTGCAGGAACAGACCCCTGCTCCTCTTCATGATCGGGTCACACTATTTGGGGAAATATATGTGACGTGGGTAGTAGCTTTTGGGCAGAAAACTGTGACCTGTCCCAGGATTTTTTCTGAAAAGTGTGACCTAATAGGGAGGGGGTGTTTATGTCTTGTTTTTTGACTGAGAGCTTTGTTTTTTATGTTTGAATGCAATATTTCCTTTCTATACACTGACAAATATGATGGTTTTATGCAGATTTTGGTAGAATTGCGGATCAACTAGAGTAAGAGAGACCTAGACACATTATGGTTAGAGATCTGAGAGGATCATGGTGTCTGTGGTGCATTGGGCACGTTTGGGGTCCTAAAGTTAGTGGAGACCCTTTAATGAGGGCTGGAAAACCCTTTTTGGCTCGGATTGTCATCTATTGGGATCCAGACCATGAGGTATTTATAGTGCGGGGGTACCAAATCGAGCTGATGGTCTAGAATATATATATTTTTTGAATGGTCTCCCACCACTTGCGATGGTGGGGAATACACAGCTAGTGTTACCACAAGGGAGGAACATCATGGAGTTTGTAGAGCACCATTGCTGACCAGGTCTACATGTCAAGGGAACACAGATACTAGTCGGGGATCTAGAGAGGCTAGAAACACGAGTTGTGGCCCCATAAGTGCTGCGGATCCTAGCCAACTAGGCACTGTACCCCATCACTGGGGGTTAGATGATGCCTGCTGAGAGTATGCTGATTGGAACCTACTATGGGTGGGCCCAAATGATGTTGTCGTCATTGAAACAAAAACTATTGTTGTGCAAGCGGCAAGTGAACCATGACTGTTGATATGGCACAATGTTGTGCTCGCTCTTCTTTGAGAAGATCCTGACACTTTGACCTCGCATACAGATCTAGGATGGGGGCCCAAGGGAGCCCAGGATGCACTGGTGGGAGTGGCTACTATGCAGAGGGGGAGGTGGGGCAGTCGGGTGGGTGTTTCGTCTCAAGTTCTTTGGTCATTAGGATCAGATTCCATTGTACAAAGACGATTATCCCTATTATGGGATGAGTTATCATGGCGACATGGAATTGCCACTATCGCCTCATCGATTATGGGGGCTTGATGGTAAGTGAAAAGTGGCTAATCTTTGATGTGAATTTTAAAGTTTCAGAATATTGTATAAGTTACTGATTCTTTCACTTTTTGTATGCAAATACAGTACCGGTAAAACTGGCTGGGTATATGGAACCGCCTGCAGTATCAGGAGCTGCAGGACCTAGTGGATAGAGAGCACCACAAAACCAAGATGCAGCAGCCCTCTTCGAGAACATTTTTCATAGCTGTGAGAGGCTTTTAACCGCTGTTTTGGAGCATGGCTGGCAAGACTTGGATGACCAGTAGATAGAGCCATGTATTGTCCTACCCTCGGAGTGGCAAGGGATCATGTGACGTATGGCGATGGTAGATGGGGGATGCACAATCTATGAGCTGCACGATCAGATCCATTGGCTCCGATCCTCCAGATAGTGATTAGGTGTTGATTTTTTGTAACATGCTATGGGAATGTCATATGTATAAGAGTGAATGGACTCTAAAGCATATTATATGACACATAAAATAGATATGCATCATTTTTATGGTTTTATGTTATTTTCCTGTGTTAAATGTGTGCACTAAGTGCTAATATAGAATATTGTTCGCAATGTTATCTACATAGTGATTTTGTGCTCTAGGTACATAACTGAATGTAACGATTTCAAATTCACGCATCAAAAGCCTCACTCATAAATATCTTCTAAAAATTATAGGATTATGCACACGATAGACACCATTCAATTGCATGACAAGAAGCAGGGAATCTAAACGATCATGAAGGTGAAGGATGCGATGGGAAAAGGCATTGGCTAATAAACCTCACACTGCATCATATTTGGCCTGGTTATTGGTGGCAGTACCAATTCATACAACGTTCGAGAGAAGAAGAGAATGTAAGGGGGTAAAAATGGCTCAACCTGGCTAGGCTAGATTCCAGGAGTAGTGACTTGCACCATCGACATAACCAATATAAGGTCTGCACAGGGGGTCCATCTAAAGGGTGCCATAAGACAACAAATGAGAGGATGATGAACAATGTTGGCAACTTGAGCACAAGGTACAAATTGAACAAGCACTGCTAGAGGGAGTGCTCTGGGGAGGATGTCTACCACCCGCACACTGGTGGGTAGGTGGTGTGTGGGAGCTACCTTGGGGGTTTCTTGTGCTGAAGTCGCGAAAGTCACCATAGAAACGGATGGTGACATTCCATTTATGGGCGCGAAAGATGAAGTCAGGGGTGGAAAATGATTCCATGATGTCATCATCACAGTAGAAGATGGGGTGACTGGAGGAAGAGAAACCACATGACGTGGTGAAGATACCTCACTCATCATCATGAGAAGAAAGGTTCACATGCGCATCATCATGTGGGGGTGACGGAAGAACAAATAGATAAGGGATCCACTAAGGTTGAGCCCAGGGTGATCGCTGAAGGGAGGTCGAGCAAAATAGAAGGGGAAGTCTTAAATCGAGCTTCCACCCTGGATCTCATGAATTATGATATGTAGAGGATGGTGGCCACAGGCTCCATCATCTTGACATCAGGAGGGGGAATGTCAATGGGAGTGGGTAAATCTTGAAGCTAGCCCGAAGCATACTGCATAAGGATGGGAGAGGTGGATTGGTTTCGTTCAATCTCGTACCCCCGAACTACCTCCAAAGAGGCATGGTAATGGGTGAATTAGGAACAACAGTAGGTATAATGGCCATGGAGATCTCACAAAGCACAAGGTTGGTTGGTGTGAATAGTCTTAGGGTTCTTGGTTGCAGTCGAGGAAGAAACGGATTCTTCGAGGACCATATACTCAGGGAACGCAACATTAAACATGGGTTTGATACGAGGAAATTCAGGACAATGATGGGTGGCATGACTGAAAAAATCACACAAATCACACGAGGGGGTACGCTTTAGAGGCTGAGAAGGAGCAGGGGAAGTCAGGGTAGCCTTGTCTTTAGGTGCCTTCTTGCAAGCTTTTCCCCCTTTACTCGAAGCTGTCGCAACAGGAGGAGGTCCCTGTTGAGGTGGTTGAGGCACGGTATGAGAGGGAGGGGTCATCGGAACCGGTTGGAAAAGGGTCAAAGCAAGACAAGGTTTGGGCTGACCAGGCGGGGTAGAGGTTAGGGGATCAATGTACCAGACGGGGATCGCTAGGGTTAGGTTAGGAAGGGATAAGGTAGCCATAAGAGGTACCGAAAACACTCTACGAGGGGAAGCTAGGAATGGTATTTAACTTGAGGGGTAATGGCCAGGTGGGATAGCTTTGAGATGGTTAAGGCTAGGAGGAACTATGCCAAGAGGGTAGAGAGGCTCATGGATGCCAGATGTAGATGAAGGGCTAAAAGGAGGGGGTCTAGAAGCCAGAGTCAAAGTGCTAGGACCAGGTTGCGGAGGGCGGGGCTACTGACTAACCAAAGTGGGCCGCTTGAGGGAAGCCCAAGACAATTGCATCATGAAAAAATTTAACGAGCTGGGATTAGAGATAGGAGGAGGAAGACCGTGGAAGGACCCAAGCAAAGTGGAACCTTTTTAGACTCAAGGTGAGACACTGGTAAAAGGTTTGACGGTTTACTTATTTGCCATCGAAGATATGATGGACTTAAGGGAGGTTTGAGACTTTGGTTCATAACATGTTAACTAGTCAATGGTGACTATATTTCCATTATGACGGGAGGAAATCTTGCGATGAACCACAGATGGTACAATAGACATCGCATAGGTGTAGCTACGACCCAATAGAATGTTGTAATCTAAGGGGGCATCAATGACTTCTACATCAACGCAAATAGTCTTTCTGATAAGAGTAATGGGACAATTGCAGAACAGGCCAATGGGATGAGAAGAGTGGCCATCCCACGCTCGAAGGGTGATATTTGAAGTTGCCAACTCTGGTGATCTGAGTTTCTTCCAAACCAAAGTAGACATTACATAGGTGGATGCCCCCTCATCAATCATACAATGGGAGATGTTGGCCTTCCGGATCTTGATGGGGATTTGGAAGGAAACAAAAGTAGGAAGGGAAGGATGTTTTTACCGGTCAACATTGAAGATGATAAAATGATCATCTAAAGGATCTACAACACTCATGGCAGATAATAGATCTTTCCCTTGCGAAGCGCACGACTAGAGGATTTCCGGCATTGACATGGCAGTAGGATATTGCACCAAATCATCTACTATACCATACAAATGGGTAGCTTTTCTAGAAGCAACATTTCGACGTAATGGTCCCTTGCGGATCTTGGTATGAACCTATGCCTTAGGCTGAGGGATCTGTAAAGTACCATTGGTTGTCGAAAGAGCCTCTGTAGAACCTGAAGAAGGGGGTTCGGGAGCAGAAATAGTGGGAGGATTGTTATACTGACGAGAGCGAGTCTGAAGGTTGAGGTCAACGATAATGGGTTGGTCGAAGTTCATCATGAGAATCTGGTAATCAGAGGTAAAAAATGGAGGATGTTGAGTGGCCGCCTAACCTTTAGGTGGTTTGGTAGCCACCAATCCTTGCTAAGGAAAAGGATTGGTAAACAGAACAAGCTAGCTAGGTACAGAATTTTGAGGAACCAAAGGGGAGGCTTGTTGTCCTCGCAATGCTGCTTGAGTCTCCCACATATGATCAACTGTGGTAAAGAGGACAATCGTGGGTGTAATGACCATAAACACCACAACAAGAACAAGGATTTTTTGTGCAAACAGACCTCTCCTCCTTGGGCTGAGTGCTCTATTGCTGATTAGTAGTGTTGGGTGCATTCCCTTGGGGATTAAGTCCTGGATTACCTAGCGTAGATTTAATTTGGGTGCCTCTCCTCTTCTTTTTGGAAGTAGGATGATTAGTCGCACCTTGTTGTGCATACACCTACGCCTGAGTGGTGGTGGCTACTGGTGCGGGGGCTGGGAAGGAAAGGGAGGCGGGGGTGCTAATGCTAGAGGAGCTGGAGCACCAGGTTGTGGATACAGATAATAAGGAGGTTGGGAAACATTGTGGTAAATATGTCGGACAAAATGAGGAGGCACGTCGTATCCTAAATACATGCTACCAGGAGGGGGGAAAGTGCTGGAGGAGCTGGCCCCTCCCTGAAGGAAACCATAACCCATGGGTGGATGAGTGTATTGTTGCAAAAGGGCTCCATCGATACTCTCTACGGAATGCGATGCCCCTAGTGCATTAGCACCATCGGGTCCAGGGGGATCAGGTAAAATAGTATAAACATAACCTGACTTTGTGTATATTTGGTCATATTTTAACGTAATCTAGAGATAAGCTTCTTTTGTCTGAGAGAAATGCGATGAGACATATTTGCCGATAGCAAGAAAAAGGGATATAAGGAACTTGTCCATGTAGACATGTTCTTCGAAGGTAGGGGCTCGACATAGGCTCTTTCTTCTCCACCATTCCTGGACATGGTCAAATAGGTGGGTCGCAGACGATTGATGGAAAGAGGTCAAAAGTTTAGTACAACTATCATAACAAAGGGGAAGCTGCAAATAAGATAGAAAAGCCCGGTTAGGAGTTGCAAAAGTTGAGAGGTGGAGACCTGGTCAACATAACACTTAGAAGCTTCCCCAGTAAGCATATGTCGGAACAACTGAAGATGGACATAGTCATCGGTGATGGAGTTAGTCAAGCACCACATGTGGAAATATCGAACATGGTTTGTAGGACATTATCTAGCAAGACCTCCAAACTTAGGGATGTCAAAAGGGAGCTTGGTTGGCATAGCAGGCCAACCAATGTCATGGCGTATGGGGTCATTAATCAACCAGTTAAAATCGAGAAGACTGAGGCTTTCCATATAGGGGAGAAAGGGAGCTTCCAAGATAGTTCTTGTCATGGTTCCACTACTAGTATTCCCAACATTAAGGTTGGGGCTACCAACAGCATTAGGTCCTGAAACAGACATAGTGAAGGTGACGAGGGGAGAACTCGGGATGGAGCCAGAAGGGGAACCCAATGAACCATAAGAGGAGTCAGAATGCAGACTCGGTGAAGGACTAACCCGAATCCTATGTAGAGGAGTAACTCTTCCTAACATAAACTAAGGATGAAGGACAAGAAGTCTCCGAGATAAATGCCTTGGGGGTGAAATGATGAAAGCAAAAACACGACAGAAAGGGAAGAGAGACCAACAAGGGCAGGGAGGTGCCATATCAACTGGTTGCAATGTAGAAACAAGGGTAGAAAGGTGCAAGATGAATTGATTACAATGTTATAGTCTTTTCTTGGTGGTGTTAGCCAGGCTCTTCGTCACTTAGGGTGTGTGTATTAAGTGTGTACATTTTAATTTTTAAACCCATACGTTTGTAGAGAAAAAAAAGTGTGTTGTATAACTGTAAATAGATCCATAGATAAGAGTAAACGAAACTAAATATAAAAGATAATAAACAATTAATTACGCATTAATCTAATCCCAAGGAGGCAGGCCTCTCAACAATTAGTCTATGGGTGCGCAAAAATCTAGTCAAAACACACCAAAATATCCAATGGCTTTAAATTTGGGAGGGACAATGATCTAAAGGTCAGATCTGCTGGAAATAGGTGTAGAAAACAGCAAAACCCAGAGGGAAACGTTTTGAAAATGATGTGGTGAAAGGCTACAACCTTGAGGTAAACGAAGGAAACCCTAGAGGAAGACCCAAACAAAACTAGAAAGAGGTGTTTTGGATGGAAGAATAACCAATCTGAAATAGATCTGAAGGTAAGGGATCAAATCTGCAAAATGGTTGAACACACAAAAATTTCAAACAACCTACTGCAGCTAAAACTCCTCCTAGAAAGGTGGAGGGTACTTAAGCCCTAGGGGGATATGTTCCCACTTTGATGAGTAAAACAGAGAAATTACAGGTCAAAAACGGGAAGAGACAGAGGTCAGACAACCCTGAACAGAGGCCTAGAAAAACCCAGAAAAATCTCAGAAAAATTTCCACAAAAAGTACAGGTCACAGTTTCTGACCTGATTTCTGCAGAGGTCATGGGTTTTGGCCTATTTTTTATGTCCTTGAGGTTCAGGTCGTAGGTTTTCACCCAAAAAGTGTGACCTACACTTCCAACACTCTTAGGATTAGGTTTCAAAAAATTTTTTTGTGTCAACAGTGGCTGATTCTTGTCACCTGTGCAATAGGTCAAAAAACACACGAAAGTTAGAATTTTTAATTTTTTAGGGTTTTATAGGTTAAAAAAAAAAACATCAAGAAAGGAAAAACAAGAAGCTAAAGCAAAATCCCAGGATTTGAAGCAGCTGGTCATGTAGGGATCTGAAAAAAGACAGAGGTCGTAATCATAAACCCTTCTAGAGTCGCCAGTTGTTATAATGAATCTTAATCGTGAGTGTACGAAAAAAACTCACTTTAGATGTGCATAACGAATAGCCCTAATATCAAATATGGCTACCAATTTCTTTAGATCTACACTTATTTGACCAAGATAAATGCTACAAAATCTAGATCTATGCAGTAAAAGACGTTAAGTAGTAAATAAAAGTAAGAGTTGCTCCATGCATCCAATAGATAAAACAAGAATATTTTCATAGAATTTTTGTATTTTTCACACCTGGGAAGGGAACATAGAAATATGTTATGAGTCCCCCTCAAAGGGATAGCTTCTTTTAAGTCCTCAGCACTTTACATCTGAGATCTCTCTCTTTTGATAGTGTAGAAAATCCAGACAAAAAATGGAACTCAAAGGGAGCTCACAAGAAAAATAGTAGAAAAATATGACAATGATGGAGGATCAAAGTCAAACCAAAAGTATATATCCAAAGTGATCTTTAGGCAACAAAAGGTAGTGAGTGAATGGAAAAACCCTTCTATTTATAACAAAATATTGAGTTAGTCTAGATATTGGTGCATAATTAAAATAATATTAACCAGATCTAGATCCAACTTTTATGGAATATTTTATTATATTTGTTGGAGGAAAAAGGAATTTGAATTTGGTAAAATCCCTTTATTTTTAAATAATAAATAAATAAATGATTTATTAATTATTTTAAGGATGTGGTTGAGTAATAATTAAATAAATAATGATTTATTCAATTATTTATAAATGATTTAGTCAAATTAAACAAGGAATGTTAGCTTTTTTTTCCTGCGAAAAAAATCGAACCTTCTATTAAAAAGAGGGTTACATAGTATATGCCTTTGCATTCCTTTCCCTTTTCCAGTAGGGAAGCAAAACTACACCGGGCCGTGTGATTGTTTTTTTTTTTTTTTTTAAAGCTCTGCAACCACCCAATGTACTGTCTCAAGTAAGACCGAGAACAACAAAAACCAAAATTCAGAGTAAGCAATCTCTGCCCATTAAGAAGTAGAAAACACCCAGTCAGGATTGCTCACCATAAACCCAAGTCTACGTACCTGGCCTAGTAGAAACTGTGCTGGCTGAAAGTGTTGTTTTTAACAAAAATACATCATCTCAGGCCTCCGACAAAGGGAAAACAGCACTGAAGATTTTACAGTTTTACCTTCTATTGTTTTTTCACAAGTTGCTTTTTTTTTTTTTTTTTAAACATATACAAAGAGGATTTAAAACTGGGAAGTATAAACATGAAATGAACAGTAAAAGAAGACGAGCTGTTGGCAGCTCACAGACTAATCAAAAACAGGGGGAGGGAGTCTCCTTGAACTCCCTTCAGCTACTTCCTCTACTGACCATTGGTCCAAAACCTGCTCAATGCCTTTTTTAGAAAGGCTGTCTGCTTCTGCATTTCTTTCCCTGTAGATGTGAGATAAAGTTAGATCAGAAAAAATACTTTTAAGACGAATAATTTTAGACAGCAAAGGAAGTAAAAGAAAATTTCTGCAATGATGTGATCCATTAGCCCACTTGATTGTATTCAGAGAATCCCCAAATATCTGCACCTCCCTCACATTGCGCTGCAGTAACCAGCACAGCAGTAAATGTAGTGTTTTGAGCTCAGCATAGTTATTTGACCCAGTACCCAGTCCAATGGAGGCTTTGAGCTTAAGTCCTGTGGGATAATTAATCACCAAACCTGCTCCACAATTGTTGTTTAAGTCTGAGGCTCCATCGAAATAAGCCCACGGAATTGACCCTTTTATTTCTTCTACCTGCACCGGTCTTTCACTTTTAGTATTTGAAGGCTGTGGAATGCTTTCAAAGATGGCTACTCCTTTGGCTGCTAGTCTGTCAATAGGGAAGAGAGAGTCTTTGAAAATTTGGTGGTTCCTGGCAAGCCAAACTCCCCATACAACCAGCAGAGGCAACATTCTGACTTTGTCATTTGGGGCCTGCTGCCACCAATTGTTCCAGGCTTCGGCTATGTCCTCCCCTCCCCAACAGAGGGGGACCTTTGTGAGTCTTAACATTTCATTCCAAAGACTTTTAGAGAAAGGACAGGCAAGGAAAAGATGCTGGGATGTTTCCTCACTCTCCTTACATAGGGAGCACCAGCCAGGGCCAATCTTCCCCCTTTTTTGGAGTGCATCCCATGTAGGTACTTTTCTTTGTAGAACACACCAGAAGAACAACCTGGTCTTTGCTGGCCCTTTCAGCTTCCACAAAGACTTTGCCCACCAGATTGGTTCCCCCCACCCCTTTTTTAACATAAGCCATTCATATCCCATCTTGGGGGAGTAGAAACCTGTTTGGGCATACACCCACCGCAATTCATCTGACTCATTTGTAATACGGATGTGGGATTGCAACAGTCCTGTGCGAAAGGTCCCCCACTCATCGTGCCACCTCTCTTCTAGTGCCAAATCAGTCGCTGTGAGCCACTCCTGTCTCCAGATAGTAGAATTTGCGCTATCAGCAATTTGGCTGAGTGAGGAAAAACCTCTGGAGTTTAAATGTTCAAGCAGGCCTCTTGAGAGAGCGAAAGAGTCCGTGCAGCCCACCCACGGGTCCCTTCCTAACCTTATTGAAATCCCATCTCCTACTCTCCAAGCCAATCCTTTTTCGATAATCTGGACTGCTGCCACCAAAGCTTTCCAGACCACCGAGGAATTCCTTGTAGATTTTGAGGGCTGTCTTATCCAATCAAGGGGCGAGGTTGGGTCAATGTACTTCCTCCTAGTCACTGCGGTCCATAAGTTATCAGAAACAATCAGCCTCCACGCAAGTTTTGCTGCTAAAGACTGAGCGAAAGGGAACAAATCCTTTATCCCCCACCCTCCCCATTTTTTCGGGCGGGCAATTTTCTCCCAGGCAACCCAGGGAGCAACATAATCCTTCTTCTGTCCAGCCCATAAGAATCTGCTGCAGATTTTCTTTATTTTCAATAGGATACATTTAGGCACCCATATAAGGCTAGCCCAGTACACTGGGATGGCTAAAATCACCGATTTTATCAGCACAAGCCTGCCTGCCCTTGACAACCATTTAAAACTCCAGTGATTTATTCTGTCCTCAATTTTCGCCAACAGCCAATTCCAGTCTTGAACCCTGTAGGAGTCAGGTTTCAGCTTAAAGCCAAGGTATTTGAACAGATCCGAAAGAGACTTTAGATCAAAAGAGAGAATCTCCTTTACTCTATTTGCTTCAATAGGAGAGAGCCCTGCAATTGTAACAGAAGATTTCTGATCATTTATGGCCAGTCCCGTAGCTTTCAGGAAGAGGTCAAGGAGCCTTTTAAGACAGAAGCAGTCCTCCCAGCTCCCATCACTAAAAATAAGGATGTCATCAACAAAGAGGAGATGTGTCACCCATAGGTTCATGCCTACTTCTATTCCTTTCAATTCACCCTGTCGCTTCGCCTCTTTGATCAGTAAGCTTAGTCCTTCAGCTGCTAGCAGAAAGAGGAGGGGGGAGAGAGGGCAGCCCTGGCGAAGCCCCCTCTGCGGTTTAAAAAAATCCGAAGCAGCTCCATTTATCAGAACTGCAATCGAGGTAGAGGTGACACACGCCATGATCCACCTTACAAAATCATGCCTGAACCCCAGATGAGTTAAAAGAAGCCTTAGATATATCCAGCTGATTCTATCATAAGCCTTTGAGAGATCAATTTTTATGATAGCCCCTTTTTTCCGGCTTCTTTTTAAACTGTGAAGGGTTTCCTGAGCCACTCCCACGGCCTCATGAATTTGTCGCCCATCCAAGAAACCAAACTGTTCCTCAGATATGCTTTTAGAGAGGAAAGGTTTCAGCCTGGAAGCAACTATCTTAGCAATAACCTTGTATAAACAGGTGCAGAGAGAGATGGGTCGAAAATCATTGAAAGATGAAGGTTGGTCCGACTTTGGAATGAGAGTCAGGAATGTGGCATTAAAGGGCTGATAGACCAAGCCTGAGACCCTTGATTCTTCCACCACCGCTGTCAGGTCAGCACCCAGTAATTCAAAGAAGTGTAGGAAAAATTCCACAGTCCAGCCATCAGGGCCTGGACTTTTCTCTTTTTGCATCGATTTGAGGTTTGCTTCCACCTCCTCCTTGGACACCGGAGCCATCAAAAAGTCGTTTCCTTCATCTTCAATGTACCTTGGGAAAAACTGGGCTACTCTTATGACTTCAGCAATTGAAACTTCTGCAGGGGCCTTAAAGAGGTTTTTGAAGTAATCAACTCCGAGGGATGCAAGCTCTTCGAAGGACTGTGCCTTTTCCCCATTTGCTTTAGGCAGTTCCCATATGGTGTTTATATTTTTCCTCCCTTTAGCGTAGTTTTGAAAAAACTTTGTGTTGTCATCCCCCGCCTGAAGCCATATGGCTCTGCTCTTCAATCGCCAGCTTTCATCCTTATGTTGCAGTAACTTCCTTCTGTCTGCCTCCAAAACCCGAATTCTGTCACGAGATTCCACTGTGGCATATCCCCTCCCATCCGGGGCTTCCAGGAGCTCAAGTTCAGAGTTTATGGCCCTTAGTTTTTCGTCTTCGAGAGATGCCTTGTGGGAAGCCCAGATTTTAGTTTCAGCTTTCAAAGCCTTCAGATTATCCATAAAAGCCTTGCTTCGACTTAAAACCCCCTCCTCCCTTATTTCATCCCTCCTCCAAGTGGAATGTACCAAGGAAACGAAGGAATCATCGGACAGCCAAGAAGCATTGAATTTGAAGGGGGTCCCTGGTTTTTTGAGAGTTCCCTTTGCCTCCAGTAGAATCAGGAAGTGATCGGACAGGCCCCCATCCCCCACCCAATGTCGAAAAATGGAAAGTTTCTCAGATAGGGCTTCTCCCAAGAGAAAGCGGTCCAATTTCTTCCCAACCCAGTCATTTCCAACTCTTTTATTACGCCAGGTAGGCCTAACCTTGATAGGAGAGAGGTCTATCAAATGGGATGAGGCAATCTGAGAGATAAAAAAATCAGTTAAAGGATCATGTCTGGCATTTGCTCCCCATGATTCCAGAGCCCCAAGGGAGAAATTTAGATCGCCTCCAATGATCAAGTTTTGGTGGGCCAGAAAAGACTTTTGGAAGAAAGAGGACCAGAAGCGCTCCCTTTCCTGGCAGGGCCCGTAAACGTTCATGAGCAGCAAGGGAAAACAGAATTCCTTGGAATAGAGCTCCACCGCCAAAGAGTGTTCAAAACCCCAAGAGGTAATTTCTTTAAAGTTCCCAGCTCTATATCCAGTGACCAAGCCACCAGATCGACCATCTGCATCTATGGCCCGAAAGAGCCAACCAGGCAGCAATTTTGAAAGAAGAGCTATGATTTCTTCTCCTTTACCAAGGGTTTCTTGCAACATAAGAATATCCGGATTATATTGACTGACTAAACTCCTGAAGGCTAGTTTTTTGGGTTGACTAGCTAACCCTCTACAATTGAAAGAAAGCAGAATCATTTCAACGATACAGAGGGTGGCTTTGCTGCTCTAAGCACCCCAGTCAAAGATTTTTGCTTCCCATCAACTATATCAATGATTGCCTTCTGCTTGGCCTTAGACATACTGGATTTCCTACCTCTGGATTTCCTAGGCCCTATAGGCACTAGGTCCTGCTCAAGACCTCCAGGAGCAGACTCTTTCCCATTACGAAAAGACAAAGATCTCAAGTTATAGGGAGGAGCAGTCAGAGGAGGGGCAGGGTCCAAGGAAGAGCAGGGATGACTCGAAACAGACAGGGAGGGCGGGGGATCTCCAGAGGGCGAGGGAACCGTGACCACAAGACTATCAATCGGTTGAGGATTTAAATTTAAGCAAGAAAACTCCTTCTGAAGACGCCCAGAAGTACAAGACAACATAATAGCAGAGACATTTTCCATATTTGAAAAACATAAAGAAGAGGGGAAGAATTTTGGCATACCCGTATGTGGCTCCGCCACAAACTCAACAGTCGAGGTAACCTGTGAGGCTGCCTGTACATGATGCTGCTCGTGAGGCTCCACCGCTAACCCAGCAGTCGTAGGAATGTGAGGGACAGTCCGCACAAAGGGTTGCTCAATGGACCGGGCAGGGTTGAACTGCTGCGAAGGGGCTTCAGACATCACCTCCTCCGACCCATCCTTTGCCTCCTCCTCCATTGGTTCACAAGAGGGATCCGAACCAGAGTTTGATACAGGAGCAACCACCGACTTTCGGGCCATCTTGAGAGGATTCCTTCGACGGCGATAGCCCAAAGGGCATTCTTTGGCCAGATGCCCATAAGTATGGCAGCGATGACAACGAAAAGGCAGATTTTCGTAGTCCAGTTTTTGCACGAACTCCAGCTCCCTGTACCTTAAGGTCATTTCCTCTGCAAGCCCCTCCCGAGGGTTTAAACTGACTAAAATCCTCGCCACACTCATGTCATCTGATTGCTCAAACGAATGATCGAAATCCAAGAACTTCCCCAGAGTATCTCCAATGGACTTAAACACAGAATCAAACCAAAACTGAAGGGGTAAACCTGGCAATTTTACCCATACTGGAGACTCGTTCAGCTTCTCAGTCTGAGCGTCAAACAAGGGCGTCCATCGCTGAAGAAGGAGTGGCTGCTTACCAAAACTCCAATTCCTGTCGAGCACCCAGTTTACATGGTCTTTATGAGCAAAAAGCAGGGTGAACCAGCCTCTCTCCAGTTCTTTAATCTCCACGGGCTGCCCTGGTGCATTTTCCCATTCCGAAAGAACCCATCTCCGAATGTAATCTGCCGAAAACTTTCGGCCTCGCACTCTGCCTATAAGCCTCGTCTCTGAGGCTGCCATAGCCTCTTCGACTCTTATGTCCACTCCAACAATGCAGCAAGGCTGGGGCTCCTTCTTTTTTATGGGGCCCTGCTTCTTTCGTTCCCCCCCCACCTTGATGACCAGCACCGCGCCTTCTCCAGAATCAGAGTGGTGTCGGTCTTTGGGCGCCCCTCCCCCTGCCGGGTCTTGTGCCTTCTCTTTCTCCCTGTCACCTCCAGAAACTGGCTCCTTTTGCAGACACTCCTTCCACCCCTTTTCCGGCAAAATCGGCTCCTTTGGGTGCTCTCCTCCGTCGCCCAACACACCAACCGGGGGTTCAGTCAGAGGTAGAGCCCAGCTCTTCGTCGCCGAGGGCCCAATGTCAACTTTGGGGCTTGGATTCAAGCTTTTCCTTTGAAATGGGACCCTGGTTTCACTTTCAAGAGCCCATGGGAAAACTACTTCGGAGACAGGCGTTTTCTTCGTCTTATCATTTACTAATCGAGGCCCTTTCGAACCATGCAAGCCGCAATTGGCTACCACATCCGCAAGCCCTCCAGATAGAGGCGGAAAACTTGTAAAATCAGAGAAATCTGGCCCCGAGTTTGAGAAAAAAGACCCGGTTACTTCAGCAACATTCTCCACGGCGCTTTCACCTACAGATTGAACCCCCTGAGAGGGAAAAACAACACATTCACCCTTATTAGGCTTTGCCCTTTCGGGAGGGGCAGATCTGAGAGAAGAAACGGTCGCCTCAAGATCGAAGGGTTTAACCTCTTGCTTCACAAATCTCAGAGGGAAGAAACGCTCCAGGTTTTGGACCGATACATCATGGCCCAAAACAGTTAACAGGTCCTCAGGTGCCGGCTCCAGATCAACCAATTCGCTTTCAAGACCCATTCCTGCAAATAAAACACAAACCCTAGCCCGTCGCCCGAAAGCTAGAAACCCGTGACTTCTCCGATCCGGTGGAAAAAAACTAACGGAAAAGAAAAAACGCTAACAGACAAAGGTTGAAAAACAAAACCTATCGCAGTAACTCCACACGGTAAAATTGCACGGAAGAAAGTCGTGGATGGGCGAAACCTGACCGAAAGGGACCCCTCGTCCCATCACCGCGATCCGCGTCCGAGGCCGGCCAAGCTCCGCACATCGGTCCACCATGGCCGGCAAACCCCTAGCTGCAGAAAGTCCAGAAAGTGCCTCCATCCCTTTCCCCAGGTTTCACACCATTTCGCTACAATGTTAGTTAAATAAGGTTTAAATAATTATTCCTAGAAAATAATAAGATAAATAATGATTTATCTAATTAATTTTCCTGTTTTGCGTTAAAAATGACCAGGAATATTAATTAAATTGTTGTTTAATTAGTTATTCCTTGAGGAAAATCAAACAAATGTGGATTTATTCAATATTTCCTCATGGGGTTTCCTATTTAGACCATAAAGAACTTAATAAATTAAGGATTACTAAGTTATTTTTCATAGTGAAAGCAATTTTACTTAGAGTAAAATTGATCTTACATGGTGTACTTTGGTCCATCTAATAGTAACAAGTTAGATAATGAAAAATTGGTGTAACAATAAGGATTCATGCCTCTTTCCTATACTAACTTAGGCTAAGTAATTGCTCTGTTATTTCTTTTTCTTCAAAGAGTTGGTAGTTCTTGTGCTGATTTTTTGGATTCATCTAGTAGAAGGAAAAATCGGATAGGCCCTCTATGGTCTTAGTTGAAGAAAATATCCCTTTCATGACTCGAAATTTTCCCCATTTGTAATCTCTTTTTTTCTCTTAATTTATTTGGTGAATTTGGATTTTCTATTAGGTTGATGTGGAATCTCCTTTGATCTTTGAAGGCTCTAAATGGCAAAGTTTGAAGATGAGGTGGGATTAAATTCGACATCTCACCCTCGTCCTGTGTTCAAGTTCTCTTGACCCCACCCTTAGTTATCAATCCATATTTGTTGGTTGCCATTGTTTCTGTTGATGAAGACCCCATAGTCTTGGGTGGAGAAGAGGCTTCCTTATCCATAGATTTCTGCACAGAAATTCAAGCAACCAGGGTTCTTCAACATAGGAGTCCCATTGAAAAGATTCTGATTGTCCCATTTGCATTGTGTTTCCTTTAAGGATATGGGGAATCATTTTTACACAGGTATTTTGACGGGGCTTCGTCTGTGGCCATTGTGGTTGTGGTTTCAATATAAAACTTAATCCATCTAATGTTTTCCACTTGTACTGGTTTGGGGAGCTTGTTTCAAATTGCAGGGAAGAGGTTGTGGCACTATGGGGTGCTCCAGAGAGTCAACTCATGCTTTCCAGTGCTACTAATCTGGAGAGCTTGGTTCAAATTGCAGAGAAGATGTGGTGGCACTATGGGGTCCCATTGAAAATACTCCAATTGTCGGTGACTCATAGTGGGTGATTCAAAGTGGGTTCAGAGATAGAACTTTGAGAAGATTCTAATGGTCAGTGACTCAAAGTGGGTTCAGGAACAGAACTATCATGATTTTAATATATATAATATTAGGAAAAAAAATGTTTGTAATGGTATTTAATTCATAGAAATCAACTAGCCTCTCAAGCTAAGAATATGATTCCTCCATTTTGTATCTATATGTTCTAGTTTTTCTTTCTTATAATATATGTGGTTTTCTTTGTAAAGGTGATTCCAAGAACCATCTGGCTAGACAACATCACCAGATTGCTACTTTTATAGTAATATAATCGTAAGTAAAAATAACTGAAGAAAGCAACGATTCTATTCAAATGAAATCTCAAAGAAAGTCCAATGGTAAGGCATGAGCTCTCCAGAAATAATTTTAGTAATGTGAATATTTTAATCTATTCCTCACATCTTGAAGTGCATTGTGAGTGGATATTGTAATTGATTAGAAATTAGGATCTTGAAGTGAGAAACTTGAACGGACTACATAACTTCTCTGTAGCACCTTCTCTTAGACAACTAAGTGAGAGACATTAGAAAGCCTTTGTGTTGATCTTGAATGAGACTCAAAAGCATTTTTTTTTCTTTTTATTGAAAGAAAAGATGAAATGATTTAACTACAAAGATTGCAATCTATAAAACTATGTAACCTGGTCACATTTAAATATTTGAAACTATATCAAAAAAAGAGACACTATTATTTCATATATTTAATACTTTTGTCAATCATGTTTACTTGTCAGAGAGGAGAGATAATCTAACCTCTGAAGATAATTATATAGAAGAAAGGAATGAACCTTCCTTTCAGGCCATTGTCGATGGCTTTTGAGAACATAAGTTATTATGTTCACATGTCACAGGTATGTGTATCTACAACTCATTCAAATGAATTGGTAATCTGCCAATAGTTCTCTTCAATCGAATAGCTATAACTAATGTTTAGTTTTGTAAGAAGAGATGAAAAGTGAAGGGTTGGGTCAAGAAAGGCTACAACTCCTTTCTAATGTAAGTGGATCCTTTAGAAAAGGGGTACTTACAACCTTGATAGGAGTTAGCGGTGATAAAAAAACTACCCTAATGGATGTCTTGGCTGGAAGAAAAACAAGGGGCTATGTAGAAGGAAATATAAGCATCTTTGGATTCCGTAATAAGCAAGAAACATTTTCTCACATGTCAGGGTACTATGAAAAAAATGATATCCACTCTCCAAATGTCACAGTCTTTGAATCACTAATGTATTTTACATGGCTCTATCTTCCTTGCGAGGTTGAGGAGAAAACTAGAATTGTTGGTATAAATTTCTCCCCTTTACATGTAGTTAATCAGAGTTAAGATCTTTCTTATTAATGAGACTATGCAAGAAGCTTTTACTGACAAATTTTTGTTGTTACAATAAGTGCAGATGTTTGTGGAAGAAGCCATGGAGCTTGTAGAGCTCACTCCTCTAAGAGATGCTCTTGTAGGGCTTCCTAGAGTGATAGGTCTTTCGAAAAAGCAAAGGAAGAGACTTACCATTGTAGTGGAAGTAGTTGCCAATCCTTCTATTATTTTCATGGATGAACCAACTTCAAGACTACATTCCTGTGCACCATCGATTGTTATGGCTACTATTCACAACACAGTAAATATAGGTCAACTGTTGTTTGTACCATCCGCCAACCCAAAATTGATATCTTTAAATCTTTTGATGAGGTGAATTCAAACACTTTCATGATCAATCTATGTAATGTGAAACAAAAGGCCTATTTTATGTTTCTTTGCTTGGCTTAACAAAATAAAGGGGTGCAAAGGGGTAAAACAAGGCATGGCTCCACAAAACCAATAATTGCTAAATTTTCAGTTTTATTGGTTTGCTGAAATGCAACTCTTGCTCCTGAAATGGGGTGTCCAAACCATCTATACGGGTCCTTTGGGTCATTACTCTCATAAACTCATTGAATATTTTCAGGTATAAGTGAATTTTTATTACGTTTTTTATAATCTATTTAGTAATCAATTGCGCTTGTCATTATCAATCCATGGTTGGAAAGAATGATCTTGTATGATTCTTTCTTGTTTGACCAGGTTGTTCCAGGAATACCATAGATTAGAGAAGGATACAATCCAACGACATGGGTGCTGGAAGTGAATTCCATAGCTGCTGAGGAAAAACTTGGTCTAGATTTTGCTGAGATCTACAGAAAATCAGCACTCTATGAGTATGTCTAATATAATTGTAGGAATTTATTTCAGAAAGAACCCTTTTTTATTGTGAATATCTAATTTTTTTACCCTATCTTTGCTAAAATAATTTCTCCCAAGGAGGTGTAATTTATTTAAATCATTATTTTATTGTTACATTGTTCTGCTTTCAGATGGAATGAAGCCCTTATTTAAGAGCTAAGCACCCCTACTCCTGGCTCACAGGATCTAAGTTTTGCAACACATTATGCAGAATTATTCAAGGTTTAGTTCCTCGCATGCCTTGTGTGGTTTTTGTTCACTACAATGGTTGCTCTACTGTTTGGGACCATAACCTCTGTTTTGATTTTTCTTGGCTGGACAGAAACACAAATTATAGGTTTAATTACAGCTAAATTTATAAATAGTGAATGGTCTGCTTTAAATGAATTAACAACCACCAACATAAGTGCGTAGAATTATAGTGGTTCTGACTTCAAGACATGGAAGAATATTTTAAAAAATACATTCGAATGCCTTATTATCAAAATAAAAATTGGGACAGGGCACATTCTTTTCCTTCCTTTAATAAAATTGACCAAAATCACTACATATATCTTGCCTAGAAACTATTGGATCTCTTTAAGAATATTAAAGTGTTTCCTTTGCAACATCTAGTGATGGTGAAATTGCTAGTATTAATATTATTACATTTAATAACTTTGGATTAATACAATATTAATTTTTTTATATTATAATATATATTAATATATCATGATATATATTAATTGTAGATATATATGGGAGGGGATAAAAATACATATATTAATAGAAGTTGAGAGATAGGGGCAGTGACTAGGGAGAGATGGAGATAGTCTAAATGAGAGGAGAGAGGAGGAATGAAGAGAGAGAGAGGGAGAGAGGAACAAAGATAGTGATAGGATTGGATGGGATATAAATATAAATATATATATATATATATATATATATATATGGGGGAAGAGAGAGGGAGGTAGGTGAGAAAAGGAGAGAGGGGAAGGACGAGATAGATGAAAAGAGATGGAGGGATATAGAGACGAATTTGGAGGGGGAGAGAGGGAGGGAAGAAGAAATACA
Source organism: Pinus albicaulis (assembly GCA_034641835.2). Classification (NCBI taxonomy): domain Eukaryota; kingdom Viridiplantae; phylum Streptophyta; class Pinopsida; order Pinales; family Pinaceae; genus Pinus; species Pinus albicaulis. Next base: position 34,415 of record JAXQQM020090056.1, on the reverse strand, counting down.
TAGAGAGTGAGAAGTGGAGAGAGAGAGGGAGTGATAAGGGAGAGATTGAGAGAGAGCATGTATGTTTAGTCGTTAGATAAAGAGACAAATAAAGAGATATGGAGATAGAGAGAGGTAGCGACAAGGGAGAGATGGAAAGTGTTTATTTATGTTTGGGGGTGAGATAAAGAGATAAATAACAAGAGATGGATACACAGGGGGAGAGAAGGATAGATAAGGAGAGAGGGATGGATATGGTAACAGAGTTGGAGGGTGAAGAGAGAGAGAGAGAGAGAGAGAGAGAGGCCTGAGATAAATGGAGAGAGAGGAAGGAAGTGAGAGGATGTGAGAGAGTGGAGAGAGGGAGGAAAGGCGAGATGGAGTTGGAGGGGGTGAGAGATGGAGGTAAGAAGAAAGGAATAGAGAGAGAAAGGTGAAGAGAGATACAAAGGGAGTGGTAAGGAATATGGAGAGAGAGGGGGAGAGGACAACTAGAGGAAAGAGAGATACAAGTGAGGGTGATGGAGAGAAGTGATAGATAGATATATAGATGGAAGGTAAAGAGAGGGAATAAGAGAGAGATGGAGAGAGAGAGGGAGGGGTAAAGAGATTGATAGATATGGAGTGAGAGAGCATGTGTGTTTGGGGGGTGAGATAGAGAGACAAAGAAGGAGAGATGGATGGAGATATAGATATATATGGAGGGAGGAGAGAGGGGAGAATATTTCTTGTACTAGATGCATTTCTTTCCGTGTAAATGGTAATTTCTAATCCTATTTGATTTCTTGCACTAGATGCATTATTTTAGCATAAATATGGATTTCTAATGATATTTGATTGATTGCACCAGATGCATTTATTTCAATGTACATCATTTCTAATCATATTTGATTGCCTACACTAACTAAATTGATTTCAATGTAGATGTTGATTTCTAATCGTATTTGATTTCTTGCACTATATGCATTGGCTTCAATGTAGATGTTGATTTCTAATTATATTTGATTTCTTTCACTTCCTATTTGATTGCTTGCAGTAAATTCATGGATTTCAATGTAGATGGTGATTTTTAATCCTGTTTGATTTCTTTCACTAAATGTGTTGATCTCAGTGTAGATGTTGGCTTCTAATTCTATTTCTTACTTTCACTATATGCATTGATCTGAGTGTAGAAGTTGATTTCTAATCCTATTTGATTGCTTGCATTAAATGCATTGATTTCAATGTAGAATTTTTTTTCTAACCTCCCTTGATTACTTGCACTATATGCATTAATTTCAATGTAGACGACTTATATTCCTATTTTATTTCTTGCACTAAATGCATTGATTTCATTGTAGATGGTGATTTATAACCCTATTTGATTTCTTTCACTAAATGCATTGATTTCAGTGAAAATGTTGGTTCCTAATCCTATTTTCATACTTGCACTAGATGCATTGATTTGAGTATAGATGCTGATTTATAATCCTATGGGATTTCTTACATTAGATGCATTGATTTCAGTGTAGAAGTTGTTTTCTAATCTTATTTGATTGATTGAATTAGATGCATTGATTTTAGTATAGATGTTAATTTATGATTTGATGTAATTGGATGTATGATGGTACATTAATGTAAAAGTGATTGGATTAAGAATATGCATTAATTTCAATGCAAGCATAAATAAATATTGACAATATAGATTGATTTTTGTGTTATAGTAATTCAACCAATAAATATTGGAGAGTAAGAGAGACAATGTATGATGTTTTCTACAACCTCTCGGGCTAAATATTTGAATGGTTTACGATTGAAACTATCCTTTTCATATAATCTGATCCACATGGATATTGGTGGCCACCCACATATTCCATTTGGATCCCCACCATTGGTTTTTTCAGTTTTTCAATTTCAACACAACTTACTATTTTTAGCATTTTTTCGGGTCTTGAACTTTTGGAGCCATTTTAAGGCCATAAACTATGTTTCTTGGGAAAATAGGGAGAAACATGGAATTTTCATCGATGTTTCCCACATCAAAATTTGTATTCCTTAGATAGATATTTCTAACAAGGTATTGAACGCGTCCAATAGAGATCGTATGCCAAAGTTATGCCCCCAGAAAGATTGATGGAACAATTTACCCAAACAGGGCACACAGTTTTGGCGCTTCATCTTCTAGTGTTAGGTTTTTGGATGTTTATGGTTTTCAATTGTTTGTCAACAAAAAGTATACTTTCGAGCCTCATTTTAACACAGTTTAGAGTCCTGTAGCTGCCACATCTCTTCTCAGAGATAAGCTACTAGTGCCCTAGCTAGTTTATTTCCACTTTGTTTGTAAAAAAAAATTTGGTTCTTTGATATTAATGAGATTAAGTGTTATTTCTATTGCATATTTGTACTTATGGTCATATGTGTATTATTTTGCGTTCCTGCATAAATTAGGATCACTGGTATGAGACAGGTTTTCTCTTTCTTGATCCTTCTTTGCATGTCCCCAAGGAGGTCGGGGTATAAGGAGTTAGGGCTAAATCTGGTTGAAATTTTGCAAGATGAGCCTCAAAAACCCTAAAGGCTGCCCATAGGGGGCGAAAAGAAAGACGTGAGAGAAGGAGATCCTATAAAATATTGCTCGAGGAGGCCCTCGAAAGACAAAGGAACATGATGATGGATAAATTTTCCAAAATCCTTCAACAACTACCCACTGGCGGTGCATCTGCATCAAGCAGCCACTCTGGAGGCACAACTCCTTTTAAGCTACAAGTAAGCTTTGACATTCCCATATTTGATGGCCAAATAAGTGCAAACATCATAGATAGATGGTTAAATCTATCAGAAGGATATTTCTCTGTTCATGAGTTTTTTGACCAGGAGAAGATTATTTTTGCACTCTTGAAATCCACCAACAAGGAACATTATTATCCTGTTGGTAGATATGACGAAAAGTACATACAATGGACTACGTTGTGGAAGTAAAGGGATCTAGATGTACATGATCTGATGAATCTATTCCATGCCCTGCGCAAAAAGTTGGGTATCAAATATTTAGAGAAACATTTGGTGCTGAAGTACCATAGTTGTCTTCAAACATATACCCAAGAGGAAATGGATCTCCTTGACATTACCTCGCTTGGCACGACATATTGGTATGCTGCCAATATCCAGTAGAAATTTAAGCACAAGAAGCGAGACTTTGGATCCGCGAATCTGAAGCCAGGGAAACGCACCCTTGAGTCCTTGAACAAGGGGAAAGCCACAATTGAGCGGCTCATAAAAACACCAAAAATCCAAATAAGGACATGGGGAAGTGGTGTGAGTTTCATAACAGCCCCACTCACAACAAAAACCAGTCTCAGGCCAAACAATTATTGGTGGGAAAACTGAAGGCACCTGAATCAGATGGATGTTCTGATCCTGAGTGAAAACCATAGAAGGGTGATGAAAAAGGGAAGCAGATAATTGACGCAAATCCTAGTGCCATTTTTTCCACCACCAATCTCTAGAGGGAGGATCACAAGGATCTATAGGAGGGGGAGCACCTCTTCCATTCACAAATGTGGGTGAAGTGTTCTCCACTGCAATTCTTGGTCGACTAAAAAAGCCAAAAGAACCTCATTTCATGAGAGGTTGTGAAGTGGCTAGGCCTAATGACCATAGCACACCTACAACCATATACCATTAGGTGTCTTTATCAAGGAAGAGATCTCTGTGTCTGCCAGTAGTGCTGCATTTTGTGCATCATCAAGACATTCACAAATGAGGTATTGTGTTATGTTGCTCCTCTTCAAGTGTCTAATGTATTATTGGGCCAACCATACTTGTGAAAGTGACATTATATGTATGAGTCTAGGCCTTGCTTTGTTTTTATTACTTTGAGAATAAATTTTACAAGATACCTGAGGTAGTACCACCTTCTTCCATCTCTTTGACTACTGGAAAACAACGTTGTAAGCTTGTTTCCAAAACCAGGAAATTTATTTGCATTGCAATTTGTCCAAAGTACAAGAATAATATTGTGTCCAAAACCTCGAAAAAGGGCTCCCATGCACGAGAGTAGAAGATGGAAAACGTTGTGGAGGAATACGAGGACATTTCCTCCTCATCGACAAAGGTTCCTCTACACTGTCACGTCAAGCACTCCATTGATCTAACCCCATGCGCACCATTGCTTGATGTTTCCATACCTCATGTGACCACACAGATAGAATCCACATGTATACTATCTAAGGCTGATAAAGCAACCAAATTTATTGAATGCATTGAGCACGTCAAATAGCAGTTCCATGACATCTTCGACAAATACAATACCAAGTTTAGTAGAATTTGTCTCATCTCATGGAGGAACTCAATGCAATTGGGACTATTAATTCCTAAGGGGGGAGGAATGACTCGGGTGGATATTGGTGGCCACCCACCTATTCCATTTGGACCCCCACCATTGGTTCTGTCAATTTTTTCAGTTTAAGCACAATTTATTATTTTTAGCAGTTTTTTGGGTCCTGAACTTCCTCAACCATTTTGAGGCACTAAACGAGTTTTTTTAGGAAAATCAAGAGAAAAATGGATGTTAATTTGATGTTTCTCATGTAAAAAGTTGTATTCCTCAGATAGATATTTCTGACGAGGTATTGAGCTGTCCCCAGAAAGATTGATGTACGAATTTACCTAAACGAGGCCCGCAATTTTGGCACTTCATCTAATAGGTCTATGTTTTTGGATGTTTATGGTTTTCCATTGTTTCTCAACAATAAATAGGCCTTCGAGCCTCATTGTAAGACATTTTAGAGGTTTGTAGTTGCCACATCTCCTCTTGGAGATAAGCTACTAATGCCCTAGCTAGTTTATTTTGATTATGTTTGTAAAAAAATTTCAGTTCTTTGATATTAATGAAATGAAGTGTTATTTCCGCTGAATATTTGTATTTATCGTTATATGTGTATTATGTTGTGTTCCTGCATAAATTTGGAACATAATCAATACTCAAAGATGACAAAACTAACATGGGTGACAATATGAATGGTAGAAGAAAATAGTTTGAGATTGACCACAATGATTTTAGTGTAGATGTTGATTTCTTATTTGATGTAATTGGATTTATGATTGTGAATTAATGTCAAAGTAATTGGATTAACAATGCACATTAATTTCAGCAAGCACAAACAAATATTGACAATGTACATTGATTTTTGTGGTATAGTAATTCAACATATTAATATTTGATATCAAGAGAGACAATGTATGATGTTTACTACAGCCTCTCCTCTCGAGATAAATATTTAAATGTTTTACCATTCCAACTTTCCTTTTCATATAATCAATATTAAAATATGACAAAACTAACATGGGTGACAATAAGAATGGTAGAGGAAAATAGTTTGAGATTGACCACAATGCTTTTAGTGTAGATGTTGATTTATGATTTGATGTAACTGGATGTATGATGGTACATTAATGTCAAAGTGATTGGATTAACAATGTGAATTATTTTAGTGCAAGCACAAACAAATATTGACAATGTACATTGATTTTTGTGTTATAGTAATTCAACCTATTAATATTCGAGCACAAGAGAGACAATGTATGATGTTTACTACAACCTCTCCTCTCGAGATAATTATTTAAATGTTTTACAATTCCAACTTTTCTTTTCATATAATCAATATTAAAAGATGAAAAAACTAACATGTGTGATAATAAGAATGGTAGAATAAAATAGTTTGAGATTGACCACAACACTTTTAGTGTAGATGTTGATTTCTGATTTGATGTAAATGGATGTATGTGCATTAATGTCAAAGTGATTGCATTAACAATGTGCATTAATTTAAGTGTAAGCACAAAAAAATATTGACAATGTACATTGATTTTTGTGTTATAGTAATTAAACCTATTAATATTTTAGATAAAGAGGGACAAGGTATGATGTTTACTACAACCACTCGTCTCGAGGTAAATATTTAAATGATTTACAATTCCAACTTTCCTTTTCATATAATCAATATTAAAATATGACAAAACTAACACTAACATGGGTGACAATAAGAATGGTAGAAGAAAAGAGTTTGGGGTTGATCGCAACAAAAAATATTTGTAATTGACTTCATTAATATTATTCATATTTTCTATCAATCAACACAATTATTGTCACTATTATTGATACCATTTAAGTGGAAAGAAAGAATTTGCAAACTTTGGAAACAATTGCACAATTAAATTTATTTAATTCATGGTAAACGAAAATACATTAAGACATTAAAAAATATAATATACGGCGACGCAACTGCTAACCCAGTTGTAGCTGTTGTCATTATTATTCTTCAATAGGTACTTGTTGGACGAGAAATTTGAATATCTGGTCTTTCATTTCCTTATCAGAAATGGATATGTCATCTCCGTATTTGTAGAGGAATTGAAGGCCTCGTGTTATATTCAAAGTGAAATTCTTACAACACAATGGTACATTGTCCTACTTAAGAAACTTCTGATTCATTTCCTCAAGGGAGAGATGAAGGATTCCCTTGATTTGATTCAAATATTTTTCCATGTACAATGAAGATTGTCTTTTATATAACACTCTATGATTGAAGCCATCTCCTCACGTTCCTTCTCATCGTAATTCATTGCATTGCGAGAGAGATTGCGAAAGAAAATCATGTCAAAGGATTAATTTGCCTATAATGTAATTATATAGATTCTGATCTTGTTAATTAAATGCTCCTAAAATAAATAAATAAATGTAATTTTAGATGCCAAATACCTCGAAATCTCCTAAGTCGTTGATGAGTCTAATGGTCAATTCTTAGAGCTCTTGGATCTTAGATAGGGAATGTATTTGCTCTAAATGTTGTTTGGGAGAAGTTGAACCATCAAGAGAAGTGGAATGAAATTTACAATGCACATCCTTGAGCTAGCATGGGAATTCTTTATGTACTCATTAAACATGGGTACATAACCAGTTGCTATCCATTATGCTTATTGAAGATAAGCCTCAAGGTATCACAACCCCTGTGAGTAAAATAATATACATTGATGGTTAACGTTGTCTCATTTAGTGAATATATATATATATATATATTCAAAAAAATATACTTTTGGCATTTAAATATTATTTATTTAATGAAATATTGTTAATACATCTGATCTAATATTCACTTTGTAGTAAGTACAATGTAATCTAACATTTAAAAAAAATGCGTACGTATGATATCTTTAATATGGCTATGTCATGCTCCTTGCTTTGTTACGACTTCAGCGACGAGTTCATTCGTTGTACTGAAGAAAACTGACTGCAATTTTTTATCTTTTTCAAGTAAGTCATCTGTCAACCAAATATCCCATCTGACAAAAAGTCACAAACAGCCACCTATTATATTTTATTTCATTAATAATATATATCAAAAAGTGAGAATTATTTTAAAAAGTCTTATTAAAGACAAATATTAAAAATAGTTATAATTATATATTTTGAATATATTTAATTATTATTTGAAAATATTATTTTGTAAAATAATTAGAAATTAAAAATATTATTACATTAAAAATAATAATAATAATAAATAGAAAAATAATCTGTATTTTAATTAAATTTAAAAATATAAAATAAGTTAGGAAAATTAGAAATAAAATATATTGTTGAATAACTTTGAAAATAAATAAATTAAATAATATTATTTAATTTTTTTATTTATTTATAAACTAGCAACGTAATAAAACTATGAAAATATAATATAAAAAAGTTTATATATACATACTTTCTCTCACTTTATATTTGAAACAAATATAGAAAGACCGTTTTTCTTAAAACTTTTTAGTGAAAGTCATATTGAATCACCATGTTCTTATTCACGAGAAAACTTTAATTTTTTTAGTTAAAATTATATTAAATCTCCATGTTCTTCCTCACTTGTAAATTTGAATTTTTTTAAAATAAAATAAATTATTTTTTACTCAATAATATTAAATTTAAAGTTTTTATTTTTGTTTTTTAAATTAATAAAATCGATTAAAGTTTTTTTTTAATTGAATAAAATACATTTTATCAAAAAAGATATATATTTTTATTAAGTAAAATCTATTTTACCAAAAAAATTATTTATCATAATATTATTAACTATACTTGGTAAAATAAAAAGAGAAAAATAATCAATGGCCCTCTTCGTTGCCGTTTACTATATTCCCAAACTAAAAATTAAAGAGAAGGATAAGTAAAGCATCACCATACCATTCGTGGCACGCTTATATAGACAAATGCGTTGCAAAAATTGTAATGATAAGCATATCAAGTAAATATTCATTTTAACGTTTAGATCATAGTTACCAAGTTTGCAAGCTAACAAAAAGACAAATATTCCCCGGTTTTGGGCGAAATTTGATTTGTTTTTCGAGCATTGATGAAATATTACTTGAAAATCTGGGCAGGTTACCAGACGTACTGATTATTCATTCAACTAATATTATATATATATATATATATATATATATATATATATATGATTGAAAATCATAAATAAAATTAATTCTTTTAATCTCTATTTTTATATATAATTTTATTAATTATTATTTTTTTGGGTAAGTTTGTAATTCATTCATTTCTTAATATAATTTAAATTTAATATGTAATATTTTAAATATTAATACTGTTCGCAAATAAAAACATAATATTAAAAATATATTTATATCAATTTTTTTAATATATATATAGAATTTTATCGATATATGATTCTATTTCCAAATATAGTTGGAACATGTATTAACATTTTAATGTGTAAAATGTGAATCATCAATAAAATATTTCAATGTAATTATAGGGAATCTGAATTTTACTGATAATTTTTTTTGAGAAATTTATAATTGACTTACTTTTTAATACATAATTGAGATGTAATATTTTAAAAATTAATAACAAAAATACTTTACATAGAGAAATAAAACAACATGTAATATTTTAAGAAATATTGATAAGAAAATTACATATATAAAAAAAAATTCATTTAGACATATATTTTCTACATGCAAATATAATTGTCCCATGTATTAATATTTTAATATAGAAAGGAATCAAAACAGAAATACTTAAAATATTTCAATGTCAATTATATATACACTAAATAAAACAGAAGTACTTAAAATATTTAATATGAATTTCATTTATATAAAAAGGCAAATTCTTATTTTATTAATCTGCATTGATTTTTAGATTTATTAATATGCATTTAACATAATATTTAAGAAAAAATATACCAAAAATAATTATATTTAAAAAAATTTTATATCAACTTGTAATGTTTTCAAAATATATATATATATTTTAAAACATTTACTTTTTACTAAACTACACTAAACTAATATTAACTTAAACTACTACTAATACTCTTACTAAAGTAATGCTTTTGTATTTATAATATAATAATTCGAATTATTTTAAACAAACAAAATTTAGTACTAGGACTCTTTGTATTTAAACAAATACTAGGTTAAAGTAACTAGTACTCTCACTGAATTAATACTCTTCTATTTTACAATATAATAATTCTAAACACCCATAATTTATATTCATTATCAGGTTGATACTAATTAAATTCTAATTAATAAATAAATAATCCCCTCCATAAAACTCATCTTTGTATTTTATAATATAATAATTCTGATTATTGCAAACACACAAAATTTACATTCATTATCGAATTGATACTCAATGATAAATAAATACTAATTAATAAATAAATAATCCCGTCCATAGACCAACCTCCACCATCGTTTAATGGATGTTATTTGACTTCAATCATTGACAACGTGAAATCTCAAAGAAGTAATCAATTATTGAATCAACTTGTGACGTGAGCTCTTATAGCTTGTACGTTTCCCGTCATATTCGGTACCTTGACACTGGAAAGTGCATTAACAGTCAAGTTGGTATGGAATTTAATGATATTGTAGAGACTATTACTATTATTCGGTAAATAATTTTTTAACAATGGGTGATGATTTCCACAATCACACGAGTCTAGTTTTTATGAATTTTCAAATATAGCTTCCATGTGCTCTTCCTTTATTACAAATTTCCAATCACCATTTCTAACCACATTCCTTTTGGTAACTTCTTTTTTATGATGGGTTCTCTATCAGCAGTACATTCCTTTTCTCACTAATCTTCAAATTTTGAGCTCGATCTTCATCAAAAATTAACTTCTTCAATTTTTGCATGATAATAGAGTAACTACCTTCTACATTACATAGAAAATCTTCTCCATAGGATACTCTCAACTCCAAAATCATAGCGTTGATCTAACCTCTATAGCATGCATCTCAACACTTTGTTTCATCCTTCGTTTGATGACCACCTCTAAAACTTCCCCATCTATTGTAGAGAATTTTCTGTCATTTTCTCAGTGAAAAATGTCATACAGTATTCGAACTACCATTGGATATGTACCTGAACAAGGTCACTATTACTTTAGAAATATGAGAAATAACAAACTTGCCCTTTGTTCATTGTGTTACAAATGGATATACGATTGGTCTCATTACAACATACAACCAAGGTACTTGTGAAAGTAACTTCCTAGAAACCCCCTGTAGCCTCTCCATAAAGAAATGATGGGACAACATGTGTTAAACATTAAACAAGGTATATAGTCTTGTTGTGAATCCAAATTAGTGTCTCATTTGGTTTTGAGGGTATCTGTGATAAAGGAAACGATTAATGATTTGTACGGTGTAAGGGAATGATTTTCACTTCAACTCGAGTAATTAATGTCTTGCCTTAATCACTGAGATATCCCAAAATTCACTACTAACACAACATTTATAACAAGAACAATGCTAATATTTATTGGGACACCATCTATATACCGATTTACCCAAATTTATTTAAGGATATCTCTCATGTCAAAGGTTTACATGGTGCTGATGGGTCCACTCCTTACTTTCCCACCTTTAACATAGAACCACCCTTCAGATCCCTCCAACATCACAAGTGTTTGAAAACATTAATTCTAACTGACCTTTTGCAATAAATTTGTTAGGTAGGAATTATTATGGCTTCTGGAGAGTTGAACTAGCTTCTTTAAGAAGCCACTGCCACCAACAATCCACATAGTATAGAAGCTTCATAACCATCTATAAAAATCCTTCATTGTCAATGAAAATATCAACTTTTCAGTTCACATTCTCTAATTTGGTATCAGAGGGACGTTGAGTGTTGAGAGTGTGAGGGTTTTTTGCGATCAGCCCGATATATCATTGTGTGAGCTTGACAAACTATTGTGTTGTGGAGAATTATCAGAGAGACCATTATGTGAATTTCAGAAATCATTGTCTTGAGGAGAGGGTGTGTTGGAGAGAAATTGGTGTGAATTCAGTGAGAGAAATCGACCAATGTGAATATTGTTGCGTCGCCACATATGAGACCCTGCATATGATGCCTATGTTGAAGGAATATTCAAGTTGTTTGTTCTCAAGAGTGCTACTAGAAGGGGCCCATAACCAAGAGCTTGTAGTTGCAGCTCCTCTTTCCTATAGAAACTGTAGATGTTGAATAAAAAAGGAGGGGATATATTTCCAATGAATTTGAATGCATATATTGCGAATGGTTCCATCTTTTAGTGGTGCTCATATATATATTTTATTAAATATTTTAAGGGTTAAATAAGTGTTTCATATATATTAATCCCAACCTTAATTTTAAAATTTGTGAAAAGTAGTTATGATGGTTGTTTTTATTGGATAAAATAGTTTTTAGTGGTTTTTTGTATTTTGAGAAGAATATTTCGTAGTCTTTAAGTTTATGGAAATCGATAATTTTTTACTCTATGAATTTTTTTAAAGACTTAATGAAGTCAAGGAGCTACGATGGCAGTGAATGTTATACTTTAAATTTTCTTTAATGATCTGGAAGGTCTACTTATGTAGGAAGAAGAGAAGAGAAGAAGTCTTAATTAGAAATCTCCCAGTTCATATTTAACATTCATGAAAAAACAATAGAAATCCTTCAATCAGAAAAAAAATGGGAGAAAAATAAAAGAAAAATGCCACAAGTAAATTCATTTCAATATACACCATCACCAAAATCAAATTCAAGTTGACATGATGTGTGTTATTATTGTGAAAACCTAGTAACTTTGTTAAGAATTGCATGAAAATAAGCTCTGGTCAATTTAAGCAAAGAATCCATACAGAAAATTATTTTGATGGAGATGAGACAATCAGTTAAGATTTTAGCAATCTTAAATTCTTTGTGCCAAATGCCACTTTATTAACAAAAAACCATGATGATAATGCCTGTTTGATAGATTCTAGTGCATCAATCCACATGTTGTAACACCCCTAGTTTTATGTTTCTTTCAAAGTTAGACATTTGAAATTTAATCCAAAGGGGAGTGGACCCCAATGGATAAGTATTTTGTGGATGTAATTAAATATTTAATTATGAAAAAAATAATAATAATAATTCTGTGCAGATTGACCAAATGAGAATTATGAGATCACTTGCTAAACCTAATATATTGAAAGAGAAAGATATTTCAAAAAATCAAAAATCCTTGAAAGAATTTATTTCCAAATTAGATTTTGAGGAAAATCTAGTTTCCCCAATGAGGTGGAGAGTAGTTGGGAAGAGGTAAAAAGATGGGAAAAGGTAGAAAGCAACTTTAAAACTCCCTAAATAAAGGAAGCCTAGGAAAACAGGAAGAAAAGCATCCTGTAATTCTGGACGCAGAATTAGAAACAGACTTTGGGGAGAAAAAGATTAAATAAGCTATTCCTGAACAGATTAGTGGTTGGTCTATTCTGGAGGTGATCTCAGCTCGGGGGTGAGTTCTGGAGATAGAGGGACTCTAAGGTTGGGAGGATTGGTCAATTGCAGAAGTGGTATGCTTGTAGTGTTAATGCATAAATGAATTGCTTACAATATTTTATTTCTTGTGTTCCATACATTTACAAAATTAGTAGAAGAAGTTAATCCCCTCAGTTCTGCATAGTTGTAGGAACCAGAAATTATGAAGAAAATCATCCAGAAACTCTAAACCAGAGACTGGTTTAAATCTGGAGATTTATCTTACCTCATAATTTATAATTATGTAACTTTAATTTGTTTATGTTAAAAATAGAATTTAATTAGTGACCACTATAAAAACTCAAAAAAAGGGGTAGGAGAAATTAAGTACATGCAGTGCAGATATATAGATTGACTTAATTAACCAAGTGAAATACAGACCTGTAGCTTTCCAAATTAACAGTGCATGTCTATCTATAAATTACCCTTTATAATAATGACAGAATGGAGGAGTATAGATTTTAGTGCTATATATATAGATATATAGATAGATAGTAAAGAAATAGAGATAAACATGGTTACTAATCATGTAAATAATTTTGGTTTGAGAATTATTTATACAACACTAGTGTATGACTAACATCCTTCACAAAGAAAGGGTCCAAACTGAATAATTACTAGAAATTATAAGTTGTGCATGTGAATCTCTATAAAATGCATGCAGACTATACAAGCTGTGAAAGATAACAAATAATTTCCCCATTAGATCTATATAATGTGCCAGTTAAGAGTGTAGTTTAAACACTAGACATACTGAAACTATTATACTAAGGAAAATTATAAGTATATAGTTGCAGAAAACATTATAAGTGACTATTACAATGGAACCCCAAACTAAGGAGTATAAAGAGAGTCCACTGTTGGATTCATAGAATACACCTGAAATTATAGACTCTGTGGCAATGGTAATTTCTCACTCACTGAAAGCTTGCAGACTTGAAAACTCTTGCAACAAAGAGACTTATATTCATTTATGCTATTATAATGTGGAGGAACAGAAAGGAAAAGTAAGACTAGTGAACTTATTAATTTCTTCAATCCAATTTAGGAAGACCATTACTGAAAGGAAAAATATTTAACATTAGTATTAACATGAAAATAATAATCTAGAAACTATTAGAAACTATTATTGATTTGTCAATAATAACAGAGATGAAGGCTAGATATATATATATCAAATTCTGAAGCCACTTACGAAATCAGGCTATCATGGTTTCATAATAACATTACAAAATTTAATTATTCACGGAATTTCATCATTCAAATGAAAAATTGTTAACAGTCCCAGTCTCTGGCATAAGTTATTACTACAGTAGAAACTTTTTACAACAATAAAAAATTGAATTGTCTGAACAAATTCCGTATAATAACAACAATAGAGCCTGGTCACACTCTAACGAATGACGCGTCAATACCGACTTGAAATTCCAAGATATAACAACGTCAAGTCAAGTGAATTACAAATCCACCAAATACCACAGAAGAAAACCCTCGATGAGATTCGAACCTACCTGCAATAAAATGAGGGCAACGTGAGAGATCGTTACAACAAGACAATATGAGGATACTCAGAACATAGTATGTGCGAATGGAGCCTAAAAACACGGGTTACCTTGCGATTGGAAGACTTTGTCACCAAATACAACCTGTAGAAAGAATACATGGGTATTGTAAAAACATTCTCCAAAATGAAAATAAAACACAGGATAAATTATATTCCAATGAATCAACGGCTTACCTGAGGTAGTGATTGCTCACTTTGAGCCAGGGAAACTCGGTGAAGGAAATGAACAACCTCTGTAAAGTCACGAAAGACGAAGAGGAGTAAGCTCCTATCAAGAAATGATGGAGTATTAATGCTAAACATTGTTAACATGAAACAAAAATCAACATACTAGGACAGAAATAATGGTCTATACACAGATCGATTGGGTGATAGTGGTATTTAATACATAGCTATCCAAATCATAAATATAGATTCATGAAATCGATGTCACAGTACTCTCGCTCATGTCATAGGGCCGACGTAATTGAAAGAACAATGTGGCATGGCGTCTATAACTGAACGTAGATACATACAACCTTGCGCGTGTGCGCAATGAGAACTAACAAAAATAAGTAAAATCAATAGAGGACCATCGAATAGGGCTAAGTGGAGATGTGAAATTGGTTGCAATGGCCAAATGACTTGAGCCGACTTTTCCAACGAGGCATAACGAATGCATGGAAATTTAAATATGCATATCTCCACAGTAACTCACCATAACTGTACATGAGAGATACATGATGCGATGGTAGCGATCATTCACATTGGAAAAAGTGGCCGCAAAAACCATAATAAACTCATGTAAGTGACATAAGATGTAAATAGGAATAGCCATTCGGTGCCAGGAATAGTTGGAATTTCAAACTTAAATGTTGGATTCATACGAATATTAAAACCCAACAAACCAAATACCCAACTTACAATCAATAAGAGTATGCTATTGAACACAAAAGCATAGGTATGGTGAGCCTACCAAATGTTATGCGAAATCGTTCATAAATTGAATGCAATATGTGGGTAATTGTATGCATAAGTAGAAATACGTAGGACTAGATACAACTATATAACAATTGTATGGGATCAATATATATATATATATATATATATATATATATATATATATATATATATATATATATATATATATATATATATATATATATATATATATATATATATATATATATATATATATATATATATATATATAGGGTGATGTATATATATATATATATATATATATATATATATATATATAGGGTGATGTATATATATATATATATATATATATATATATATATATATATATATATGTATGTATTTAATATAAACCACGAACATTTAGTGGAAGAGGACAATAAAATTTTCCATACAAGAACACTAGGAGGAATAGGAATCCTATTCCATATCAGCTCGAAATCGACGTAAGTCGAAAGTAGAACTGAACATCTGTGGCCATCAGAAGCACATAATCAAATATAAATAGAAAAAAAAAATATTGTGGGATGAAAAGGAAGAGACGTTACAAATGGTATCAGAGCCGAAGTTACATAAACTGGGATTTTGTTGTTGTGCTCACTGTTTTTGTTGTGCTCACTATTGTTGTTGTGCCCATTGTTGTGGTGGTGCTCACTCTTGTTGTGTGCTCACTGTATAAACTATTTATTGTTGATAAAAAATTTTGTATTACTGATCTATGTTGTTTAGTGTACAGTGGTGCTGAACCAGAAAAGTTGAATGGCAGAAGGTGAGGAAATTTATGTTGATATATGTGATGACAATAATACACCAAATCCCAACGCTCCAGTGATGGCTATGTTGTACAATTTGCAACGAGAGATGGCTGAGCTAAGAAGCCAGAATGACAGATTGTCATTAGCCAGTGAGGAGCAGGAAAAGCTCATCAGAGAATTAACTTCGCGGAACAGCCAAGAAGGTGAAGGTTTTGGAAAGAGGAAGAATGATGTGTTTGAGGAAGATGATGCTGTTAGGCATCAATATAAGCAGAAAAATGAATTACAAGGGGAATTCCGAAAGATCAAACCTCCCTCCTATGATGGGGAGAAGGAGGAATATTATGAAGCCTGGTTGTTGAACATGATTAAGTATTACCAGGTCTATGAATATGAAAGAAATCTGAAGGCTAGATTAGCTGTCTACCAGCTACAAGGTAGGGCTACCTTGTGGTTGGAGGAGACGAAAATGGTTCATGCCATTGATGAAAAGACAATTACTTGGGAATATTTCCAAGTCAAGTTTAAAAATTGCTATTTGAACGAATGTTATTATGATGATAAAGCAAAGGAATTCCATGAACTTAGACTGGGACAACTTACTATTGATGAGTTTGTCACCAAGTTTACAAATCTGTTCAGATATGTCCCTTACATTAGGGAAGAGAAAGCAAAGGTACAAAGGTTTCTGAACTGTTTGCCTATTGTATACAAAGAGAAGATCGAGTTTGATAACCCAAAAACAATGGACGAAGCTGTTAGAAAAGCTAGATTGTGCTACAAGAAGTTTAAAGGAAAAGGTGAGCATGGAAAAGGTCGATCTCCAAAGGAAACTGCTGGGAAATGCATAAACCACGACGAAAGAGTCTCTGGTAGGGACTCAATATGAGAAAATTTTAATAAAAACCAAAAGAAAGCCAAACAAATGAACAATTTCAAGTTGGTTCCAAACAACTAGATGAAGGAAATAAGAAGGAAGGCACAGTTAAAATGAGGGAACCTTTGAGATGTTGGGGATGTGGAGAACCCCATCTCTTGAGGGATTGTACCCACCGAAACATTCAAATGATTATGAGAGATCGAGAAGCTACCAAAGCAAATGATATAGCAAGAAATATACCCACTATCAGTGTAGCCTTGGCGAATCGACAAGCAGAACACCAAGATACCATGGTTGAAATGGAAGGTAAGATTGCTGACCAATATGTTACTGTTTTAATTGATCCAGGTGCTTCTTTGAGTTACATTAGTCCACAAGTGGTAGAAAAATGCAATCTCAAGATTGAAAATTTTCAGCAGTCTTGGTTGGTCCAGTTAGGCATTGGTACGAAGAGGTAGGTAACACATAAGTTACCTCAAACAACAATTCAATTAAATGATTTCCAGACAAAAGTGAATTTAAATATTCTTCCCTTAGGCCATATGACTTGCTGATAGGAATGGACTGGCTGGAAAAGAGAAAGGTGATGATGAATTGTTGGGATAAAACTCTGCATTGCATAGATGAAGAAGGGAACCCTTTTATTCTCAAGGGAAAACCAAAACCCATCTCTGTAAGACAAATATCAGCACTGTAATTAAAAAGAACAACTAGGAAAGGATATCAAGTATATGCAGTACACGTTGAAGAATTAGAACAACAACCAGGATAAAACCTATTAAATACCTTTCCAGTAGTGAGAGAGTTTAAGGAAATTTTTCCAGATGAGATTCCTCATATTCCCCCCAAAAGAGAGATTGAATTTTCAATTGATTTGGTGCCGGGGACAACACCTGTTTCCCGAGCCCCTTATCGAATGAGTCCCCCCACTCATGGAACTGAAAATGAAATTGCAAGAATTGCTGGATAAGGGTTATATTCGACCGAGTGTGTCTCATTGGGGAGCACCGGTGCTATTTGTGAAAAATAAGGATGGAACCTTTAGAATGTGCATTGATTATCGTCAGCTGAATAAGTTGACAATTAAAAACAGATACCCTTTGCCCCGAATTGATGATATTTTTGATCAAGTAAGAGGAGCTTCAATATTTTCTAAAATTGACTTAAGGACTAGTTATCACCAGCTCAGAATCAAGGAGGAATACATTAGTAAAACTGCTTTTCGAACTCGGTATGGACACTACGAATTTGTAGTCCTACCTTTCGGTTTGACAAATGCCCCTCCCACCTTTATGTGTTTAATGAACAATGTGTTAAACAAGTACTTAGATAAATTTGTACTAGTGTTCATAGATGATATTTTGGTTTACTCAAAAAGTGAGGAGGAACACAAAGAGAACTTGAGGATAGTGTTGCAAACTCTAAAAGAAAACCAATTATATGCCAAATTTAGTAAATGTGAATTCTATAAGGACAAGATCCAATACTTGGGTCACATTATTTCTGAACAAGGGTTGGTTGTTGACCCTGAAAAGGGTTGCTGTGGCTAATTGAGGTTTCAGCGTAGTGGAGACATCCATGGGGATTGCATATCACATGGTTGTAAGATTTTCTACAATAGCATATCCCATAACTTCATTACAAATAAAAAGTAAATAAATTCAGTGATTCAAAACAAACAAATGAATACCAGGTTAAACTCTACCATGGCCCTATACTGAAGATTGCAGATCCTGATAAAGAATTTGTTGTATGTACGGATGCCTGTAGAGAGGGGTTGGGAGGAGTCCTGTTGCAAGAAAATTCAATTATTGCATATGAGTCTAGGAAAATTAAGACACATGAATAGAACTATAGTGCATATGATTTAGAGTTGGCTGCTGTAATTCATGCCTTGAAGATGTGGCGACACTATCTTCTTGGAAAGAAATTTACATTGATGACAGATCATATTAGTCTTAAGTATTTCTTTTCCCAAACTGATTTGAATGCTCGACAAGCCAGATGGTTGTCTTTTCTGAGTGAATTTGATATGGACATAAAACATATCAGAGGGAAAGAAAAAAAAATTGTTGATGCCCTGAGCAGAAATGCTTGTCAACACATAAACAACATTGGAATTAGTGCTAATTTTGATTTAGAAGATCTAGTGAAAAAGGTAGTAGAACAGGATCCAAATGATGATACATTACAGGTGAAAATAATAAATAAGGAGATGGATGAATACACTCAAAACCAAAAAGGGCTGATCTGCTACAAAAATAGATTGTATATCCCCAATGTGGAAACTTTGAAAAAATAAATCCTAGATGAATATCACAAACAGCCGTATGCAGGGCATCCTGGATATCAGAAGATGCTAACAGCTTTGAAAAAGAAGTTTTTTTGGCCAGGAATGAAAAGAGATGTAGCAGAATATTTAATAGAGTAAGGAGTGTTACTAGTCAAAGATGAGCATTGATTCTATTGGTCTCTAAATTTTTTCCGATTATGGAAGTTGGAAATGGAATACGCTGTGGATATTTCATAATAGGGCTACCCAAAACCAAATACCAACACAACTCAGTGATGGTGGTAGTACACACTTTAACGAAAGCTGCACACTTCATACCTGTGAAATCTACTTTTGGGACAGCCCAAGTAGCAGATGTATTCTTGAGGGAAGTAGTAAGGCTCCATGGGGTCCCAAAGATGATTGTTTCAGACAGAGATGCTAAGTTCACAACAACCTTTTGGAAAGGTCTATTTGGGGGCATGGGCACTAAGCTGAATTTTAGCACTGCCTATCACCCTCGGACAGATGGTCAGACGGAGAGAACAAATCATATTTTGGAGGATATGTTGAGGATGTATGTGATGGATAAGCCATGAAAATTGGAAGACTACTTGCATTTATCTGAATTTGCCTATAATAACAGCTATCAATCCTCCATTAAAATGAGTCCATTTGAGGCACTCTATGGAAGGAAATGTCGTACTCCTTTGAGCTGGAGCCAACCTAAGGATAAGCTAATGTTGGGACCAGATGCTTTACAAGATATGGAAATAATTGTTAAACAAATACAAAGAAATATCAAGATAGCACAAGGTCGATAGAAAAACTATGCTGATAAGAAGAGGATACATCGAGAATTCAAAGTGGGGGAGCATGTGTATTTGCGTATTAAACCCAAAAAGAGCACACTTTATGCTGGAAGTTGTGCAAAATTGGCTCCTAGATATTGTGGGCCTTTTGAGGTGTTAGAAAGGGTGGGACTAGTGGCTTATAAGCTGGCCTTACCGCCCCATGTTAAAGTTCATGATGTGTTTCATGTTTCCTTATTAAAAAGATATGTACATGATGCTTCTCACATTGTTGATTGGAATGTGGTACAGGTGGAACCAGAAGGGGCGTTCCTTCCAGAGCCGCTTCAAATATTGGAGCGGGAAGAAATTGAATTGAGGAATCGAATGGTAGCAAGAGTAAAGGTGCAGTGGAAGCACTTTACTGCTGAAGAAGCTACCTGGGAAAGAGAAGCTGAAATGATGGAAAAATATCCATTTTTGTTTGGAAAATGAACTCTATTAGCTAGCTGTCAACATCGAGGATGGTGTTTGCTTTCAGAGGGGGAATATGTAACACCCCTAGTTTTATGTTTCTTTAAAAGTTATACATTTGAAATTTAATCCAAAGGGGAGTGGACCCCAATGGATAAGTATTTTGTGGATGTAATTAAATATTTAATTATGAAAAAAATAAATAAAAATAATTCTGTGCAGATTGACCAAATGAGAATTATGAGATCACTTGCTAAATCCATGAGGATGGAAAGAGGAAGATACTTTCCCCAAAAATGTTTCAAAAATCCTTGAAAGAATTTATTTCCAAATTAGATTTTGAGGAAAATCTAGTTTCCCCAATGAGGTGGAGAGTAGTTGGGAAGAGGTAAAAGGCTGGGAAAAGCAGAAAGCAGCTTTAAAACTCCCTAAATAAGGGAAGCCTACGCAAACAGGAAGAAAATAATCTTGTAATTATGGACACAGAATTAGAAATAGGCTTTGGCGAGCAAAAGCGTAAATAAGATATTCCTGAACAGATTAGTGGTTGGTCTGTTCTGGAGGTGATCTCAGCTCGGGGGTGAGTTCTAGAGATAGACAGACTCTAAGGTTGGGAGGATTGGTCAATTGCAGAAGTGGTATGCTCGTAGTGTTAATGCATAAATGAATTGCTTACAATATTTTATTTCTTGTGTTCCATACATTTACAGAATTACTAGAAGAAGTTAATCCCCTCAGTTCTGCATAGTTGTAGGAACCAGAAATTATGAAGAAAATTAGCCAGAAACTCTAAACCAGAGACTGGATTAAATCTAGAGATTTATCTTACCTCATAATTTATAATTATGTAACTTTAATCTATTTCTGTTAAAAATAGAATTTAATCAGTGACCACTATAAAATCTCAAAAAAATGTGTAGGAGGAATTAAGTACATGCAGTGCAGATCTATAGATTTACTGAATTAACTAAGTGAAATACAGACCTGTATCTTTCCAAATTAACAGTGCATGTCTATCTATAAATTACCCTCTATAATAATGACAGAATGGAGGAGTATAGATTTTAGTGCTATATATATATATATATATATATATATATTTAAATAGTAAAGAAACAGAGCTAAACATGGTTACTAATAATGCAAATAATTTGGGTTTGAGAATTATTTATACAACACTAGTGTATGACTAACATCCTTCACAAAGAAGGGGTCCAAACTGAATAATTACTAGAAATTATAAGTTGTGCATGTGACTCTCTATAAAATGCATGCAGACTATACAAGCTGTGAAAGATAACAAATAATTTCCCCATCAGATCTATATAATGTGCCAGTTAAGAGTGTAGTTTAAACACTAGACATACTGAAACTGTTATACTAAGGAAAATTATAAGTATATAGTTGCAGAAAACATTATAAGTGACTATTACAATGGAACCCCAAACTAAGGAGTATAAAGAGAGTCCACTGTTGGATTCATAGAATACACCTGAAGTTATAGACTCTGTGGAAATGGTAATTTCTCATTCACTGAAAGCTTGTAGACTTGAAAACTCTTGCAACAAAGAGACTTATATTTATTTATGCTATTATAATGAGGAGGAACAGAAAGGGAAAATAAGACTAGTGAACTTATTAATTTCTTCAATCCAATTTAAGAAGACCATTACTGAAAGGAAAAATATTTAACATGAGTATTAACATGAAAATAATAATCTGGAAAATATTAGAAAATATTATTGATTTGTCAATAATAACAGAGATGAAGGGTAGATATATATATATATATATATATATATATATATATATATATCAAATTCTGAAGCCACTTACGGAATCAGGCTATCATGGTTTCATAATCACATTACAGAATTTAATTATTTAGGGAATTTCATCATCCGAATGAAAAATTGTTAACAATCCCAGTCTCTGGCATAATTTATTACTACAGTAGAAAATTTTTACGACAATAAAAACTTGAATTTTCTAAACAAATTCTGTATAATAACAACAATAGAGCCTGGTCACACTCTGACGAATGACGCATCAATACCGACTTGAAATTCCAGGATATAATGACGTCAAGTCAAGTGAATTACAAATCCACCAAATACCACTGAAGAAAACCCTCGATGAGATTCAAACCTACCTGCAATAAAATGAAGGCAACGTGAGAGATCGTTACAACAAGACGATATGAGGATACTCAGAACATAGTATGTGCAAATGGAGCCTAAAAACACGGGTTACGTTGGGATTCGAAGACTTTGTCACTAAATACGACCTGCAGAAAGAATACATGGGTATTATAAAAACGTTCTCCAAAATGAAAATAAAACACAGGATAAATTATATTCCAATGAATCGACGGCTTACCTGAGGTAGTGATTGCTCACTTCGAGCTAGGGTAACTCGGTGGAGGAAATGAACAACCTCTTTAAATTCATGAAAGACGAAGAGGAGTAAGCTCCTATTAAGAAACGATGGAGTATTAGTGCTACACATCATTAACAGGAAACAAAAATCAACGTACTAGGACAGAACAATCTCCACGAGAGATTTGTCCAACTAACAACAAAAAAACGCGTTCTCGACAGTAAACGAGACTATAGAAAAGAAATTTTTTTATTTAAGCTCAACTCTCGCACTGTCGACAGAGCGTATTGCTATGGAGAAAAATACATATCAAGAGCGTAAGCCTCATAGTAAGGTTAGTGACATGCATGGAAGTTCATACCTGAGTAGTAATGACGATGAGTAGATAGATACGCCAGAAGCCTGGGCGAGCCAATGTTTCATTCCTCCGATGTGCAGAGTCTCGACACCAGAAGATTATCAGAACAACTGAGGGGTGAAAAGAACCACTTGACAATAACATAGAGATTTATACAATTGTCTCAAATCCAAAAACGACGAAACCCTAATGTACAGGAACAATATCCACCGTCCATGGATTAAGTGAATGATATCATATGAGTTTATTTAGCATTAATGGTATTAAGATATGGCATCGTGCCATCCATAAAATGTAGATTCATGAAATGATTCCATGTACTCCTTGCTGCACAGAGCCTGCTGGATTAAAAGAATACTTGTAATGTTCCAATAATCGAACGTAGATACATACAACCTTGCATGTGGGCACAATGAGAACCAACCAAACTAAATAAAATCAACAGAGGACCATCGAATAGGGCGACGTGGAGATGTGCAATGGGTGGCAATGGCCAAATGACTTGAGCCGACTTTGCTAATGAGGCATAACAAATGCATTGAAATTTAAATACGCCTATCTCCACAGTAAACTCACCATAAGCGAACTGTACGTGAGAGATACATGATGTGATGGTAGCAATCATTCACATTGGAAACAGTGGCCACAAAAACCATAATAAACTCATGTAGGTGACATAAGATGTAAATAGGAATAGCCATTTGGTGCCAGGAATAATTAGAATTTCAAACTTAAATGTTGGAGTGATACGAATATTAAAACCTAACATACCAAATACCCAACTTACAATCAATAAGAGTATTCTATTGAACACCAAAGCATAGGTATGGTGAGCCTACCAAATGTTACGCGAAATTGTTCATAAATCGATTGCAATATGTGGGTAATTGTATGCATAAGTAGAAATACGTAGGAGTAGATACAACTATATAACAATTGTATGGGATCTATATATATATATATATACATCACCCTATATATATATATGTATTTAATATAAGGCACAAATATTTAGTGGAAGAGGACAATAAAATTTTCCATACAAGAACACTGGGAGGAATAGGAATCCTATTCCATATCAGCTCGAAATTGACGTCGTTTGAAAGTAGAACAGAACAGCTGTGGCCAGCAGAAGCACAGAGTCAAATATAAATAGAAAAATACAATAAAATTGTGGGATGAAAAGGAAGAGATGTTACACATGTCATGCGAAAGAGATTGGTCTGATACATATCATGAAGTCAATAATGGTGCACATATCTATTTATAATATAATAGATCACATGAAATTAAATGATATGGTGATATAACTATTACTATGAGTAATGGACAAGAAAAAAAAATTGAAAATGTGGTGTATGTTCTAGGATTATAGAAAAACTTAATTTCATACTCTACTATTACATATCAACATTTAAAAGTTGAATTTGTGAAATCATATTGTTTGGTAAAGGATATGCAGGACAACTACAAGGTTGTTGCAAAAGGAATGGGAGTTGGAGGATTATACAAGTTTGATGTTACATAGAATGGACATCAAGCATTGGCATCAAAAAGCATGGCAACTATAGAACTTTGGCATAAATGGTATGAACACTTAAATCATAATGATCTAATGTTACTACAAAATAAATTGAGGTAGAAGGCCTTTTGAACGTTAAGGGTGAATACTTTGAATGTGAAGGTTGTGCACTAAGAAAGAAGCACAGGGAAGAATTTCTTGTGCATGAATATGGAAGAACACCTGAAATACTTTAACTAGTGTGTACCGATCTATGTGGTCCTATGAAAACTAGCTCACTTGGAGGAGCATATTTATTTCTTATTTTTATTGTTGATAGCACTAAATACACTTTGGTGTATTTTATAAGAAATAAACTGATGTGTTTCAAGTGTTTGAATAATTTAAAGAATAAAAAAATATGGCTGAAAAGAAACATGATAGACCATTAAATTTCTTCTATCAAATAACACTATTGAGTACACTTTAGGGAATCTTATCGAATACTGAAACAAAAATGCAATTGTGCAACAATCTACAATACCACATATATCTCACTAAAATGGACTATCTGAGAGAAATAATAGAACATTAGTCTAATGTGCTCGCAGTATGTTAAAAAGTAAAGGAATATCGAACAATTTTTGGGCCAAATCCATTAATACAACTATATACCTCAATAATAGAGGTCGTAGAAAATATCTTGAACACAAAACACCAATTGAATAATTTTATGGTTTTAAACCGAAAGTTAGTCATTTAAGTAT
Organism: Pinus albicaulis; assembly: GCA_034641835.2. Taxonomy (NCBI): domain Eukaryota; kingdom Viridiplantae; phylum Streptophyta; class Pinopsida; order Pinales; family Pinaceae; genus Pinus; species Pinus albicaulis. Next base: position 8,921 of record JAXQQM020090056.1, on the reverse strand, counting down.
ATTTTAATGTAAGGCCTTTGCCGATATTCCTAAAAAGGATAGGATAAAAATAGGTGTTAAAGCTATCAAGTGTGTTTTTATTGGATATTGTTCTGATAAAAAAGCATATAAAATGTATGATCCATGTACTCACAAGGTCTTTCCAAGAAGAGATGTTATATTTCATGAGCAAGAAGATACACAAATAAAACAAGATGAACATAACCTATGGCATCCTCCTTATGACAACTTTAAAGAAGAAGAAACAGTTGTGGAATCATCTCAAGTCAAGAAAGTATGTGTTCAAAAATGTAACTAGGTTTGGTCTTGATATTGACTATGTAATTATATTTTTATCTAATGAAGAAGAAAAGGATAATAAAATGTATTTTTTTAATCTTATTTCATGGGTTTCATGCGCAGGGATTTTATTATAGGTCAAATACTTCTTCTTTATGTCTTTTAGAGATTTGTCATCTTGTCATAAATGTATTAATTACACTCATGTATATGAATTAACACACATGTAAAGTCAGTGATGTATGCCTCAAGGCCTTTTCGAACCATCTTGTCAACATGATTCAAGAATGGTTCTAACACCCTTGATCAAATCAGTGTTATAATTAGTTGCAATACCTCTCCAAGTTGGCCTATAAAAAAAAGCAATGTCGTCTTACAAGAAATGAGTGTCGGCTCGTAAAACGTCTCACCAATTCATGGTCACGTCAGTTTATACAAGGCTTGAACACTATAAATAGCCCATTGTACTGCACATAAAACACATAGAAAAATTCATATCAGTTTGAGTTTTCAGACATATTTGAGGTTATATTATAGTGACATGGTATGTGGTTTGGTGCAGAATAGACAATGAAGGAAAGGAGTTACAGTTGGAGTATAAACAATGAAGGGAAAGGAGTTACAGTTGGAGTATAAACAATGAAGAGAAGGAAAAATATTAGGCTCTTGTGTTGGGTCTATAAGATTTGGATATCTATGCTAGGTGGCATATCATAGTTTAGAGGTCCAATGAGGAGGTAAGAGTTAATGTAGGTGCAGCAAGAAGAAGCGAAGAAGGAACTACGTTCTAGATAGACCAAGGGCTAGAAGAATGAAGTAGGTGCTACAAGACGGAGCAAAGAGGGCGTGGGATTCTAGATAGAACAAGGGCTCTAAGAATGAAGTATATGATACAACAAGGAGACTAATATTAGTTCATCTAGGAACTAGGATTTCCTAGGGTCAAGGAGTGTCGAAAGAAGGAAGAATATAGTTAGAGATCCAACACTCTAGTCCTGGTGCAGAAAGGTGTAGGGTAGTGCAGGATGACAGGGTAGTGCAGGATGACACCAAAAAGAGGATAAGCTTAAGGACTCAAGGAAGAAGTAGTGACAGCGTATTAGATGCATACATGTGTGAATGGTTTCTATCATGGTCATTCTACTTGTCAACTAAAAGTATATAAGAAGAATTTATTGTGGGTTTTCCTCTCCAAGAGGGAGAGGTTTTGGCCCTGGCTCGAAGAGTCTAAATTTTTGTCTCTTGTGTTTTTGTAATTGACTTGATGAAAGACATAATAATATAAGAAGAGAATACATAAGTAACATAATTAAGTTCAGACGTAATTATCATGTAGAGAATTTTAATTAAACCTAGCCCTACCAAATTCTCAACATGGTATCAAAGCTAAGGTGCTGAAGACAAGGGCTACTTGACAAGGAGACACTCAAGGATTAAAGAAGAAGAATCCAGTTCTCTAGAAAGCTTCAAAGTCAAGGTCAAAGTTTTCATTGGAAAGTTAAATAATTTTGCAACAAAAATCTCAAGATATCTAAAGAAGACCTTCAATCTCATTCAAAGGATCCACTCATCAAGCACCATCCAACATTATACAACACCTTTGAAGACATCATCATTTTGAAGACATCCTTTATCGTCAAGGATTCAAGGTCACCTACGTTGGAGAATTCAATCTAAGGACTTTCTAGCATCATCTCCATCATAATCATTTAGTAATATGATAGAAGGAGGAAGTAACTCTACTCAGGTAAGAATTTCTATGACCTGTTTTGAATCCAACAAAATGGCTTATTGCAAAGAGAGCAAAAAATTTCTCGGGTCACCAAAATTTACTGCATGGAAGAATATGACATATTTGAATCTAAATGATGATGAAGTTATGGGGTACATGAAAGGGTCTACAAATGAGCCCTCAAAAATAATATGCTCTAGATCATGACAAGTACATGAAAGGAGAAACCTGATCTTAGAGGATTCTCATAGAATCCATTGAGGCCTTAGTCATACCATATGTATCGAAACTAGAAAATGCAAAGGAAATATATGAGAAATTGGTGGAGCTATTCTCCATGAGTACTGCAAGACATGTAATATCTCTGAGAAAATTAATATACAAGATGAAATTGTCAAGAGAGGAAGGAATCACTTCATATTTTATTAGGATTTTGGAAATGCGAGACTAGCTCTAGGAATTGGGAGAAGTAATGTATGATAGTGAGATGACTAGAGTTGTGTTGAATGCTCTATTAGAAGAATGAGGAAACTCCAATTCAAGCTTATAATGGAAGAAATAAGAACCATTATTCTAGGATCTATGGTCTCTATGTAAAAAGGAGAAACAACATTGAAGGCAAAGGTAAAATGTGATCAGGTCGAGGGAATCAAACCTTTGCAGTCATGTCCACAAAGAAAGGAAGATTCTGTAATTTTGTTCCTCAGAATAAAAAAAGAAATATGGAAAAATTACAATGCTTTGGATGTAATAAAATTTCGAATTATAAAAGGGATTTTCCTAAATCTAGAAAGCTCAAAAGGATAAAGGAAGAAGCCCATGTCACAAATGAAAGGGAAGAAACTGATGTAAATAAATCTAAGAAATAAGAAGTAAAAGATATCTATTATTATTGATATCATCTTCCTCTTTAATTGATTTCTTTTGGTTGTAGAATAGTATGATAGGAAGCACTGTATATTAATAACATCATGATAGAAGCATGGGAGGAAAAATTTTCTTAGAAGAAGTGGCTCCATGGAACCTCACTGATAACAAAAATTATGGAAGATAGTCATCTATATCAAGGGTCATCTATGAAACATATCCTAATACTTTCTAATGGTGTCCTCCTTGGATTCACATATTAGAAAGAAAGAAAAATGGTTTCATCGAGAATTATATCTTTCAAAATTCTAGGATTGGATGACATCTTGATGAAGCAGGTGATGAGAATTAAGTTCTTCATTATATGTAAATTTCTCTAGGATGACTCAAATGGATAAGATAAGGTACATATATGCTAACACTGGATGTTGTGAAGTCATTTCATATGGTTGCAGGTGATGGACTTCTATCTTCAGAAGTATAACAAAAGAAAGGAGGATCTCTTCTGTTACACAGGTTGTCATTAACTAGATGAAATCAAATATATCCTCATATGGAATATGAGGTGGTCATATACAAACAATGAATTTTATGGTGGAAGTTCCAGGGAATAAATGAAACTGTAAAGAAGGGAGGAGATCATAAAGTGCAACCATGTCAAGAGGTGGTTATCACCTGGAATCCAAGAAGATGTGACTAGGAGATCTCATGGAAAGATATGTAGAATCTGATATAAGTATGGTGAAGAAAAAGACCCTTGACATATACATATCTTTAGGAGAGTTGTCAATATAAATAAAGGATGTTGATGTCTTATGTATATGTTTATCTGGATAAGTTTTTGCAGGGCTGGCAACCATGTGGGAGGATGTAAGATCCTTGGGAGATGGTTCTAAAGAAAGAACTATGGAATAAAAGTTCACCAGATTAGAAAGAATGATGAATCAATTTTTGGTTGATGACATGACTCATTGATGAAAGTGATATATGATCTGTGCCATATGAAGCTAAATTTGAGGACTCCTCAAGATGGAAATCCATGAAATTGAGGGGAGAAATTTTTCATGAGAAGTCAGGTGTCTCACCATTGCTACTATAGGCCCCTCATTAACATGGATCCTAGTGGTAAGTTTCTTACATGGAAGAAACTAGATAATTCCTAAGAATGAGCTTACCACGTAAAGGAATGAGTACATTCCCTTGTGGAATAGGTCCTCCCTGGCTGAGAGGGAGAGATAGACACATCATTCTAGTCTTCAACTGGGAAGACAAGATGGAGGATTAGGTAATCATCTAGCATCTGATACTCTTCAAGAATGAGATAGGGAATTCAAGATAAGCGTAGTTGTGAACCAATATTTTTTGAGGGCTAGCTACCCAAGAGGAGAATAGTCCAAGAAGGACATACTTTGGGAACACCTGGGTGGAGTATGTACATTGGAGAGACAATGAAAATGGTGTCTATAAGTCATGAGTCTCATTAGCATTGTATCCAATTGCCTCATTGAGAGATAGGGTCGTTAGTCAAAGCCTTACACTCAGACAATGTTGGTTGATATGATTCTGTACAGATGTGATTACCAATCTAATTCTTCTTATGATATTATTCAAATTTAAAGTAACCATGTACCATTATGAATACCTCTCTTGTTAAGAGGGAGTGTTCAAAATTGTATTTAGGTTCAGTCTTCATATTGAAAATGTAATTATATATTTATGTAATGAAGAAGACAAAGATAATAAAATGTATTTTTTTAAAGCTTTCTTCATGGGTTTCATGAGTAAATATTTTACTATAGGTCAAAGACTTATTCTTGATGTATTTTAGGGATTTTTCATCTTGTCATAAATGTATTAATTATATTAATGTATATGAAGTGTCACACACGTAAATTTAGTGATGTATGCCTCAAGACGTTGTCCAACTAGCTTGTAAACATGACTCAAGAATGATGCTAACACCCTTGATCAAATCCAAATAAGTGTCTCGTTTGGTTTTGAGGGTATCCATGATAAAGAAAATGATTAATGATTTGTACTAATGCTAGTGCAGGGGAATGATTTTCACTTCAACTCAAGCGATAAATTTCTTGCCTCAATCATTGAGATATCCTAGCATTCACTACTGACACAACATTTATAACAAGAACAATGCTGAGATTTATTGGGACACCATCTATATACTAGTTTACCATAATCTATTTAAGGAATATCTATCATGTCAAAAGTTTACATGGTGCTGATGGGTCCACTCCTTACTTGCCCACCTTTAACATAGAACCACCCTTCAGATCCCTCCAACATCAAAATTGTTTGAAAATATTAATTATAACTGACCTTCTGCAATAAATGTGTTTCTGAGATATTATTTTTTTGTAGATAATTATCAGAGAGACTATTGTGTGAGTTTGAGAAATCGTTTTGTTGAGGAGAGGGTGGGTTGCAGAGAAATTGGTGTGAAGTCAGTGATAGAAATCGATGAATGTTGATATTTTTGCATCACCACGTATTAGAACCCATGTAGGATGTCTACATTGAAGGAATATTTAAGTTGTTTTTTGTGCAGAGTGCTAGTCAAAGGGGCCTATAACCAAGAGTTTAAAGCTGCAGCTTCTCTTTCCTATAGTTAGTGTCAGTATTTTCATCCTGTCACTAATGATCAAATGGACTCTTATCATGTATTTTTAGGGTCCCATAGTCAATTTTTTTTTATTTCACTTGGTCTTCAAGAAAAATTTTTGTCACTAGTCATTACGTTTAGGAATATTTTCCACTCCTTCCAAATATTTAAATTGTTGGTCCGTGTAATCACTCATATGAGTGTATCACCATTCAAATATTTTCATCATCATTATAGTCATTATCACCATGATTTCATTCAGTTCCATGTCTCCATTAGGTAATTAGTGTTTCAAGGTCACCAAAACTCTCATTTCATGCATAAAATCTGACAATTGGAGGAGTAGTAATAGCCAATTTTCTTCAATAAAGTTCGATTTCAAAAATGTAATTTTATGTTTCTATATGTAATAAGTACTTCAAGTTCTTAAAAATATGCAGTTAAAGGTTTCAAAAAGGTTCAATGTTCCAATGAAATGCCAAAATATATTTTGTAAAGGAGTGTTGTTATACTTCTGGAGTATTCTTGGGAAAAATGTATTTTCTCTATCATAGAGTGTCCAAATCACCTACTTAATGAGTCCAATAATAACTCGACAGCAAAATATTTAAAATGAGATATCATGCACTTAATATGGAGTTTAGGAAGGCCTCGAAAAGTGACCTGCAGCTTCGAGTTGCACTTTTCCTAGGGACACGTTGCATTTTTTGACCCGTCTTGGGAGAATTGACTTTTGAGGGGCTATACGTGACCATTTCCAGTGCTGGAGGGGTCCATTGTGTACCAGACAAATAGATATTTCCAATGAGCTCAGTTTTGAGTTTGATATTCCTCCAAAAGTGGGTTGCAATCTCACGTTGCACTTTTCTCAAGGACAAGCTGCACTTTTCCTTCACACACTGCGCTTTTCGTTCTGGCGCTGCACTTTTTGTAGGGAAGTTACACTTGGTCTAGAAAATTTTCAAAAGGGTAGAAAAGAGTCTCCAAACTCAATCACAAGTTTTATTAAAGATAAAAAAATTAATTTGAGCCACTTCACACCCTGTTCACTCAGTGTCTTCATTCCTATGGTGGAAAATTGTCAATTTTCTCCTATGCTACGCTTTTCTAGAAGAATATGTTTTTTGAAATTTTCAAACACAAGACCCTCTATCCCATCATTCCATATCCTCCCGCACACCTAAATACATCCCTAATACCATAAGACCTTGTAAAAATTTCAATCCCTAAAACCTATCCCCAAACCCTACGCCTACGATGCACTTTTCTCGGAAGCTAAACTATAACCTTGTAGTTAAATTCCCTAGCCCATTTACCTTATTATTTTAACTTCCCTCCACCTCCATAAGGTCCCTAGCTCCCATACGCCCTTCACTAAATTTTCCCACACCTATCCCAACTCCTTAACCCCATCATCTTATTCCCTTTTCCTTTCCCCTTTCTCCTATGGTTTCTAGTAATCTAGTTAGCGTGGAGAAAGAGAGAAATACCTACAAAAATGGAGAGAGAATCATAAAGTTTTATCCATCACACACCAGGAATTTTATTTCATCACCCCTAGCAATAAAATTCTTCTAACATGTGGGTTGTTTTGAGTTTTGTGAAATGGCTCAAAGAGTGAAAAATTATCTAGATTTGACTAGAATCTTCATCACAAACCTCTAGAAAGATGAACTGACCATTGCAGTAGTTACATTCACCATTTCAATAGATGTTGCAGTAGCTATATGGATACCAAACCAATGTGTGTATTGGTTCAAAAGCATGAACCTTGACCTTGAGCAATACAAACCTGACTTGAAATCACAATACAAAGGAAACCCTAATTTGTCAAAAATAGAAGGATAAGTTGGAACTACTTGATGATACATCCATGATAGCATAACACAACTTATTTGGCATCTCTGGAGAGATTTTGGTGAAATTGGGAGAAAATTTGGAAATTTTGAAAGAATCCTTGAAGGCGCATTTTCCAGAAATGTCTTTTTTGTCATCTTTTTGTAAAACATATTGTGCCCAAACAAAGATGAATGTTTGGAAGTTGGAGGATGTTCTTATTACTAAGATATAAAAATAAAATAACCTACTTCATATTTTACACTCGAATTACGGAATGAGATATCCATTCACATCTTCACAACCTATTTTTCTGACTATGCAATGTCCTGTTTAAGTAACTGTTTTGCAGAGAGGATTGTGAACAAATAGAGAAGGGTGAAAATGTGAAGCTGGGTTACACTTTTTGCCCTTTTTTGAAAAAAAAAAAATCATTTTTTTTGGTTATTCAACTTTCTGCAAACTATAACAATTTTTCTGTGTAGAATTTCATTTTGCGATAAAAATAAAAGTTGTGAGAAATTTTGTTAGATTTCTAATACTTATTTTTTGAATTTTTTTTATGCAGATTTGATATGTCAACTTAGTGTTTCTTTGATTGTGTGTTTCTTAAGAATCAAAGGATTCATGAGAAGTCATGTTATGACGCAATGTTGTATTCATTGAAAATTTGTGTTTTTGAGAAAAAAAAATGTGTTACAACAATCTAGACAGAGTCTACTTTGGTTTCGTCATATTTACAAATCCAATGGATGCATATCATAATTACTGGAATTTTTTGAACTGGTCCAAAACAAAGCTGCTTGGATATGTTTACAACATACTTTCCTAACATATAAATTAGAAACTAAAAATATATAAACACCACTAGAGACAAATGATTATTGTAATGCCCACATTTTCAATTTTTCATGTATTTTAGATACAAACTTTATTTCACCTAATCAACAATGACTCTGGAAAATTGTTTGCACCTATTTTATTAGAAAAATAATTAAAATTAGTAAACGTTTATGAAATTCCATAAAAGTTATATTTCCTGAAATTAGATTCAATTCTGAAAATGTTTGTCTTGGTTCTGATAGTTAATTAACAACCTTTCATGGAATTTAATCAGTCCAAAGTTGTAGAACCGTATTCAGAGCCTGGTTTTTGCGTAATTGGTGACGCATTAGTTTGGCCGAACTTCTAATCTAAGTTTAGCCGAACTATGTTTTCCACTGACGGCTCGTTAAATCTAATGACGCAATATTTCGGCCGAAATTTTAATCAAAATTTCGGCCGAACTATGCTGTAACTTTCCGTCGGCCATAAAGTTTTGCGGAGCCCCTACTAAAACACATTTCGCAGCAATATAAATTGCCGCGAAATCATTCACAATTTTCGCACATTTTGCACATTTCATCTCATTTTACAAAGATCTTAGTTTGGGTTCAATTTTTTTTTTTCAAAGTTTGGATTTAAGAGCATTTCTTGGAAGCAAACTAATTTTACAAAGAATTTTTTTGGGTTTAAATTTTTTTTTTGAAAGACATTTCTTGGAGACGGCCTGATTTTGGCAAAAATTGTTTTGAACTTAAAAAAATT
>JAXQQM020064046.1:0-57498 GCA_034641835.2 Pinus albicaulis | reverse complement strand
ATGGAATAGCAAAGCAAATAAAGGATTGAACAACAATTCTGAAATAGAACAGCAAGTCTAAAATGGAACAGCAATTGAATAACTAAGTCCCGCAGGTTGTAACCAAACTTAATCTATTAACTCAAATGCATTCTTTGCAATCAAATAACATTCTTTCACTCTAAAAGCAATTCACACAAATCACACTAATGGAACAGCAATAACTATTAATGAATTATGGAACAGTACTGATAAATCAGAAACGCGCACAACACGAACGTTTAGTATAACAGCTCTGTAACAAAACAGTAAGAACATGCAATTAACTCTTGAAAGGATTAATAACTTGATGCGGAGTCAACACACGATTCTATCTGTAAAAAACCTCAATGATTCAATCTTTAACAAAGCATGTAATATGAACTTATAAAGCATATCAAATTACCAAATAACAATGATAAACAAACCACACAAAAGTCAAGTCGTAATGGTACAGAAGCAAGTGTCCTTCGGGGCCGGGCCCTTAGCCTCCAAGGATACACCGCTTTAAGTTAATCCAGACGCAGAGATGAAATAATCACCAAGCTTTTATTAATGCATCGGTCAAAAATACATTGAACCAGTTCTCAACGAGACTCAATAATCAAAGTTGATGTTTTACAGAAAATTACATAAAAGCGTATCCTATCTATCAAGCTAACAGTGTTGTCCCTTTATATAAAGGTGATGGCGGAGATGTCCAAGTAACATGATAAATAAAGCAGCGATCCCTCAGGATCGAAGATCCTGAGGGATTCGCCAAACTGTTAATTCTTCATCCTTTCCTTTCTTTGGCGCCGAGCTGGTGTCTTCTCCTTCTTTTCCGAGCCGATTTGCTGTAATCTATTTAGCCTTGTTTGCATTCGGTTCTCGTTCAGAGGGACAGCAGTTATCTCGACTTTGTCCTTTCCTTTGGAACGGAAATTCCTCGTTTTCTCCTTTTCCTGTACAGAAAATAACCATTATCAGTGGCTAAGTCTTGCATATCAATTCTCACATGTTTTGTTATGGTTCCTTATTACTTTCCAAATTCATGATACAAAAAGGTTCACAAATTCTATTAAAAAGCCACTGAAATAGTCATCAAAAGCATACCCAGCTGAAAACTCAAAAATTCTCAAGGTGGGTCGCTCCTGAACTGCGTGGGTCGCTCATGTTGCAGGCTGATTTTGAGGTAGCTCCCGACATCCAAATTGAGCTCATGATAGCTCGTTGGAAATACCTGGATGTCTACTTTCCAACCCAAGTGGAATTTCTGAATTTGGAGTTGATTTGACCCCTAAAAACTTCATTCTCCCAGAGGTACTTCCTGCTGGTGCAAAAGGTGGCAGCAAGGTGTTTTTTATGGTGTTTTTGAGCTGTTTGACCATCCAGATTTTGTTGAAATGCTAAGTTGACTTCATAGGATGCATATTTAACCATGAAAAATCCAAAAATGTAAAAATATCCTCCAGCAAGTGCCTCAAAAAAATGCGAGCGCATGAGCGCGCGACCCACCTAGCCACAAAACCTGTTTTTTAAACCAAAAATTTGGAAATGACAAAATTTTCTCCGAATTTGCCCAAATTCGGAGCGGAGGTCCTCCATCATGTTTCTTGCTCAGTCAATGAAGCTTCGGCCAAAATCCGAAGTGGATTAGGCCTTTTTCGCCGTTGAAGTGCCTTGCGCAACCTTCTCTTCATGATCCTCATCCTCGCTTTGCAAACATGCATGCGAGCCCAGTAATGGCCTTTCATGTGACGAAGCATGTCTTTGTCGCGATTGGCCTTCGCCAATAGCTTCTCCAGATGTATATTTACCCGCGTGAGTACAGTATCTCTGTCAGCTGGTGTCATGTCACCGGGCCTCTTTCGATTCCACTGCCTGTCCTCACGGATTTGGCGCACCTCATTAAATGTGAGCTCATCCTCGAGCTGTTTGTTGCGCTGCTCCAAATAGTTAATCACCCACTGAGCTTTCTGCAATTGGTCTTTCAGCTGGTCATTCTCGGCCCTTTGCTCCTGGATGACTTCCCTCAACTTCGAGCTAGGAGAGCCCGTATCAACATCAATGACTGTCATATCGGTGTCCCGGCCTCCTGATGGGCCCTCATCATGCATGGGCCTCTTGCCTCTGTCTTGTACCTGTATCTGCACTGGAGAAGAAAGCGAGACCCTTTCCACATCACGTGGAGATAATACTCGCCGTGTCGATGAAGTCGGCAGGACCCCTTCCACCTCACGTGGAGATAGTACCCGCCGTGTCGCTGCAAATAAGGCCCTGTGGCCTCGCTGATATGTCTCAACCAAAGGAGTAATGATATGCCCAACCTCAAGCATGTCCGGCTGGTGTGAAGGCTCTCCTGCCTCATAAACTGCCTCGGGAGGCTGCTGTGGCACTCTGAAAAAGTCTCTAGAAATGAAGTCCTCCCAAGTGATGCCCTGCTCTGCCAACTGATGTGACACCAAGATTTTGATCAAGGCGAAATGATATATACTCCTGTACTGCTGCATTGGGCTCGTCTTCTTCTGCACAAATGTAACCATCTTCTCTATGTTGCGGTATATGAAATAAGGAATATTCATCATACGCACCCTTGTGAAGTGCATCAGAAAACGAACATGATATGAGAAAAGACGAGCATACCTGCCCTCACAACTGAAATACTGAATAATGAGCCTCATGAGTGGCGCATACTCATCTCTCAAGAATCTGAATGGAAAAACTCTGCTCAAGTAAGCCACATATCCAGTTTTAACATATGGCTCATAGTGAAATTTCTCTAACTGCTTACCCTTGCTCCATTCCTCGCCTATGTTCGGTATGCCAGTGGCTTGAGCAATAGTCAAAGGCGACACAATGAAATCAACCCCAGCAAGGTTTACCCGATCACCCCGCAAATGAAGAACAAACAAACGTGCCAATTCACGATGAGGTCGGGTTTGCACAACCATCTCACAAAACCTGAAACATGACAAGAACCGAAAACAATCCATAGCTAATGGACACGCCTGCAACCGAGCCAAAGAAGTAGGCTCCTCTCTGCGATGATCACCACTCCTATTTTCTCTGCGGGAACCCCGTGGCACATTACCTTCAGCCACCGAATCACTGCCTGACCCTGGCTCATATTCTGACTCTGTTTCTGACATATCTCTGATCAAACTTTTGGGCAATGTGTACACTGCTTTGAAGGCAGTGAAAGCAAGATTAGGACGTATGTTTAACATTCAATCAATATCCCACCGCCAAAACACCATCAAGGGATCAATTTATGGATAATATCTCTGCTTCAAATGGGCTGAAAAGACAACATCTCTGTTTTGAATGTAAATGAAGAAAAGGTAGCATCTCTGTTTTGAATGCAAATGAAGTCTTGACAAAATAGGAATAGACAACCTTTCAAAAGTTTGGACACATCCATTCAAAGGAGAGCATGGTATTGACAGTGATATGTTTGTCTGCGAGTTATGACCATAAATGGTTTCAATGAGCCATTTGAAACAATGCTAACATTGGGCAAAAAAAGACATGAGCAAATGCTAACCTTGGGCAAAGCGATTCATTACAAACATGAGAGATGTGACTCAAAGGTTTGATAAGGCATACAATAACAATGGTGACAGAGATATTATGGGTATGAGAGCAGATTTGATTTTCATGTTTTATGAAAGGCTGACCATATCACTGTTTCAGACATCAAACCCATTTTTACACCATTGATTTTCATTTTAACCCTGAAAACAATAATCTCATAACAGCGGGGTTATAAAACCTTCATTAGCATATTAGAACCATGTATGATGACACAAAAACGTTTGCAATCCCCAAATGATTGAAGAAAACCTGCTTTGAAGGCAACTGGAGTCGATCTGAGCGCTCTAACACAATTCCGGAATGCTGTCTCTGCGTGGGTCGCGCAGGCTCAGTTTGGGTCGCGCAGCCCAGGTGGGTCGCGCAGGTGCAAACCCACTGTGCTAAACCAACTCTGTTTGGGTCGCGCAGCCCAGGTGGGTCGCTCGGCCTCAACCTGGGTCGCGCAGCCCTAAAACCCTGTCCACGCCCTCCAAAAGTCTGAAATCGGCTTTCAATTTTGCAAATACGTTTTGGGAGCAAATGAAATCGGTTCAAATGAACTTGTTTGGCCTTTATACACTTCACAAATATCTTCACCATCATACTTTATTCCAAATCTAATTTCAAACCCACATTACAAATGTTCTTGTAATTTTCACTTTAGCTTTTTCAAATACAAACTTGCTTTGGTTTCTCTGAGGTCGATACTGATGATTTTATTGTCTTTTTGCAGGGATATGGCTGTCTTGGCTAGAGAAAAGACCAGGGGTCTGCTTTTACAATGTTTTCATGGCGGAATAATTAAAATTTATTACAAAATAATAATGACAAATTTCTAGTTCCAAAACAGAGTTTTGGACTAGAAATGTATTTTTTTTTTTTTAAATGCTGATGATAAATAAAAATAGAAATCCAAGTACTGAACTTTCCTCACCTTGCAGGCTTTATGACTAGTGTATAAATGACTCAAAAACCCTAGACACCAAGACCTAGGACACTTATTGACAATTTTAATGACCTCATATATCATGACAATAACTATGAATAATTTTTTGAGGAAAATTTTTTAAAATAGGGCTGCAGGTATAGTATTGAGGAAACATAAGATGACACAACCCTTCGTCATTTCGTGGCATGATCCTAGTGATATGCAAAGAAGTGAAACAAGTGAGACACCTAATAATGAAAATGCAAAAGACGAAATGATCACTGACGGAGGGCAGCTAGGGCTGACTCTAACATTGGCTCCAATGGGAATGGTGGCTCCATGGAGATGCCAAGAACGGCAGATCTCTGGGGGAGTCAGACAGTGCCTCTCATCCATTGGGCGATGGAATCATTATTTCAACTTGACAAGACAAACTTTGGATACTTTTATTGACTGCAGATTTGACTAATGATAGACTGTAATTTTGACCAAAAATGACTAGACTCAAACCGACATGACTTTAAACAAGAAGACTGATAAACTTAACTTTACAATCTTAACCCAACCAACCTCTATTTCCAGAATTATAGCCTTCGCTCCGGGCCCCAGACTGAAAATGAGAGATTAGTGCACACTTGCAATGAAACAAAGTAAAATGATATATACAATGAAAATGAGATCAGCAGCAAGTACTCAGAAATAATAGCGCTTCAGCAACCGACCATTGATTGGTCCACCAGGACAATCATCTCCATTCATTTCTTTGAGAAGAAATGCATTCTGCCCCCGATACGCCGCAATCTTAAACGGTCCCTTCCACAAATTCTCAAATTTGCCGTGCTTTCCCTTGTCTTCATTCTGGGCATCCCATTTCAAAACTACTTCATCCAACTGAAACTTATCTGACTTTGCCTTTCTGTCGTAGATCTTCTTAATGCGCTCCTGCAACTTGAAAGTATTTTGAAATACCTCCTCTCGTGTCTGCTGTAAATGAATCATCTCATTAATCCTCCGCTGCATAGGATCCTCTTCACTTCCAGCCTCCTGAAGCAATCTGACCACTGGGACAGCAAGTGAAGTAGGAAAAACCGTATCCGTCCCATACACCAACTCGAAAGGAGACATACCAATAGACCTTTTCTGACTTACCCTATCAGCCCATAATGCATTTACCAACTTTTTGTGCCAAGCCTTCTTGTTAATTTCCAGCAATTTCTTAATGATATTCACCAAGGATTTGTTTGAAGATTCTGCCAAGCCATTCCCTTGTGGATGGTATGCGGTTGAATGTCCCAATGTAATATTGTACTTAAAACAAAAATCAACCATCCTCTTAGACTTAAAAGCTGCTGCATTATCCGTGATTATTTTAGTAGGACACCCAAAGCGTGACAGAATATTGTTTTCAAGGAAAGAGATAATTACCGCATCAGTGGCCTGTCGAGTGGGAATCGCCTCAATCCACTTCGTGAAGTAGTCTATAGCTTTCAAGATCCATCTATGCTGTCCGGAAGATGCTGGGTGGATCTCCCCGATAAAATCCAATCCCCACTGCTGGAATGGTGCATTAACTTCAATTGGTTTTAGAGGCAAAGGTTGTAGTTTCTGCTTCCCTTCGAATATTTGACACTCATGACAATTTTTCACAACCTTGAACACATCAAAAAACAAAGAAGGCCAATAATACCCTGCCCTTAGGATCTTATTCGCTGTGGTCTTCCAAAACAAATGACCTCCACAGTCACCTTTGTGAAAATCCTCCAAAACTCTTTGAGCTTCCTCCTCTACCAAACAATTCAACAACATACCCCTAGGGTCTTTCCAATACAATGCAGAATTCAAAATGCAGAATTTAGCAGCCTTTAACTTCAATGTTCTACTCTTATTTCGAGGCATACCAGGCGGTGTAGACAAATTCTGAAGCACATACAAAATGTCAGCATACCAAGGAGAAGAAACAAAAATATCGGATACCTGAATGGGCGCACTTTCTTCTTCTTCATCAGACATGGCAGCAATCAAATTTATGTCTAGAGCATGCAGATTTGTTTCAGCCATGAGCTTGGCGAGTCCTTGTCCTTTGATTAGCTTAGTCGGTTTAATCTCCACATCGTACTCTAACAATGCAGCGATCCACTTACCCCTTCTTCCTTCTGGATCCGCCTGTACCAAAACATCCTTAACTGCTGCGTTAGGAACATATGCTGTAATATGGGAATGCAATATGTACACACGGAAATCCTTTAAAGCCTTTACAAGCGCAAGTGCTTGTTTCTCAATGATATTATACTTCAATGCCCCATCTCTTATGATCCGACTGAAAAAATCGATGGGCTTCTCAACTCCATTCCTTTTTTGCATCAAAACAGCTGCCAATGTATGCTCAGAAGCGAAAGAAAATAAAATGAAATCTTGTGTGTAATCGGGGCTGATTAAAATAGGGGCTGAAGAAAGAGCTATCTTTACCAAATTAAATGACTTTACTGCCTCTTCTGTCCATTTTACCCGACTGTCCTTTTTCAACATGTTCGTGATTTCTCTAAGGTGCTCTGCAAGATTGGGAATAAAACGACGCAGAAAATTCATTTTACCATTAAATGACTGTATCTCTTTCTTATTCCGGGGCTGTTCAATCTGCTGAATGGCTTCAACACGTGTGGGATCAACTCGAATGCCATCTTTCGAGATGATGTGGCCAAGGAGCTTTCCTTCATCCATGGCGAAAAGGCTCTTCTTTGGATTCAGCGAAATGCCATATTTTCTGCACTTCTGGAAAACAATTTTTAGATGATATAAGTGTTCCTCATCAGAATTAGAAAATACAGTTAGATCATCAAGGTAAACAACCAAAAACACATCTTTCTCATTGGCAAAATCCATGTCCATGGCACGCTGAAAGGTAGCGCCTGCATTCTTTAAACCGAATGGCATCTTTGCGTAATGAAATGTTCCCCAAGGAGTGGTGAATGCAGTCTTGTCACGATCATCTTCCTGCACTAAAATCTGATTATAACCTGAGTATCCATCGAGTAGAGACATCTTTGATGCTCCAACTACCCGCTGCAATATGTGATCCATCTTTGGCAGCGGATAATTGTCCTTTAATGATACCTTATTTAGATTTCTGAAGTCAATACATAGACGGATCTCACCTGTCTTCTTTCTCACGGGCACCAAGTTTGATATCCAATCTGAAAAACGAATAGGCACAATAATTCCTGACTTATACAACCTATTTACCTCTTTCTCGATCGATGGTAGCAGCTTTGGATTGATCCTCCTCAACTTTTGACGAAAAGGCTTCTGATTTGGTTTGATGGGAATAGTATGTTGGATGATATTGGTATCATATGTTTTAAGATCTGAATAATCCCACGCAAACACATCAGCAAATGAAGATAACAATTTCACGTATTCTGCTCTTACCTTTGGTGACAATGACTTTGACAATTTCACCATCTTGGGATTCTCAGCTGTCCCAATATTTACCTCTTCGACACCTTTCTCTGTTGGCCTCAATGTAGGCTTACGAGCTACATCATCTTGATCAAACAATTCTTCCAAAGGAATCAATCCCTTAGGAATGATGTTATCCTTCAGTTGCAGCACATCCATTTGATTTATCTGTATGTCATCAATACCATCATCAAATTCAGTATCTATGGAGGTATCTTTAAACTTACCCTTATTCTACAGAAATTCACCAATCTCCTCATCATCCTCAAAAACTTGCCAACATCGCTGATTGTCTGGAACGGTGGGTCGGTGTTTCACATGTATCTCAAACTTGTTGTTGGAATTCATTGGAATCTTAAGATTGCTTGCTGCCTTAGCAAGTCCATCAGCAACACCATTTTGTATGCGGGGCACACATGTTAAAGTATAATCAGAAAATAACTTCAGAATATCCAAAACTGCATTTCGGTAAGCCCTCATGCGAGGATGCTTAGCCCGAAACTCACCTTTAACTTGCTTTATCACTAATTCTGAATCACCATATACCGCAATCCTTTTCGCATTCAGCTTCTTGAGAATCTTAAGGCCAGCAATAAGAGCCTCGTATTCCGCTTCATTGTTTGAACAATCGAATGCAAGCTTGTAAGAACACACTCTCACATTGCTCGGAACTTTATCAGGAGCGGAAAATGGACTTCGAATCCACACACCAATCCCAGCACCATCGCTGCCCACTGCACCATCAAAATCCATGGTCCAAAGACCGTCTTCATCGTCCTCTAAATGCTGAAACTGTGTCGGCTCTGTTTTTCCTGTTTGCTGCCCATTGTCTTCAGCTGATTGCTCCAAAACAGCTTGTTTTTCTCTTCTTTCTTTTGCAAAACTTCTCTAAAATTCTCATTTATTTCTGGTATGTCTTCTGCCTGAACTAATTGACTTTCTACATCATTAAAACTATCAGCAAGCAACACAAACGACTCTAAATCAGTATGTACATAATTCACAGGATGATTGACTGGCTTCTCTTTGCTAGTTATCATGTATTTCATCTTCCGCTCACGATACAACTTTCTCATTTGACCGAAGACTGGAATTGTAGCATAAGAGAAATCTAATTGAAGTGTACCTTTCAACTTTGCCCCCCAAGATCTTGCAAGGAGCATTCCGAAACGTGGAGGAATGTCAGCAACCACCACATCCATCAAAACATTCTTCGCTGGAATTTGATCTAAACTTACCACCAAATCTTTGATGAGTCCTATACACTTTACCCGACTGGAATCGAATGAATACAAATCATGATACTCTCTTGTAATATCTAATCCCAACTTTTCCATGATTGCCTTTGGCATCAAATTGTGCGAAGCACCCGAATCGAGCATAGCATTATGCAATATATATTCATGCAACCTCAAACTGATGTAAAAAGGAGGAACATTACTGTCAGGAGACTCACCATTCAATGCAGGCCCAAAAATCAATTCCGGCTGATCATCCTCAACATTCACTGTGTCAATCATTGGATCAAAGTTCAGAATTTTGGTGACTTGACTATGGTAGCTGCTGTTCTTCATAATCTCCGTCAAAGGAATGGATATTTTCAGTTTAGAAATTTCATTTTCCAAGCTAAATGCTGAAACCTTCTCGACCTCTTTAACTGGAATTTCCTTCTTTTCAGCCTTGTCTTTCACTATGTTTGACTGATTCACCTTATCAGCTGATGACACTTTACTTGCTGCAGGGTCAATTGTCTCTTTCCCTCTTTTCTGTGGTATTGGTGAATCTGTTTTCGGTGCTGAAGCTTCCTTTCTTTTCTGAATGGGATTTATAGGCACATCTCGATTTCTCAATGAATACTGTTTCTGCTGAGCAGTCAATGCATTCAAATATCCTCTTTGGTATTCATCCGACTCTTCCTCTAAATCAGCATCATTTGTTAGGATAAAATCCTCATCTTTCTGAACCACTGAACTTTCACCATACTCCTCTTCCTCAGTAATATAAATAGGCAAATCATCAGGAGTGAAGAAATGATTTTGCTCACCTGACACATCATCATCATCATCGGAATCATGACTCACAAAATTCTGCAAAAGAGGAGTCTTGACCTGCTGTTGGGCTGCTGGCTCTTGAGCTCTTTGTTCACGCTGCTTAATTCTGAATTGTGGCTGCTGCTGGCCACGGAAATTTGGATTTCGAAACTGCGTTTCTGCCTTGTCAAGATTCATTCTTCTTAAAGCCTTTTCCAACTCACGAGCTATCTGCTGTTCTGATATAGATGTAGAAGGCTCTTCCTTTATTGTCACTCTTTTCTCTGCTTTTAACCGTGCTCTTTTATCATTCA
Source organism: Pinus albicaulis (assembly GCA_034641835.2). Classification (NCBI taxonomy): domain Eukaryota; kingdom Viridiplantae; phylum Streptophyta; class Pinopsida; order Pinales; family Pinaceae; genus Pinus; species Pinus albicaulis. The sequence continues at coordinate 47,197 of JAXQQM020064046.1, read as the reverse complement.
GATTTGCCTCAACACTAACAACGACCTTCTGCATATCTTCTAAAGTAGGTGGATCTCTATCACGAAGGGAATAAGCCATCTCCGGATCAAAACCATCCGGGAATTTAAGGAGAGCAGATTTTTTGGACGGTCTCAAATCATCTGGAATAGCATTATACACTGTATTGAATCTAATAATATAATCCTGAACCAACTCACCAGGATTACGTTTGAGATTTGTATATTCTGAAGTAATCTGCAGCGGATCCTTTTTCATCTCCCATCGGTCTAAAAACTGCCTCTGAAGTTCTGCCAATGTATCGATGCTTCTTTGTGGCAAGGCTCTGAACCATTTCCGTACCTCTCCTCCAAAGGTTTGCACAAAAAGCCTCATGGTCACATTTTCTTCATCAATCTCGAAACGATCAAAGAAATCTTCCATATTGTCTACATGCTGTTGTGCAGGAAGACTCTGTGGAGTGCCATCAAATGTCAGGATCTTACTCTGATAGTCTGCGGGCATATCATTCAACTGCTGGGGTAACACAAGGGGTGCAAAACGAGCAGCCATAGCTCTTGGTGGATTGAAAACAATCTATTGTCGAGGAGATACAGGAGGAGTAGGAGTAGTAGGTCTATGAGATGTATTCAATGGAAACGGAGAAAATACTATTGATTGCGGATCAGAGAACTCAGGCTGAACCGGAATGATAGGGACAAAAGGAGGTTCAGTAGGGATCCGTGAACTTGATGAAATTTCAGATGGGTCGAGAACTTGTGAAGCAGATTCAGTAAATTCAAAAGTATTAGTATCCTCAATAGAACTTTGCAGTTGTCTATCCAAGTACTGTGAAACAAATCTATATTGCAAATCTTCAGTAAACAATGGATCTGGGACTAATCTTGACAATTCAGTTTCGGAAAAATTCACAAACAAAGATGTCTCAAACTGTGCATCAAAGGGGATTTCATCAACATATATGATTTTGACAGGACAGGATGCAGATCGGGTAAGTACTCTGGAACTCTCAAAACTCAATTGGCTTTCTCTCTCAGAACTCTCTTGACTGCCTTGTTTTCTAAAGGTCCTTGGAATCAGATTCGGATTTTCGAAGATTGTTGGTGGATCAGGGTCAGGATTCGCCCTAGTATTTCTTCTTGAAGCCAGTGTATTGATCTTCTTGGAAAACAAAAATTACAAGGAACACAATCAACTATTTTCAGCCTTTCGACTTCTAGACTCAATCATCCAAAAGGTCTAGAACGAATAAATATACTGGGGTGATTTACAAATCAGGTACTGAACACACAAGCTTACCGGAGATCGACTGAAGCAGCATTTATCTACTTCCGCTTATGCATAACAAAAGCGTTTCGAAAGCTACCTGGCGTGACTTTAGACTCCGTCTAAGACTCGTGGGACAAACACATCAACAAGCAAACCATTGAGATTTTTTCCCCAGTATGGTCGCCACTATGTTAGCACTCAAATCTACCTCAGGCTGAAATGAAGTAAAACTCAAGGCTACATCAAACCACGCTCAGCCTCGTAGCTAGCCCTACGAGGACAGGAGAGGGCTCTCTCCGTCAATCTCGAGAAAATGAGAAATAGGATGCGAGATGACTTACAATAAGAACTGATTTTAGGCTAGTAAAGAGATAGGTATGTTTGATTTTTGGTTTTTTGGGTTTTCGCTGGAGTAATGGGAATACAAAATTTTGGGTCCGGGGATAAGGTCAGACCTTTGCAGAGATCAAGCTGGGGCGAGGTAGGTGATGATCTTGATGCTTCGAATTGGATTTTATGGATAGATTAGACTGACGAGGAGCTGAAGAGGGCAAAAAAGAACTTGGATCCTCTCCAAACAGCAGAAAACATATAGAACTAACTGAATTCTAAGGCCAAGCACTGTAAACAATGGATTCAACCTTAATCACTCATTCAACTTAGTTCAGAAGCATAATGAAACGATGGCATACATTAAACATGAAGAAACTTACAGTAAAAAAAGGAGAAACATCATCAAGAACAAAAAACCACAAGGATCCCAACAAGTGCCGCAAAACCCCTGATCTTTCCTTAGCCAAAATATGAAAAGTATGTACAATAGTATCAAAAGTATCCCAAGAGTCCAACCTGTAGAATGCCTCAGAAATTACAATATATAGATCACTCTAACCCCTTTTCCCACCTCTAGGGGTCGAATTCCCTCTTCAGGGATCAGTTTCAACCAATTCTAATCATGGAACTACAATCTAGGCAGCTAACAACTTGCCTCTAAAAGAGTGGAAACCGATCCATTACATGATTTTTTACTCATTTGAGAGTGAATCTTCTAGAAGAGATAAAAATAAGCCAAAGTTACATGCCAAACATGAATTTACATCATAAAAACCCAAGAATTCTATCCATAGGCAAAACTGGTCCAAAATAGGCGAAATACTGAGCTGGCAGCTGAAAACTCAAAAATTCTCAAGGTGGGTCGCTCCTGAACTGCGTGGGTCGCTCATGTTGCAGGCTGATTTTGAGGTAGCGCCTGACATCCAAATTGAGCTCATGATAGCTCGTTGGAAAGCCATGAATGTCTACTTTCCAACCCAAGTGGAATTTATGAATTTGGAGTTGATTTGACCCCTCAAAACTTCATTCTCCCAGAGGTACTTCCTGCTGGTGCAAAAGGTGGCAGCAAGGTGTTTTTATGGTGTTTTTGAGCTGTTTGACCATCCAGATTTTGTCAAAATGCTAAGTTGACTTCAGAGGATGCATATTTGACCATGAAAAATCCAAAAATGTAAAGATCTCCTCCAGCAAGTGTCTCAAAAAAATGCGAGCGCATGAGCGCGCGACCCACCTAGCCACAAAACCTGTTTTTTAAACCAAAAATTTGGAAATGACAAAAATTTTCTCCGAATTTGCCCAAATTCGGAGCGGAGGTCCTCCATCATGTGTCTTGCCCAGTCAATGAAGCCTCGGCCAAAATCCGAAGTGGATTAGGCCTTTTTCGCCGTTGAAGTGCCTTGCTCAACCTCCTCTTCATGATCCTCATCCTTGCTTTGCAAACATGCATGCGAGCCCAGTAATGGCCTATCATGTGGCGAAGCATGTCTTTGTCGCGATTGGCCTTCGCCAATAGCTTCTCCAGATGTATATTCACCCGCGTGCGTACAGTATCTCTGTCAGCTGGTGTCATGTCACCGGGCCTCTTTCGATTCCACTGCCTGTCCTCACGGACTTGGCGCACCTCATAAAATGTGAGCTCATCTTAGCCGCCTGTCATACGTCTGGGCCGTTAATCACCCACCGAGCCTTCTGCAATTGGTCTTTCAGCTGGTCATTCTCGGCCCTTTGCTCCTGGATGACTTCCCTCAGCTTTGAGCTAGGAGAGCCCGTATCAACATCAATGACTGTCATATCGGTGTCCCGACCTCCTGATGGGCCCTCATCATGCATGGGCCTCTTGCCCCTGTCTTGTACCTGTACCTGCACTGGAGAAGAAAGCGAGACCCTTTCCACATCACGTGGAGATAATACTCGCCATGTCGATGAAGTCGGCAGGACCCCTTCCACCTCACGTGGAGATAGTACCCGCCGTGTCGCTGCGAATAAGGCCCTGTGGCCTCGCTGATATGTCCGAACCAAAGGAGTAATGATATGCCCATCCTCAAGCATGTCCGGCTGGTATGAGGGCTCTCCTGCATCATAAACTGCCTCGGGAGGCTGCTGTGGCACTCTGAAAAAGTCTCTAGAAATGAAATCCTCCCAAGTGATGCCCTGCTCTGCCAACTGATGTGACACCAAGATTTTGATCAAGGCGAAATGATATATACTCCTGTACTGCTGCACTGGGCTCGTCTTCTTCTGCACAAATGTAACCCTCTTCTCTATGTTGCGGTATATGAAATAAGGAATATTCATCATACGCACCCTTGTGAAGTGCATCAGCAAACGAACATGATATGAGAAAAGACGAGCATACCTGCCCTCACAACTAAAATACTGAATGATGAGCCTCATGAGTGGTGCATACTCATCTCTCAAGAATCGGAATGGAAAGACTCTGCCCAAGTAAGCCACATATCCAGTTTTAATGTATGGCTCATCATGAAATTTCTCTAACTGCTTACCCTTGCTCCATTTCTCGCCTATGTTCGGTATGCCAGTGGCTTGAGCAATAGTCAAAGGCGATACAATGAAATCAACCCCAGCAAGGTTTACCCGATCACCCCACAAATGAAGAACAAACAAACGTGCCAATTCACGATGAGGTCGGGTTTGCACAACCATCTCACAAAATCTGAAACATGACAAGAATCGAAAACAATCCATAGCTAATGGACATGCTTGCAACCGAGCCAAAGAGGTAGGCTCCTCTCTGCGATGATCACCACTTCTGTTTTCTCTGCGGGAACTCCGTGGCACATTACCTTCAGCCACCGAATCACTGCCTGACCCTGGCTCATATTCTGACTCTGTTTCTGACATATCTCTGATCAAACTTTCGGGCAATGTGTACACTGATATGAATGCAGTGAAAGCAAGATTAGGACGTATGTTTAACATTCAATCAATATCCCACCGCCAAAACACCATCAAGGAATCAATTTATGGATAACATCTCTGCTTCAAATGGGCTGAAAAGACAACATCTCTGTTTTGAATGCAAATGAAGTCTTGACAAAATAGGAATAGACAACCTTTCAAAAGTTTGGACACATCCTTTCAAAGGAGAGCATGGTATTGACAGTGATATGTTTGTTTGCGAGTTATGACCAAAAATGTTTTCAATGAGCCATTTGAAACAATGCTAACATTGGGCAAACAAAGACATGAGCAAATGCTAACCTTGGGCAAAGCGATTCATTACAAACATGAGAGATGTGACTCAAAGGTTTGATAAAGCATACAATAACAATGGTGACAGAGATATTATGGGTATGAGAGCAGATTTGATTTTCATGTTTTATGAAAGGCTGACCATATCACTGTTTCAGACATCAAACCCATTTTTACACCATTGATTTTCATTTTAACCCTGAAAACAATAATCTCATAACAGCGGGGTTATAAATCCTTCATTAGCATATTAGAACCATGTATGATGACACAAAAACGTTTGCAAACCCCAAATGATTGAAGAAAACCTGCTTTGAAGGCAACTGGAGTCGATCTGAGCGCTCAAACACAATTCCGGAATGCTGTCTCTGCGTGGGTCGCGCAGGCTCAGTTTGGGTCGCGCAGCCCAGGTGGGTCGCGCAGGAGCAAACCCACTGTGCTAAACTCGTTCTGTTTGGGTCGCGCAGCCCAGGTGGGTCGCGCAGGCTCAAGTTGGGTCGCGCAGCCCTAAAACACTGTCCACGCCTTCCAAAAGTCTGAAATCGGCTTTCACTTGGCAAATACGATTTGGGAGCAATGAAAACGGTTCAAATGAACTTGTTTGGCCTTTATACACTTCACAAATATCTTCCCAATCAGATTTCATTTCAAATCTAACTTTAAACCCACATTACAAATGTTTTTGTAATTTTCACTTTGGCTTTTAAATACAAACTTTGCTTGGGCTTCTCTGAGGTCGATACTGATGATTTTATTGTCTTTTTGCAGGGATATGACTGTCTTAGCTAGAGGAAAGACCAGGGGTCTGCTTCTACAATGTCTTCATGCGGAACAATTACAAATTTATTATAAAATGATAATGACAAATTTCTAGTTCCAAAATAGAGTTTTGGACTAGAAATGTATTTTTAAGAAAATGACGATGATAATAAAATAGAAATCACAAGTGCTGGACTTTCCTCACCTTGCAGGCTTGATGACTAGTGTATAAATGACTCAGAAACCCTAGACACCAAGACCTAGGACACTTATTGACAATTTTAATGACCTCATGTATCATGACAATAACTATGAATAATTTTTTGAGGAAAATTTTTTTTAAATAGCGCTGCAGGTGTAATATGAGGAAACACAAGATGACATAACCCTTCGTCAGTTCTGAGGAAACACAAGATGACATAACCCTTCGTCAGTTCATGGCATGATCCTAGTGATATGCAAAGAAGTGAAACAAGTGAGACACCTAATAATGAAAATGCAAAAGACGAAATGATCACTGACGGAGGGCAGCAAGGGCTGACTCTAACAGTCCAATGAGAGTTTCAACGCTTCATCCGCCCAAGGCTTCAGATGATCATTGAGAACTTGCTTCTTATGGCAGAGCACTTGAATTTCATCTCTTAGAGAATGACTAGTGTAAAGGCATTCTAGTCGCTGGGTTGCAACAAGGGTTGGCATGGTGATTTCCAGCTGATCAAATTCATATTATTTTTGGTGTAGCTCCTGCGTGAATTGCTGGAGAAGGGGGTCTTGTTGCACTGTTGACCACAGCTCCATAGCATTTTCCAACAACTCAGAGCCTTTGGATATGTTTGTAGAAATACTTTCGATATCTTCCTTCACTAGCGTAGCTCGCACCTCCGGAGGCGTCTCAGGTTGCAGCTTCGCTTGTAGTAGAGTGATTTGTTGCTAAAAGTATGCTTTAACAATCTATACTTTGGACCTAGAAGCCTTCAACGTAGCAACCAAGCTCTCCTTTTTTTCCTGGGGTGCAGCCGAGGCGGGAATGATTTCAGGCAGTTCTCCACACAACCAGTCGATTAAATGGTCTAGCTCAGCTTTTCGTGCGACCACCACGTGCTGCACTAGTGCTTGGGTGGATTCCAATGCCTTGGTTGCGATTTTCTATTCTACCTCACTCAGCTGCCGTTGCACATGTGTTTCTCTACTTTTTAGCTCATTAGAGATGAACAAGTGGAGAGTGTGTAGCTGCTGACTCGTTATCCTTGCAAGGTCAAGGTCGACCTCTACACATGCTTGGACCTGTGCACACAAGACTAGAGGCTATACGGTCATGGCTACGCCCAAGAAGGAGAAAATCCCGCTTTCTGTTGCAGAGATTATGGTTGTTCTTGGCAAGCTCACTTGAATCGACCTCGCCTCGTTCATGCTCGCTTGCAATGAGTCCAACTTTAGCTACAATACCTATAATCCAGAATGCAAGGCCTCCATCGTGACGTTATATTGTTATTCTAGGGCAGTCCATCTGTCCTCTGATGCAGTGGTGACTACGTCTGCTATTTTTTCCAAGTCCTCTTCAGTTAAGGTGACGTCCACATCTCCACTAGACTTGTCTCCCTCTCGCTTCTTGCGCTGACCTTTGGCAGACTCGCTAGTGTGCTTCATTCCTTATGGCGGATCGGCACCATCCCCACCAACTCCTCCAGTCTCGGTATTATGCTTCGGCTCTTGCTCAGTCCCATTAGCAGTGTCTTTGGTTGTCTTTGTTCTGCCAGAGAACAGTTTTGTGTCCTTTGGAGAAGAGGTTTCTTTTGGCGTTATGTCCTTCCCATATGTGCCTGTTGTAACCAGAGTGGTGGTCCTGAGCCCAAGCTTCCATGCAGGTGGCCATGTTGCTATGAATTGGTCTAATTCTGCCTCGGTGACCATATGGGGTAGATTTTACCACGTGGGATCTGTGCGTGCCCTGATTTTCAAATTATGCATGGGGACATGGAAATCAACAATGTGCTTGTATTTATCATACACTGTAGGCGATAGCCGCGGCCTGGAGTGTATTTATGCCACCAACGCACCTTCAAACAACACCCAGAAGACCTTATTTTCCTTAATGTTCTGCGGGTCCTTAGAGTCCCACTGCTTGGCGTAGCGTGCTCCTTTGCATATGCCTAGTTCAAGATCGGGGATCACCGCATCCTCAGGCATCTCCTACGCGACTAGGGAAATCAAAAATAATAGCCAGGAATAGCAGAAGGGCTTCCCCATGTCCTGCATTTCGCGCACATTGTCGAGGAACTCCTCACACAGGTATTGGGACCAGTTATAGCTGACCCCGTTATCACGCTGTCCTGCGACCTGGATGACGTGCACAGGGACAACTGATGGTTGAGATTTCCTTATCAGCTTACATCCGAGCATGAGAGTTCCCATGCGCACTCTGGGGTCAGCGATGCTACTGACCAAGAATCCTCATTTTTTATGCTCCATCTTATACTTCTCCTAGACATGAGGGGCTACCTTCAGCTTGTTACTCTTTCTTGTCCGTCCTTTCATGAGATGGGGCCCCTTCATGGGCAGGCCGGTGATCTTGTGGATCAGCACAGCATCAATAGGGTTATGGCCTTGAATCCATAGATAAACATCATTGATCAAGGCTAGTTACTGTTGCCTTGGTAGTGATAGGATAATTCCAAAAATAGGGAATGCGCAACAGGTTCAAGATAACTGAGCCATGTAATCCTCACACCCAAGGCACCGGATCGACCTTTGGCACGTCTTTGTATAACACCCACTCCAAATAGAACTCAGGAGCCAGATCCAGAAAGGTGTCCTCATTATCCAAATCATGATCATTGAATTTTGCAAGGGGTATGTTGCCATAAATTTCTCCAATGAGAGGGACCTCCTTCGAGACTAATGACATCTAGAGATATTCCCGAACGACATCTACATTCTTAGGAGTGTGCACTGTCAGCTTGTACAACTTAACATAAGCCAGCATCCAAGAGTGCAGGGCTACCTGCAGGGCATCCTCATGAGTAGTCATGGGGAACTTTGATGGGTCACACACAAGGGAGGGTACCTGGGGCACCTTTCAGGGTGAGTGCACAATACTGGGGGAGGTCCACTACTTAGCTAAAGCCCACTTCATGGCTTTTTCCTTTCTCTTTTCTTTGCCTTTTCACTTTCCCTTTTCACTTTCCCTTTAATTTTCCCTTGGCCAGTGTGGACACGACCTCTTCAACTTTAGGGGTGACTTCAAAGACGTCTTCAGACCCTGGCTCAGTGGAGGTAGTAATTGGCAGTGACTTTGTGGGGATAGTGGCTATCATCCTTGCTCGAAATACTATCAGAAGGGGTACCATGCTCAGAAATACAGATCGTGCAGTTATAATGAACATAGAAATTGTATCAAGGCATAAAGCATGAAATATTCAGAGAGCAAGGGAACTAATGATGACCTACGCCCTTCCTTTTATAGGCTACCATGGGTAAAAATTCTTGAATTCCCATTAAATGTGACTTACCATCAAGGAAGCAGTCGCACCTATTGCACCTCTCTGCGCCTTCCCCTTATGGTGCATGCAGATCCTACACTACAGATACTTCGGCCATATAGTCATTTGGTAGGCACCAGATGGTCCCTATAGAGTTTTAGACGACTTCCATTAACATACCTGGGAAGGTAGTCTCCTCGCAGTGTGGCCAAGTGCATCGCACCTCCATTAGTAATTAATTTTACTATATATGGTCCCAACCAGTGCTTCCGAAACTTCCCTAGTGTTAGTATGAATCTTGATTCGAGGTGTACAAAAAAATACCACTTTAGCTGCACATAACAAAAAACCCTAACAACAGAAATGACTAATAATATCTTCAGATCTGTAGTTAGATGATCAAGACAAATGCTACAAAAATCTAGATCTATGCATTAGAAGACATTAAACAGTAGAAAAATAAGATTTACTCCATAGATCCAATAGACAAGACAAGAATATATCCAATGAAATTTTTATTAATGGCACCTGGGAGGAAAACACAAGAGGGTGTTCCCTATTCTCCTCAATGGGATGGGTTCTTGTAAGTCCTCAGCACTTCAGATTTAGAATTCCTCTCTCTTGATGGTGTAGAAAACCCAGACAAAAATGGAAAAATATGGCTATGATAATGGATCAATAGCCAGACCAAGAGTTGAGATCCAGAGTGATATTTAGGCAACAAAAGGTGACAAATGAATGGGAAAAACCTTCTATTTATAACAAAATATTGAGTTAGTCTAGAGATTGGTGCATAGTTAAAATATTATTAACCAAATCTAGATCCAACTTTTATGGAATATTTTATTATATTTGTTGGAGGGAAAAGGAATTTGACTTGAGTCAAATCTCCTTATTTGTAAATAATAAATAAATAAATGATTTATTTATCATTTTAAGGATGTGATTAAGTAATAATAAATAAATAAATGATTTATTTATCATTTTAAGGATGTGATTAAGAAATAATAAATAAATAAATGATTTATTTATCATTTTAAGGATATGGTTGAGTAATAATCAATTAAATAATGATTTATTTAATTATTTAAGGGAGATTTAGTCATATTTAACAAAGAATATTATTTAAGTAATGTTTAAATAATTATTCTTAGAAAATAATAAGATAAATAGTGATTTATCTAATTAATTACTTTGTTTTGGGTTAAATATAACTAGGAATATTAATTAAATTGTTGTTTAACTAATTATTCCTTGATTAAAATCAAACAAATATGGATTTGTTTAATGTTTTCCCTTTGGGTTTCCTGTTTAGACCATAAAAAACTTAATAGAGGTGGTTTACTAAGTTATTTTTCATAGTGAATGCGATTTTACTTGGGGTAAAATTGGTCTTACTTGGTGTACTTGGGTCCATCTAATAAAAATGGATTAGATGACCAAAAAATGGTGTAACAGATTGCCCCCCAGTGTGCGAGCATTAGGAGCTAATCGTATGATCGAAGTACGTTGTAAGAACTCAATCACTAGACGTCAAAGGGGAAGTCAAAGAGAGAGGAGTGTAGGGTAGACTAAAGTGTTGAAAGAACTAGACTATGAGGAGGTGACTTGCAGGTGAGACACGTATTTTTGGTAAGTGAGTACCTACAATAGGCGGTGGGGGAGGCATACCTATGCCTGCCAAGGAAATAGTACAAACAATAAGGCATCCAGAAAACCACGAGACGGAATAATGCTGGCATAAACATGAGCCAAATAAACAACACGATAATGAATCCCACATACATATTGTGCCTGGGATAATAGCCAGGACTTGTACAATGATATCTTAGTACATGAGATATAAATGCAACCCAGATGCCCCTGAAAACAGGAAAGGGCTCTGAAAATTTGACTGATACATGCAAAAGAGGCATTACAAGCGGCTAAGGCTGACATCATCAAATGTATGGAGCTGCATCGAAGGATGTAGTGAAGAGGTCATCCGAGTGTATGGGGGGCTACCTGTAGAGCCACCCCCTCATGAGGGCTGAGACATCTCACACACACCCAAGAATCACCAATGTCAGTTGCTGCATCACTGAACCATTGAGTATACAGATCTCGATCATGCTAAAAGGAGATGGAGCTGAGAAAAAATCAAGTCAAAGGGAAATAAGGAGTCCCTTTGCTTGATCCAAGGCACTGAACAAGAGTGGAAGCTGGAACCAATTTACATTTCCAAATATACCTGTCTTCTGGAATGAATGAGCTGATGTCGATGGAAGGAGGTCCGTTATAGGTGAGGCGATAAGGGATCCTCAACTAAGGCACAAGAGAAAATAGTAGAATGACTGACAAAATGACACCAATGATGATGATGAAATTGAGGGGACTGTGTAGCGAATGGATGACTTCCCTTGTTAGAGCATAAATGGCATGGGTGACCTGGCAGCGACTGACACAATATCATGAGGGATAGGGGACAGTGGGACTGAAGGCCATAATGTGTGACACGAGAGAGGGACCAAGCAATGAATGATGGAGGACTATAGCGGGATGCAAAGGGACTTGGGATAGACTCCATGAATGCAATGATGACTCCACTCAGATGCTCTAAACAAGGGTGACTCGATGGTGCTTCCACATATGTAAAGGGTCCAATGGGGACCATAAAAGCACGAGTATAAGATAGTAACTCACGACAAAAGTCGACACGAGCATGGACAAGTATGGAGGCAACATGGTGTCCCTAGTATGAGTGTTTCAAGGGAAGAAATTCGATTTTGAGGAAGGGTGAAGTGGCGCTTATTGGACAAAATGTGTCCTGGTGAAGTATCAAATCACAAAAAGCTGATAGCTACCCATTTGAGGGCTTGGTGAGATATTTCCAATGGTATATACGGTTTGTCAAATTGAGCTACAGTTTGGTCACAGTAAGAAAAAGAAAAATCAGGGGTTTTCTTTTAATAAGGCATTTTCCTTCCAGATTCACTCATTTGCCGGTGGAGCTGTGGTGAATGTCGAGAGGAGAGAAGGCCTTAAATCTTGTGGCAGTTGTAGCAGATAAACCGATCATTGGAATTTAAGACCCAATAGTTGTAGGTAATATAGCTAATCCTACTATTTCATTTTAGTGGGTTGAAAGTTCAGCTTATGTACCCAGAGCTCATGAACAGGCCAGGTCGCACTTTCTTGGGGTTTGCTCTGCGACCTGGGTAGTAGGTACTGGGTAGAAAATTGCTACCTATCCCAGGGAATGACTTGGAAAGTGTGACCTGTCAGAGAAAGGGGTTTTCAGTGCTGTTTTTGGCTGAGATCTGGGATTTTTATGGTTAAGGGGCATAGGTGCCCCTAAGCATGTTGTGGACATGCCAAAATTTATTTAGAAAAAGGGAAATCTAAACACATTTTAATGATGTGGTGCACCATTTGTTTTCGATATGGTTATGCAGTTTGAGAAAGGAAATAGATGATTACCAATCTCTTTTGGTACTGCATATATGAATCAAATGGTCTTTAAGTTTCCAGGTTGGCATATATGGTGTTACTATCCCAAAGAGAGGATTTTGAGATAATGAACTCATGTTCTCCTAGAAAACCCATAGGTTGGTCAACCACAATGTCTATGAGACTGGGTTGCTGATGTAATATGAAGAAATGATAAAGGGTATCATCCCTAGAGTGATCTGAAGTGATATGGGGCTCTAGAGGTAGTTCTAAATGTGGAAGAATAATGGGACTAGAGTTGACATGATTAGATTCACTAGGAGAGCGGTGGAGAATTGATTCTCCTGGTCTCTCAAATATGGGTGCCCCCTTACCCAAACATTGGGTGTCAATGTAATGGCCACAAGGTGCATGTGGTTTGAATGCATGAGTTCGATGTAAGGGGGAAAAGATAAAGTCGGGAGTGGTGGCTACTTCCATAATGTCATCATCGTAATAGAAGATGGGGTGACTGATGGAAGAAAGACCACCTGATGCGGCAAAGCTACGTGAATCATCATCATGAGAAGAGGGGTTCACATGCGCATCATCACAAGTGGTGACAGAAGAGTAAGTAGATAGCGGATCTACTGATGTTGAGCCCAGGGTGATTGCTGAAGGGATTTTAGGCAAAACATCAGGGGGAGTCTCCAAGGTGGCTTCCATGAAGGGTTTCAAGGACGATGATAGGTAGAAAATGGTGGACAAAGGCTTTGTCATATTGACATTAGGCGAGGGAATGTCAATGGGAGCATTCGTGTCCTCTGGTTTTTACAAAGCAAAATGCGCAAATAAGGGAGCGGTGGACTCGTTGCGCTTGGCCTCAAATTGGCGTAAGGCTTCTAAAGAGAAATGATACTCTTCAAGGTGAGGATAGAGGTGAGTGTAGTGGCCATGGAAATCACACAAAGCACAAGGGTGATTTGTGTGCAATGGTTTGAGTTTCGTGATTGAATCAGGTATAGTGACATATACCTCTGGGATATCAGATTCCGGAAACGTCTCATTGACCATGGACTTGAGGTGAGACAGCTCTAGACAAGTATGGGTGGCGTGGCCGAAAACATCACATAAAGCACACTGGATGGTACAATTTGGAGTCCGAGAGGGGGCAGGGTTTGCCGAGGTAGCCTTGTCCTTTGATGCCCCCTTGCAAGCTTTTCCCTTCTTACCCGAAGCGGTCGCAATGGGAGGTGTTTCCTGTTGAGGTGAATGAGGCACTGTTGCAGCGGGAGAAGTCATAGGTATCGGTTGGAATGGGGTTAAAGAAAGATAAGGTTTGGGTTGACCAGGCGGGGTAGCGGCTAGAGGATCGAGGTACGAGACGGGAATCCCAAGGTTCAGGTTAGGAAGAGAGAGGGTGGCCATAATAGGTACTATGTACACTCCATGTGGGGGAGCTAGGAACGGTATCTGTCCAGGGGGGTAATGACCAGGCTGGATGGTTCCAAGATGGTTAAGGCTTGGAGGAACCATTCTAGGAATATAAAGGGGCTCATGAGTAACAGCTGAAGGTGAAGGGCCAAGAGAAGAAGGTTCAGAAGGCTAATCATAGGACATCATGAGAATATGGTAATTGGGGGAACCAAATGGAAGAGGTTGAGTGGCCACCTGACCTTCAAGTGGTTAGGTAGCCACAAATCCTTGCTGTAAATCCACCTACTCCTGAGGGGGTGGTGGCTGCTATTGTGGGGGTTGAGAAGGCAAGGGAGGCAAAGGAGCTAATGTTGGAGGAGCCGGAGCACCAAGCTGCAGATACAGATAAGGGGGCTAGGTAATAGTGTGGTAAACAAGAGGTTGGGCCAAAAGAGGAGGCATTCTGTATCCTGGATAAGTGCTACCAGGAGGGGAAAAAGTGCGAGAGGTGCTGCCCCCTCCCTCAGGAAAACCACAACCCATGGGAGGTTGAGCATATGGATGAGAGAGAGCTCCAACGATACCATCGGTGGCATGAGGTGCCCCCAGTGCGTTGGCACCACCGGGTCTGTGAATATTAGGTAGAATGGTATAAACATAACATTTCTGAGCATAGATCAGGTCATATTTTAACGCCATTTGGAGGGAAACTTTTTCGGTTTGAGGAAAATGCGATGCGACATCTTTCTCGATAGGAGGCAAGAGAGTTCTAAGGAACTGGTCCATGTAGACACGGTCTTCGAAGGTAGGTGATTGACATAGGCGCTTTCTTCTCTGCCATTCATGGACATGATCGGATAGGCGGGTCGCAGATGATTGACAAAAAGCAGTCAAAAGTTCGATACTAGTGTCATAACGAAGGGGAAGTTGGAAGTAAGATAAAAAATCCTGGGCAAGAGTCGCAAAGGTGGTATGAGAGGAGGTGGCCTTATCAACATACCACTTAGAAGCTTCACCTGTAAGCATTTGCTGGAACAACCGAAGATGGACAAAGTCATCGGTAATGGAGTTAGATGAACACCACATGTGGAAAGATCAAACATGATTTGAAGGATCTTCTCCAGCAAGGCCTTCAAAATTTGGGATGTTGAAAGGGAGCTTTGTCGACATAGCAGGCCAACTAGCATCATGGTGTATAGGGTCGTTTATCAACCGGTCCAAGTCAGGGAGGCTGAGGCCTACCATGAAGGGGAGAAAGGGCACAACCGGGGTAGTGTCTGTAGTGGTTCCATTAGTGGTATTCCTAGCCTGAGGGCCATGGTTGCCACCAGCATAAGGTCCTGCACTAGACATGGTGAAGGTATTAGGGGGAGAGTCGAAGTTGGAACGAGAAGGAGAACCCAAAGGACCAGAAGAAGAGTCGGTGTGCAGACTCGGTGGAAGACTAACTCAAATCCTATGCGGAGGAGTAAGTCTTCCTACCAGAAACTGAGGATGAAGACCAAGAAGTCTCTGGGATAAATGCCTTGGTGGTGCAATGGTGATGACACAAACACGACACAAAGGAAAAAGAGACCGACAAGGTTAGGGAGGTACATGATTAACTGATTACAATGTCGAAACAAAGGCAGAAAGGTGCAGGATCAATTGATTTCAATGTTTTAGAGTCTTTGCTTTGCGGTGTTAACCAAGCCCTTTTTCTCTTAGGGTGTGTGTGTAAAAGTGTGTAAATTTTAATTTTTAAACCTAGACGTTTGTAGAGAAAAGAAAAAGTGTGTTGTATGGCTGTAAATAAACCTGCAAATGACAATATATAGGCCTGCAAAAATAGAAAATAAACAACTAATAATGCAATAATATAAACCCAAGGAGGTGGGCCTCTCAAATACTAGCCTATAGGTGAGTAAAAAATAATAATCAAAACACACTAAAACTAATAGATCTAAGGTCAAGAGGGACAGGGATCTAAAAGACAAAATTTGCTGGAAAGTGGTGCAGAAAATAGCAACAAATCAAAGGAAAAGTTGCTGTAAAAACGGTGGCGAAAGGGCATCTCCTGAAGGGAAACATAGTGAACCCTAGAGGAAAACCAAAACAAAGATAGATGAGGTGACTTGGATGGATAACAAGCTGATCTGAAGCAGATCTAAAGGTGAGGTATCAGATCTGAAAAAATGGCTGAAGACTCTAAAATTTCAGACGACCTGCAACAGCAAAAACTCTTCCACAAAATGTGGAGGGTACTGAAGCCCTAGGGGGCTAGGTTCCCACTTAGTTGAGTTAAAAAAAAAAGTACAGGTCCAAAACGGGAAAAGATGATGGTCAGAAAACCTTGAACAGAGGCTCAGACAAACCCAAGAAATTTTCAGAAAAATCCGTGCAAAAAGTCCAGGTCGCAGTTTCTGACCTGTTTTCAATAGAGGTCATACTTTTTGGGTAGTAAAGTGCGCCCTGGAGGTCCAGGTCACAAGTTTTGGGCTGAAAAGTGTGACCTGCACTTTTGGCACTCTCGGCGGAAGATTTCAGAAATTTTTTTCGTCTTAGTTGCGACTGATGTCTGTCACTTGCGCAATAGGTCTGAAAACACACAGAAGTCAGAATTTTTATTGTTTTAGGGTTTTATAGGTCAAAAAAACATCAATAAAAGAAAAAAAAGGGGCTGGAGAGAAATCTTAGGGTTTGAAGTAGCTAGATATGAAAGGATCAGAAAAACGATAGCGGTTGTAATCGTAAACCCATGTGGAGTCGCCAGTTGTTAGTATGAATCTTGATTCGAGGTGTACGAAAAAAGACCACTTTAGCTATGCATAACAAACAGCCCTAAAAGCAGAAATGACTGCTAATATCTTCAGATCTGTAGTTAGATGATCAAGAAAAATGCTGCAAAAATATAGATCTATGTATTATAAGACATTAAACAGTAGAAAAATAAGATTTACTCAATAGATCCAATAGACAAGACAGGAATATATCCAATGAAATTTTTATTAATGGCACCTTGGAGGAAAACACAAGAGAGTGTTCCCTGTTCTCCTCAATGGGATGGGTTCTTGTAAGTCCTCAACACTTTAGATTTAGAATTCCTCTCTCTTGATGGTGTAGAAAACCCAGACAAAAATGGAAAAATATGGCTATGATAATGGATCAATAGCTAGACCAAGAGTTGAGATCCAGAGTGATCTTTAGGCAACAAAAGGTGACAAATGAATGGGAAAACCCTTCCATTTATAACAAAATATTGAGTTAGTCTAGATATTGGTGCATAATTAAAATATTATTAACCAAGTCAAGATCCAACTTTTATGGAATATTTTATTATATTTGTTGGAGGGAAAAGGAATTTGACTTGAGTCAAATCCCCTTATTTGTAAATAATAAATAAATAAATGATTTATTTATCATTTTAAGGATGTGATTAAGAAATAATAAATAAATAAATGATTTATTTATTATTTTAAGGATATGGTTTCAGAGTAATAATCAAATAAATAATGATTTATTTAATTATTTAAGGGAGATGTAGTCATATTTAACAAAGAATATTATTTAAGTAATGTTTAAATAGTTATTCTTAGAAAATAATAAGATAAATAATGATTTATCTAATTAATTTCCTTGTTTTGGGTTAAATATAACGAGGAATATTAATTAAATTTTTGTTTAACTAATTATTCCTTGAGGAAAATCAAACAAATATGGATTTGCTTGCACGTTTTCCCTTGGGTTTCCTATTTAGACCATAAACAATCCTTTTTCAAAGAAAATTCGTAATTTTATTTATGAGAAAACAAAATTACATGTTACATTGAGCTGGTAATAGTCCCAAGGACATACAAAGTAGCCGCAAATAAAATACAAAGGAAATACAATTAGGATTTTCTTCCTTTCTTCTTTTCAACCTTACGCCAAGCACCTTGTGTTGGCGCGGTCTCAATAAGGACAAGCTGATTTTCTTCCGTTTGTGCTCCAATATCCTTATCTGAGTCTGATGTATGTGTTCTTTTATATCCCCCGCTGTCTTGTGCTCCAGGTACCATATCTTGCTGAGTCTTTGTGGTGGTGTCAAGAGGATCTTGCATTTCCTGTTCATGTGTGCCCAAGGAGGTATCTATTTGTTGATTCTCATGAGGTGAGGGTTCCTCCTCTTCTTCCTGTAGTTCTGGTTATTCAGAAGGAAATTGCCAACCTTTGGCAGTTTTGCCTGATTTCTTCTTTTTCTGTTATCCCTTTTGGCTGCTGGGCAAGAGTTTTGTAGGTGTCCTATGCACCTGCATATCCGGCATCTAAAGGCTGTGTTCTCATGACCATAAACAACTTAATAGAGGTGGTTTACTAAGTTATTTTTCATAGTGAATGCGATTTTACTTGGGGTGAAATTGGTCTTACTTGGTGTACTTGGGTCCATATAATAACAATGGATTAGATGACAAAAAATGGTGTAACACCTAGGTGACACGCAAATTGACTATCATAGACAAAAACCAATTATTCTTCCTTAAATACCTTCTGCGGGATGTGTCGATAATGCCAGGCATTTTCACATGCCTTTTGTGCTTGCTGATGAAAATTAGTGATAAATGGATCTTGTTCCAAGGAAACTAGCTACGCCAAACGTTCTTCCATGATGTCAGGTTCCACCATATTTTTGAAAGCCGCAATGCGCAGGCTGGGGACAATATATTCCATGGGCATGATGGCCTCTAGTCCATAGACTATTAGAAAAGGAGTCTTCCCAGTCAGATTCTTGCATGTAATCCTATAGGCCCATAACACCGAGTATATGCGCACGTCCTAGTCATTGCAATTGGTATTATAGATATTGGTAAGTGCATTCTCCAATTTTTTTTTGAATGCCTCTACTACGCCATTATCTTGTGGGTCATATGGGGTGATTTTCTCTTTTTGGGCTTCTTTGTTTGACACTGCATCTGGAAGGAAGAACATCTGAGTCAAGCTCGTAGATGGAAGTATTCTTTTGGGTCTTAACAATGAAGTGAGACCATGAGCTTATCATCCCAGGTCATAACAAGTTGATAGAATCCCATCTCCCATTTGCCTCCACCTTACCAACCTTTCACTACCTACCTCACTTACCCTATTTAATTATGGTGCTGCAACCACTTGCAATTTGACTGATTCCTGGACTAAGCCCTCTAAAATATCTCATTCTTATCTTAAATTTTTTTAAGAGTGATGGATTTTAAATTCTTCCGTCAAAGCTTCAATAGTTTCATTAATGAAATGCATACCTATATCTCTCATCAAGATCCTGGGGCAGCCAAACCTGATCAGAATATGCTCAAAGATGAACTGCGCAACATTATCTACAATACAATCCTTAATAGCCTTTGCCTCCACTCATCTAGTCATGTAATCAGTGGCAGTAATGATATAACGTGCGCTGGTCTTCTTCCCTGGGGGATTGATTGGTCACACGAAGTATATATCCCACTTATCGAATGCCTGCAAAGCCATCTACAGTTGCAAGGGATTTTCATCTCTACGCGAGGGCTTCCCAGTTCGATGACATGCATCACAGGCTCAACAATACTCATGCGCATCACTATGCAATGTGGGCCACCATAATCCAGAATGTAGCACCTTCTGCGCAGTGGCCTCCTACCACCTTGTCATTCACCTCAACCAGGATTTCTTGTCTCTCATGTTCTAATACATATCTCCATAATACCTCATCTTCTCCCAACTTATACAACTGACCCACATTCAAGGTGAAATTAGTTGCACGGGCCACCAACTCTTTCTTCTGATGTACTAAATATTCTATAGTGTCATTCTAGCTTTCAAGAAGTGAATAATGTACGCATAGTTCTCATCAACTACCTTGATAGCGAAAATTTGTGCATCAGATAATTATTCTTCCAGAGTATTTGGCTCTTTCCCATTTTCAATTCGAGAAATGATCAGGTCTGGAATTTAGTCTCCTAGGATTCACAATAATCTCAAATTCATACTCCTGAAATAGTAAAAACCATCTACAAATATTCCCCCCCAACACATGCTTATTGACCAGGTATTTTAAAGCTGAATAGTAAGTGAAACTTTTAAAGTGGCCTCCCAATAGTAGTTCATGTATTTCTGTAGGGGATACACCATTTCCAATCCTTCTTGTTTGGTAGTAGAATAGTTGCACTTTGTGCTAGAGAGTTTCTTGCTAGAAAAAGAAACCATATGATCGATGTATCATTCTCCTGGATGCACTAAGACATCCCCCAAAGCTATTCCTAATGCATCCACATGCATGTGAAAGACCTTAGCCTAATATGGATATTAGAATAGGTGTAGTGACCATATTTTCATTTAGTAGCTCGAAACTTTTCTTACATTCCTCATCCCAGAAAAAGGAAACATCCTTCTTTAGCAGCTTTTCCATCGACGCGGTTGTTAATAAAATTTTTGTAGGAACTTGTATGTCCTAAGATGGATTGTAGTTGTTTCTCATTTGGGGGGACTGCTAAATTGATGATACTCATAATCTTGGTTGGGTCAACCATCAATCCCTGCTGACATATGATGTGCCCCAATAAAATTACAAATGGTACGCGGAATATACAATTCTTCAAGTTCAACAAAATCTGGTGTTTTCTGTAGGTATACAACATCATGCATAGGTTTGACACATGTTTCTTTAAAAATTCGAATACTTCCTAGTCATCAAAATAGACCTCTAGAAAGTTATGCATAAATTATTTAAATAATGTTACCACCACACGGGAGAAAATGGCAGGGGCATTCTTCAATCCGAATGGCATGACGGTGTATTGGAAAGAGCCCCATTCGGTCACAAAGGTTGTTTTTCTGCATTCTTCAAGTGCAATTCCAATATGATGGTACCTCGAAAATCCATCAGTGGACGCGTATGCTTCTTGACCTCCCACATTATCCAAGATTTCATCAGAGAATGGTGTAGGGAAGGGATCATGTACTCAGTCATCATTCAGTTTGTGCTGGTCTACGCAGATCCTTATCTCTCCTTTGGTTTTATTTCCTTGGACTAACATTGGGATTACCCAATCAAAATGTTCCATGGGTTTGTTGATACCTGCACCCACCATCTTATCTAACTGCTCCTTGACTTTTTGCTTATATTTTGGGTTTAGTCGATAGGGTCGTTTCTTGACAAGATGCGAATCTGGCTTCAAGGTGATCTTCATAACACCCAAATATCATACAATGCCCTCGTGCTCAAAGCACTTCATGGGGAATAGATCCTGATATTTATTCAACAGCTGTAGAATCTTCCCAACAGTATCATCGTCCCAATAATCCTTTATTTTGGCCAAATTGGGCTGCTCCTCCTTCCCAATGTTGACTTCCTTCAGCTTCAATGGTTTGGTAACTTCTACTGTCTGCAATGATGGTCCTACGAATACACGTTCTCCTTCAAATTCTGGGATTGTGATATTCCTGGGATCTTCGTCAGTGTCCTCTACTGACAAATTTCTCCTGTTGAAAATATCTTGCATATGCGCATCCCAAGCTAGTGCAACACATTCCTTTTGAGGAAAGGAATCATTAAAGACCAAAGCATATATATTCTACAGGGCTTCATCTAATTTCTCTGTCCCTCCAACTAAGCCGAATGTCTTCATGAAATCCTCTATCATCGTATCCCAGTGGCGAGTGCATTGGTTAAGCTCCACGTCTAAGTTCCCAGTGGTGGGTACCAGCCCTAATGAATGAACAAACATATGGAACCACTCATTCCAAGTCCTTTCATTCCATACCTCCATCCACACATCTAAGTGCTTACGTGGATCCCCACGGCTAGAAAAGAGCTCCATAGGTGGGTGGATTGGAGGTTCAAAACATAGGATCATCATTCTTCAATATTCCACCCAATCCTAGAAATACCCCTTGTGTGTTTCCCACCATCGCGCAGGGGCTGCGTGCATAGCCAAGTCAAGTGGCCAAAATCTCCATTTCTCAGGGACATCTTTTTCCAATGTTTTAAGAAATTCCTTAACACTACTAGAAACATCAAAGTAAGGGAGTTCTCTTACCTCTGAAGAGATGCAACAGAATCTCTTTGTGATCTTGAGTCAGCGCAACGCAAATACGTCATGCAACCAGTTATGTAAATTTTCCATTTCGCCATCTGAATCTAAGAAACACGAGTTGTATTGTTCCCAATTTAACATGCCATCAACTGTGGGGTTGATCCAATGTTCATCCCACACAGCTAGTTTGTAAATATGGTCAACATCCTCCTCATCATGCACTGGTTCGATATATCATTCACCTTCTGCTGGATCCAAAGGGACTACGACCCGCGTACCATCATTCTCAAAGACCATGCTTCTCCGTTTCAGGTTGATAATACCTCCCATGTCAATAGCCCAATCCAGTCCTAATAGCACAAGGTATGGGTCCGCATCATCCACAATCTATATTACTTCAAAATATGCATTTAATTTAACTTCTGCAATTTCTACCACAACCTTAGGTAGCCTTCCCAGTGGAACGATCTTTTGTTGATTAGCCATACGTAGTTGAAAGGTGGACCACTCCAATTTGGGTTCTCCCATCCTTTGCCAGGTGTTTTTGGGCAGGAAATTAGCATCAGATCCCAGATCTAATATGACTTGATCCATTTCGTATTCTCCATGCTATGCAATCATATGCATCTCCCGACCAGACATCTTCTTGTTCTTATAAATGTTGTTCACCTCCTTAATATCCCTCCAGGGGGCTTCCTTTTCTGCACAACTATCTATCAATGTTTGGAGATTCTTTACCGCCTTTTGATTGTGTATTAAATTCATATAGGCTTGGAGGAATTGTTTGATTGTTTCATCAGCTTTTGGATCCATAAAATCTTTTGATGTTGATGCTCCCGTCGTGGAAAAATCTTTTCTAGCCTCAATAAAAATTTCCTTCTCTTTGTTCAGGTCCAAGCCTTATTTCTTGTCGGATGCCTTTCTGATCCATGACTCTATAGCAGCATTCTTCGAAGGTCCTCCAGGTTTCCATGCCACTGCACGTTATTTCATTTACACTAGGGCCATCATCACGTGGCTCAACTTTCACCATTTGTATGTTCTGCGTAGGTGTCTGTTGCTTTTCCTACATCTTAGCTATTATAATGGGACACTCCTCAATTACATGATCAAGTTGCCTAAAGTACCTATGGGACTTCAGCGCAGGGTTAGGTCAATTGTGTGTGGAATGTCCTAGATCTCCAAAGTTATAGAAAATTAATTGCCCTCTTCCTTTCCCTATGCCTCCACCTCTCCCCCCTCCCCTTCCTCTGAGCAGGGATCCTCCACGTCTAGAGGGAGATGCTGGTGAAGAGGTTTTGGCCTAAACCCTGTAAATTTTTTCATTTTCCATCATCAAATCATACGTCGGACAATGGTGCTCATCGTGACCAATCGAGGAACAAAATTTGCAATATTGTTGCTTTAATTCTAGCACATAGGCTCCTAACCGTGGGCAGTGATCAGTATCTTGCTGGCCAACCACTCGACAATCAGCGTACCATATGGAAGTGTTGCTAGGCCCTACACCCCCTAGGGCACAACGGATTTGGTCCTCGAGCTTGCAGGTAATTTGTAAACACATGGCACTGATCTTTAGTGTGGCCTGCTCCCTTGCATCGAATGCACCAGACATCTGCGCCAACCTGTTTACCCTTGTCTCTTTGTAGGTTATGTATCTCTAAGTGCATAGCCTCCAAATGAATTTGGATTTGCAAATTCCCAAGGGGAATATCTTCTCTAGGCGCAACCTCCAACTTCATAGCAATCTCTAGGGCCTCGCCCTGAGTAGCAATCTTTTGTTGTCATAGTGGATCGCATAGATGGGGTAATAACATGGCGATGAACCATTCCTTGTGATTATCATCATCGTAAACAAATCCTCCATCACTGATAGTTTTCTTTAGCCACTGATCAGCTTCCCATACTGATTCTTTTTCTCCTTTCCTCAAGTATTTTAGCTCTACCACTAATTTTGTGAAGGACATTGGCTTTTTGAACTGCAGCTTTAGTTCCTTCTTGATATCATTGATAGTAGGAGTAACATTTTGTTTCAAATATCCCATAAACCAGTCTAAAGTGCAACCTTAAAAATCCATGAGGCTTCTATGATCACCTGAAGTTTTCCTTCTTAAAGTAAAAAAATTCAATTCAGTTTTTGAGTGAAAGGCATTTTCTATTTTAGTTAGTCATTTCAGTTTGTCAAAATTATTTCAGATTCCAGTTTTGACTCCATTTCCCTTCTGAAGAAGATACCATCCCTAGTTGGAGCCAATGTTAGTGTCTAAATGTTCAATGATCAAATACACTCTTTCAAGTTTATTTGGTAATGGTCCTTGGTCAAAATTTCATGTTTTCAAATAAATTTTGTTCACTGAACGTTGTCTAGGTCTAATGCTGCCCCCTTCACCCTGTTCATGGCATCATAAATTTCAAGGTCATGTCATTCATCATTAATCTAGGGTTATATATCAGTCAAAATACCCTCATATAGGTCATGGTCTAAGCTTATTTTGTTTTCTCCTATGATCACCAAAGGTGTATTTTCACCTAAACCTGCAACTGAGCAAAGACAAACCATGAAGCAACCACCTATGCATGAGAGTGAGTCATCTTTGCAGCAACAAGAGGACCAAGAAACTTTGGAGGTTGACATGGTAGAGAAGTTGGAAAACAAGTCAACTGAGGAGATAATAAGAGAAAAATATGCAGAGATAGCAGAGCTCAAGGACAACCTCTTAAGGGAAAATTTTATGATAACCTTCCTACAATAAGAAAACATGAAATTGAAGGTGAAACAATTGCTCCTAAGAAAACCAAAGGTAGATTGAGGCAGAAAAAGGTAAGGGAAAAGAAGGGATAGATGTTGATCAGTTGGAAGACAAGGAGGCTTAAATAAATCCAAGGAGGCCAAGAAAAAGAGGATTAACCAGGAAAAAAGAACAAGAAACATAATTGTATCGTCCATTAGGTGAGAAAAGTTTTGATGATTTGATCATTGCTGAGATTGAGCAAGACAAAGAGTTTTGTCTTAATAGGATGAATGAGCATTTAGAGAAGCTTTTGAAGAAGGACAAAATAAATAATAACCTCTAGAGGAACATGACAAGACACTACTTCACTAGGACCCAAATTGCCAAAATCAGGGTTAAAAATTTGAAGAAAAAGCTTAAAGAAACCCTAATTAAGCTAAAGAAGAAAGAAAACTTGGATTTTCTAGCTGAGGCATCTCTAGCTGTCTAGATCATCATTCAAGGATGCCATGGACCAAAATTCAGTAATTTTTGAGCATTTTTGGTATTTTTTGTGATTTTTGGAAAATTCTAGAAATTTCACCCTTGTAAAATACAACCTGTAAGGCCTTCAAAACTTCATTTTTCCAAGCTTACTCTAAAAGCGTAGCGTGTAGTGAAAAACAATGGCAGAAGCATGAAAAATAGGGTGTTTTTTTAGTTTTTCTTCAAAACTAGGAGGTGTCATGATAAACCAAGACCATATCTAGAATGTTATGATCAATTGTATTTGCACGAATAAATCTATCCTTTATGCATGAATATTTTTTGAAGATTAATTATATGAATATATCCACTTAATTTATTTCATGCAAACGTAAACTTCATGAATTACGAAGATCTAATTCTGTTATATAAGTGTTCATATTTATATGCACACATATATTTACAATCTACTTTAATTTTTGTTATACACTTTTTTAAGGCCACCACATCAATTTCTTCCTTAGGGTGTGGAAACCTAGTTCCAACGCTCCCCCATACTGCTTCAGGTGAGACTTTGATCTGCGTAAGCAGGTCATTGCTGAAAGGGCCAGTAGTTGGATGGTTTGCTGGTTGCGTGATAAACTCTGAACCTGAGTCAGGACCCCTCAAGCCAAAAACATGGTTCTGATGCTAGGACAGGGATCATTTTGAGGGAGATTTGATTTAGTGGCATCCTACATAGAATGAGTTGAAATATTTGTTGGATAGAAAGATCTGAGAATTCACAATCCAAGAGAATCGAAGTTCTAATATATCTATTGAAGATTGGGTTCAGAGGTATATCTATACAAAAGTTCACAATATATTCTTTTCACCCTCTGCAACAGAGTTTCATGAGTGGTTGTCGCGATTTACCAAATTTAAATCCTGCGCGAATGATGAAGCAATCAATTAGTGGACTCTAGAATTGGTACAACAATTAGAAAAGACAAGAAATATGATCACTGGCATGATATATCACTGGATTAATCATGTATTGGGAAGATTTGTAACGAAATTCTCCATTGATCAATTTGTGTCGTATTCTCAAGCAGAAAGAAGATTTTTCAAGGGTCCTAGAGGTAATTTTTTGTGCTCTTTGAAGTTATTGCTGAAGATGCTATTGTGTGAACATCGTTATCTGTGAAAACATATTGTGTGAATGTCCCGAAGATGCCTGACTACGTGTAGTGGAAGAATTTATCGAGCCAACCTAGAAGAAGGGTTTATTTATAGTCCTCTCAAGGATAGATCTCACAGTGAGGACGAGCCATAAACCAGTAGCTCTAATGAATTTGTGTGCTCTGAAGAAGAAGAAGTCTCCCAAGAAGTGTTACAAGATCAGAATGATCAGGGAGCCTTGACCATAGTTCAAATCCCATCCACTCCACTTCCACACTCATCTCACAAGTCATCCACTCCAATTCCACCTCTACCTCCCCCAGGCATAGATATGGTCGTGTCTATCAAGTTGCCTATGTTCAGCGGTATTGGAAATGAGGATACTGAGCAATTTTGGTTTGTCACTGATGCTATACGGAGAGCACAATTGGTTAATAACATGATGTTAAGAAAGCGCAATTAGCCACTGATTTTCAAGATCACGCATTGGACTAGTATATTAGATATGTACAATAAAACCATAATGAGCTGAATAATGCCCTAAAAGAGTAGATCAAAAAGCCTAAGTCATATGCACAGTTTGTTACCGAATTGAAAGAGATTCACCAGGAGATAAATGAATTTGTGTGGGAGGCCAATCAAAGATTGAAGCGCACTATCAGATATGGTGTATTCACAATCGATGATACCCATCACAAGCAATGGTGTATTTCTATGCTGATCCTACATCTGCACCAGCCATTGAGTCAAAAAAATATTGCCACATAGGCTGAGGCTGTGGAAATTGCGATGAAATTAGAAGTTGACCTGGTACCTGTTGCACTTGGAACTCAACATATTCAGAGTCAGTTAATATCAATGCATCTATAGATTCAAAATCTGCACAAAGATAAGGGCAAGGAGGTATGCATAGAGGTTTGGTGCATACAATGTAAACTTGTTGGACATCATAAGGATCAATGTCTAGTTTGCAATGATTATCTACACGCTAGAGGACCAAGCTTGTTGAAGAACACGGTAGGGCCAAATTGGATACCTCCAGTATGGTGTGTGATATATCAGACTATGGGCCTACATGCGATAGATTTCTATCCAAGGATTGGAAAATACATGCCTGAGCTGAAGAAGCTATTTTGTATATTCTGTTCATCACTGGGACATGATGAACAACACTGTCTGAGTTTTGACCTGATGATGGATAAAGATGAAATATATAGAATGTAGGCTAAACCTACCTCACCAGCATCCTCGTCTGGGCATGATGGATTCTAGAATAGAGGAATAGGAAGAGGAGGAGGCTCAACTGGTCTAGGAAGGGGACAGGTCATTTGCTACAACTGTGGAGATGCTAGACACTATGCATGTGATTTTCCAAATCATGTGCGACAATCATGCAGGTAATGTATATAGTTTGATCATGTAATAGAATATTTTCCAATTTGAATTTCTAAAATGCAGGAGAAAAAGACGTAGACTCTGATGCAAAATCTTTAGATGGTCAGGGCGAAAGTACACAAGGAAGATCTTAGAGTGAATGTGGTCACTAAGAGTGGTCAACCATTGGTTAGAATAAGGGAGAGAAGTCGGATGTTGACCTTTGGATTCGTAAGTCACTTGAGAATAAGGATGGATTTGATTTGCAATGCATAAAAGAAACGTTTGTTGAAGCATAAAATATGTTTGGAGAAGGAAGCACATCCACATCAGGTAGAATGATGAAATCAATCCATTTTTACAATATTTCATTAAGTTACTATGCAACAAAAAGGTGGTGGAGGACCTACAGGAATTGACAGATAACTGCGTCGAGTAGAAATGACCTCAGATCGAGCATAAGGATGTCAAAAAAATCTATAAGAAGAATAATAAGAAGAGAATTGGATGAGAGATGCATCTGACCGCTCAGATAGGTGCTTATGAGATGGATCAGGTTATTGTAGATCTAGGTTTTGATGCAAATGTCTTACCTAAGAAAAATTGGTTAGCGCATGGGGGAGCCTAATTTGGAATGGTATACTATTCAACTGTTCATGCCAAACCAACAGAAAATCATTCCATTAGGAAGCTTGTCACAAGTGGTAGCCAATATTGAAGGAGTTAAGGTGCCTGTAGATTTCGAAGTTATACAAATTCAGGATGATACTGATCCTTATCCTGTGTTGTTAGGATTGGATTGTGCTATTGATATGGATTGCATTATACATCTTATGAGGAGAAGAATGGAATTTGAAAACAATGGAACCAGAGTCATAGTTCCCTTAGATCCTGTAGAAGGTGAAAGGTACAAAAAAACTATGCATGTTGATGATGATATTGATAATATCTATAAGCTGACTGTGTGCAATGAAGATTGGATCAACCCGATGGCTGATGGAAGGCTTAATTTGGAAAAGGAAAGCTCTCGCTTCTCAGATTCTGATGAAGAATTGGAGAACTAGAAAAACTAGTTACATGAAGTATCTGTGTTGTGTTGTAATCACATGACTAGATTTATTCACTACATAACATCAGAGGTATGCGAATTACCATATTATGATGGTTTAACTGACGTAAATTTTTTTTTAGGAAAACTTGAACGAACTATCCTAGAACGATAGAGATTCCATGCCATGGATCTAGGACTGCACACTACTCTAGCACGACGGCGGGAGATTCACAAAGAAAACATGGGCAGATGGGATGAATGCGCTCGAATGATGAGATTGTGCTTTGAATTTCCCACTATTAATATGGAATAAGTCTACTCTGGAAAGGATGATCCGCGCAGACATCTGGCTAAATGGAGTGAGACATGGGGCATAGAACTAAGAACTGAATGGGTACACATGTTAATTCATATGTTGGGAAAGGTGCCTATTGATTGGTACCTGGAGACTAAGTTGTGCAGAGGTACTATTAAATGGTTTGCACTGACGGAGAGTTTCATTTTAACCCTAAGCTTAGAGAGTGGGTTTGTCAAGATTGGTAAATCCCTACATGATATTCAAGAAGTTATTTTTGACACAACAAAGCCAAAGGTAGAGTGCGCTTCACTAGGCTGGGATGCGTAGATGAGGGATATTGTCAATTTCAGAAATATGAAATTTGAAGAAAATGAAGAAGATCCGAGGAATATCATAATTCTAGAATATGAGGGACAACACGCAGTTTTTGGGCCTTTAATCGCCTCAGGAGATTCCAGAAGGCCTATAAAGTTTTGATACGTAAATATTGGATCTGAAGAGCAATCGAAGTTGGTGAAGATAGGAGATTATTGGGATGATTACACATTGGGAAAGGTTTTCGAGATGCTGACAGAAGTATCAAGACCTATTTCCTAGGAAGTTCTAAGAGATTAAAGGGATAATTATAGAGCTTGGAGTCATGAAGATCACTTTGAAATTTGATGCGCAGTCTGTGAAGCCATTAGGGGAATTTTGAGGTCTAAAATGGGCCTCCTAAGAAAAATGTACAACCAAAATAAACTTTATAGGAACTAATAGGATTCAATATGATGATTCGCCATTTTTTAAGTAAAAGGGTAAAAATATAAAAAAATTAATAAAATAATAAAACTACTTTTTCAACTCGTATTTTCAATTTATCTCCCAAAGTGGTTACTCAAATTTCGAGTGAAAGTACTCGTTGGATGCAAATTTAATTCCTCATCCAAGAAATATCCATGTTGCATGCTTTCGATGGACCATACTACACGAAAAATGAGAAATACATGAAAAAAAATGATTGCAATCACGTTTTTCATGTATTTCTCATTTTTCGTGTTGCAGGATCCATCGAAAGTATGCAACATGGGTACTCCTTGGATGAGGAATTAAATTTTTCATCCAACGAGTACTCCCACTCAAAATTTGGGTAAAAACTTTAAGAGATAAGTTGAAAATACAAGTTGAAAAAGTAGTTTTTTCTTTTTTCCCTCTAAAATTTGATGATGTAATAAAATATTATTTTATTATTTCCACTATTATTTTATAATTTCCTTAGGAGGCCCATTTTATACCATAAAATTCCCCTAGTGAGTGCCCATACATATTGAATTCGAATTATAAGCATAACGTGAAGGAAGGGTTGGATAAGCTGGATGTTGCAGGCATTATAGAACTAGTGGAAGAGTCTGATTGGGTGAGTCCTATGGTAGTCCAAGATAATAATACAAAAGGAGAAATAAGAATTTGTGTGGAACTGCGCAAATTGAATGTTCCTGTATACATGGTCCATTCCCAACTCTGTTTTCTGATGAGATACTTAACAATTTCAGAGGACAAGAAGCTTATTCATTCACAGATGGTTTCTCAAGGTATCATATGAGGATTTCACCAGAGGATCAAAGTAAGACCACATTTGCAATAGAATGGGGATATTTTCAGTATAAAGTCATTCCATTTGGCTTGAAGAATGCACCTGTTATCTTCTCGCGTGTAGTAGTAGCTACATTCAAGGAGTATATCCACAATTTCCCCGAAGTATACTTTGATGATTGGAATATTTTTGGGCTGTTGAAAAAACATGTCTCAAGTCCGCGCTTAATGTTGGATACTTGTAGAACGTGCCAGATCTCATTGAACTTGAAGAAATGTATATTCTATGTGCCATTCGGGATATTTCTCGGTCACATTGTCTGCCAACGAGGGTTGATGGTAGATCCCGTGAAGATCACAGTGATTGTTAACCTAGAGGTACCTGTGAATGTCAAACAACTGCGTTCAATGCCAGGGCATACTGGATATTATCAAAAGTTCATTCAAGGCTACGCGCTGATAACTGTGCCCATGGAGAAATTTCTTACGAAGGATGTGACATTTTTTGGGATGAGGAATGTTAGAATATTTTTGAATTATTGAAGGAAAAAATGGTCACTGTGCCCAAATTGATATTTCCAAATTGGTCATTACCTCCTCCATCATGCTCGAAGCTATTTTAGTGTAGCCAGGAGCTGAAGAGATTGATCACCCTATTGATTATGCCAGTAGGAATCTCTCAAGCACAGAACAAAATTAGTTAACCACAGAAAGAGAAGGATTGGCGATGGCGTATGTGCTGCAGAAATTCCACCACTATTTGTTAGGAGGACATTTCCAGATGTTTAATGATCACTCTACTTTGAAGTACCTTGTCAATAAGCCTATGTTGGGGGGGAAGATCTGCAGGTGGTTGTTACTATTCCAGGAGTATGATTTTTAGATAATTGTGAAACTATGAAGACTGAATGGTGCGCCAAACCATCTATCACATATTGAGACTGCCAAAGAACCTACTGTCTTGGAGGATGGATTACAAGATGTGTAGTTGTTTGTGATAAAAGTAGTTGACGACCATTTCCCTGATACTATTCATTTCTTGACTACTCGACGTGCGCCTAAGGAATATACATTGTAGCAAAATAAAGAGCTTGTCGTGCATGTAGTGAAATTTACTATTATTGGTAGCCAGTTGTACGAGATGGATGCAGATGAAGTTCTGCGAAAATATGGCTTGGAGTTTTCAGGACCTTCCATATCAGATGAAGCTCATGGAGGGGTTGCCGATGGTCACTATGTAGGGAAGGAAATCATGCAAAATATTTTTTGAGTTGGGTTATGGTGGCCCACTTTTCACAATTATTCCTATGTGCATTTTGGCACATGCGATGCTTACCAGAGGAGGAAGAGAAAGCCATCGCGCAAAGATGAGATGCCCTTGCATCCATAGGTTGCGCTGCAAGAATTTGAGAAATGGGCGATAGAAATTGTTGGACCTATTAATCCTCTAGAAAAGAAGAGTTGCACACATTACATAATCACTATGACAGAATAGGTAACCAGATGGGCTGAAGCTAAGCCAATGAAGGATTTTAGTGCGGAAACAACTACGCACTTCATTTTCGAGAATATCGTGACTAGATTTGGATGCCCTAAGGTTTTGATAAGTGATCAAGGTAAGAAATTTGTGAACGAAACCATTGAAGCATTGACAGAAGAATTCCAGATTCATCATAAGAAGAGCACTCCATATCACCCATAGGCGAATGGTGTGGTGGAAGCTTTCAATAAGATATTGGAGACTCTGCTTTCTAAGATTTGCAATGCTAACTGGAATGATTTGGATGAGCGTGTACTGGCAGTTCTTTGGGCATATTGAACCACCTGTAAGACGTTGAATAGTAGGACACCATTCAGGATGATGTATGGGAAAGAAGCTATGTTTCCAATGGAGTACATTGTTCCTATTCTATGCATTGTAACATTCATAAATATGGCAGAAGTAAATATTATGGAGGAATGGTTGTCGTAGTTTATCGCGCTTGAAGAAGATCGCTTTATTTCAAATTTCCATCAGCAAGTACAAAAGGTGCATGAAAAGGAATGGCATGATAGGCATATTAGGCAAAATTTCTTTAAGGAAGATGATTTGGTCTTGTTGTTACACCATTTTTTGGTCATCTAACCTATTATCATTAGATAGACCCAAGTACACCATGTAAGACCAATTTTACCCTAAGTAAAATTGCTTTCACTATGTGAAATAACTTAGTAAAACACCTTTATTAAGTTGTTTATGGTCTAAACAGGAAACCCCAAAAGGAAATAATAAACAAATCTATATTTTTTTATATTTCCTAGTCATATTTAACCCAAAACAAGGAAATCAATTAAATAAATCCTTATTTATTTGATTATTTCCTAGGAATAAGTTATTTAAATCCTATTTAAATAATATTCCTAGTTAAAATTGACTAAATCATTTATAAATAATTAAATAAATCATTATTTATTTAATTATATTCCCACCATTTCCTTAAAATAGTAAATAAATCACTTATTTATTTATTATTTATAAATAAAGGAATTGACCCAAGTCAAAAATCCTTTTCCCTCCAACAAATATCATAAAATATTCCTAAAGGGTGGTTCTAGAATTTGATTAATAATATTTTATTCATGCACCAAGTTTCTAGATCGCCCTAATATTTTGTTATAAATAGAATGGTTTTCCCCATTCATTAGTCACCTTTTTTTGCCTATTAGATCACTCTGGATCTATACACTTGGTCACATTTTCTCCATTTTTGTCTTGTGAGCTCCCATTGAGTTCTATGTTTGTTTGGGTTTTCTACACCAACAAGAGAGAGAGATTCTAGATCTGAAGTGCTGAGGACTGTCAAGAACCCATCCCATTGAGGAGAACCGGAAAACACCTTTCTTGTTTTCCTCTCAGGTGCCCCCTTTCAATATAATATAAAAAATTCTTTCAAATAGATCGTTCTTATCTTGTCTATTGGATGCATGGAGCCACATTTTACTTTATCTGCTTAATGTATTTTATGCTTAGATCTGGATTTGTGTAGCAAATTTAAAGATATTTGGCAGCCATAATCAATGTTAGGGCTATTTTTTATGCGTAGCTAAAGTGATCTTTTACGACGAAATATTCATACTAACAATTGGCGACTCCACACGAGTTTTCTTTTGCGACCGCTGTCGTTTTATATATTCCTGCATATCCAGCTATTTCAGACCCTAGGGTTTCTCTTCAGTTTCCTGTTTTTCCTATTTTTATGGTGCTTTTCACCTCTAAAATCCTCAAACATTAAAATTTTTAACTTCTATGTGTTTCTGGCCCTATTGCACAGGTGACAGACATCAGCCGCAGCTGAGACAACAATTTTTTCTGAAATCTTCCACCGAGAGACCCAGATCTATAGGTCACACTTATCGGCCCAAAAACTGCGACCTGGACCTGAGGACGCACTTTTATGCCCCAAACCTGCGACCTGGATTGAAAACAGGTCAGAACCTGTGACCTGCCCTTTTTTCTGCAATTTTCCAGCAATTTTTCTGGGTTTGTCTGAAGCTTCTGTCAGGGTTTTACAGCCTCCATCTCTACCCGTTTAGACCTGTTTCTGATCTGTTTCTCTCAACCAAGTGGGAATATTTCCCCTTAGGGCTTTAGTTCCCTCCACTTTTGATGGGCGAGTTTTAGCAGTTTTAGACGTCTGAATTTTTAGAGTTTCAGCCTCCTTATTTTCAGATCTGATACTTCCTTTTCAGATCCCTTTAGATCAGCTCTTATCCCTTTCAAATCACCTCATATAGTTTTGTTTGGGTTTACCTCTTGGGCCACCTCTTCGTCCCTCCTCCTTTTAGCTGATTTCCCCTTTTGTTACAACAACCTTGCCTCTGCCTCTTCACTTTTCTCTGCACCTCTTTCCAGTAGATTTATCCTTTAGATCCCTGTCCCTCCCGACCTTAGATCTATCGGCCTGTTTTTCGTGTGTTTTGACTAGATTTTTCCCTCTTTTTAGACTAGTTTTGAGAGACCTGCCTTCTTGGGTTAGATTGATGCATTGTTAGTTGTCAAATTTTATGTTATTTCAGCATTATATCCTGTTATTTACATGTTTATTTTCAGTTACGTAGCACACTTTTTATTTTACTCTCAAAACGTCTGGGTTTAAAAAATTAAAATCAACACACGCCACACACTGACCCTAAGTGAAGAAGAGCCTGGTTAACACCGCCTGGAAAAGAATTTAAAATCAATTGTCACTGTACCTCTCTGCCCTTGACCTCACTTGATTTTGTCCCTCCCCGCCCTTGTTGGTTTTTCTTCTTCCTGTCATCATCGCTCCCCCAAGGCGCTTCTCCCAGAGACTTCTTGGCTTTCACCCTCATTTTTCGGTTGGTCGACTTCCTCCTTCCCGTCGTCATCGAGTAAGTCCTCCCCCGAGTCCGCACTCTGACTCTTCTTCTGATTGTTCGGGTTCTCCCCCTACTCTTGGTTCTCCCCCTGTTACCTTCACCATGTCTAGTTTCGGGCCTGGCGCCAACATCAACCCCAGTTCTACTGCTGGGTCCGTTTCCAGCGGAACCACTACGAGACCTACCTCGACTGCCCCATTTCTCCCTTATATGGCCGGCCTTAGTCTCCCCGACTTCAATCAGCTGATCAATGATCCTATCCGCCACGATTTTAGTTGGCCTGTTATGCCAACCAAGCTCCCCTCCGACATTCCCAAGTTTGAAGGCCTTGCTAGTGAAGATCCCTCCAACCATATTCGATCTTTCCATATCTGGTGTTTATCCAATTCCATTACTGATGACTCCATCCATCTTCGATTGTTCCAACGCACGCTTACCGACGAAGCTTCTAAATGGTATGTTGAGCAGGCCACCTCCTCCCATACCACTTTTGCGACCATTGCCCAAGCCTTTTTATCTTATTTCCAGCTACCTCTCCGATATGACACTGGTACCGAGCTTTTAACTTCCTTTCGTCAATCCTCTTTGACCCACCTTTCCGCTCATGTCCAGGAATGGTGGCGAAGAAGAAGCTTATGTCGCGCTCCTAACTTTGAAAATCGGGTTTATATGGACTGGTTCCTTCGCTCTCTCTTACCTCCCATTGGCAAAGATGTCACTTCCCATTTCCCTCAAACCAAAGAATCCGCCCTCCAAATAGCCTTGAAATATGACCTTATTTACGCTTAATCTGGTTATGTTTATACCGTCCTTCCTGACCTCCCCAAGCCTGACGGCAATAACTCCCTGAGGGCATCTCACTCTACCGACGGTATCGTTGGAGCTCTTTCACATACCTCTTCTCAACCTCTTATGGGCTATGGTTTCCCTCCAGGAGGGGCCAACACCTCCAACACTTCCCCCCCCTCCAGGTAGCATGTATCCAGGATATGACACGCCTCCTCCTTTTGCCCACACTCCTGCTTACCTCAATGTTTCCCATCCTAACCCTTATCCTTACCCACAGCCTAGTGTCCCAGCTCCTCCAGCATTTGGACCTCTCACCCCCTTGCCTTCTCAACCCCCGCCGCAACACTTACTACCCCCTCTAGGGCAAGTATTTGCGCAGCAGGGTGAGACCAATTCTCTTCCTTCTCAAAGAAAGAGGAAAGGAAATCAATCTGCCCCTGGTAATCATGGATCCAATCCTTCGAGTCTTGATCCTAACACTGCCAACCAACCATAGGGCTCTCAGCCCAAGCCAGACAGGCCGCTTCGCACCAATAAGCCCTGTTAATGTTGCGGT
This sequence comes from Pinus albicaulis, assembly GCA_034641835.2. Classification (NCBI taxonomy): domain Eukaryota; kingdom Viridiplantae; phylum Streptophyta; class Pinopsida; order Pinales; family Pinaceae; genus Pinus; species Pinus albicaulis. The sequence continues at coordinate 10,926 of JAXQQM020064046.1, read as the reverse complement.
GTTTATGGAAATTACACTCACGATTATCCCTTATTACCACAGATGTGGCAGATGTGGGAGTCTCATGCCACCGTGCGGGAACAACATTCCTCCCCTACTATCCCTCCCAATCCAGCTACTTCTCAACCCGCTGTGTTTACCGATCCTTTCTCTCAACAAGGATTCATGGCCTCAACCACCTCATACCCTGGTAACCACTCAACCTTCTGTTGAGTCTCTCAAATACGCATCTTTTCCATACACTTTTCTATACCTTTTTTTTTTCATCCACTTGAACCTCAAGTTGTCAATATCATTGTATATTAATTGCAAAAGAGCATGCAACATGGTTTTAACTATATTTTTGTGTCTATTTGTTTGATTTAGATTTTTCTCATCTAGGCTAGCGGAATCTTTCCACTTTCCACGAGTACAACGCAACTTTCCGCAGCCATTTTGTGAAACTCTATGTTACAGGTGTCTACAGGAAAAACGAGACACATGGGCAAGTCTGAAATGATGTGGACATGGATCGTGTCCTATTGGCTCGAGAAAATCCATCTAAAGAGGCTACGGTCAAAGGTGTCCAAATGGAAGTCAACCGTAGAGTCCCACGGTGACAGGACTCTGTTTCGTGTCACGTGAAGGTTCATATGGCCGTTTCTGAGTTGCGGAGGACAAATCAACATCTGTACACAGCTCCATAGCCGAATTCAAACATCCACTCCTCATAGATTTACTCTTCAATACGGCCATGATCCTAGATCTGTGGACGTAATGGTCTACGTGTTCTCCATCAGCATAAACTTTAGGGAATCAGTTGTATTTCCTTTTTTATAAATAACGCGTTTGTATACGCATATTAGATTAGTCTCTGTTAGTTTGTATTAGTCTGCTCTGTAATGTAATTACGTTGCACTTGTGCCGTAATATCACCTTTCTGTTATGACTGCATTTTAATATAAGAAGACTCTGTTTCCAAACGTAATTCGTACTTGAAGATTGTTGCCAAGGCTGGTGTAGAGGGCCCTGCACTTGCCAAGGTTCTGTGCATTATTGTTTAGTTCTTGTTTTATTTATTTAAAGCTCATTGTGCCATAATCCATTCACATGTTTATACATTGCATCTTTCATGGTATATATGCTTCATTTCTGTTTATAATCTTTCATGCTTTCCATTTTACTTCTGTCTTTCATGTTTTATGTTATTGATAATTGATCAGTGTTCTTGTTTCAGGTTATAAATAGGCAGCCCGGGCATTTGCATAACTTTTTGACTAATGACATGGAATTAACATTGTTCTGCTGCTAATTTGTTTTTCTTAGTTTCTGTTTAATTTCAGTACTGCTTTGTTTAATTCATTTTTGCTCATTTGCTTCAGTAGTTAAATTTAGATATATTAAACTGCTCATAACATCTTCAGTTGCCTCCGAAAGCCACAGCTGGACTGATGGTGAGGGATTGTATTATGAAATGTGTAGTTTGATATTAGTTTCCTTTATGCAAGTTAGATATATTAAATTGCTCATAACATCTTCAGTTGCCTCCGAAAGCCACAGCTGGACTGATGGTGAGGGATTGAATTATGGATGTGTAGTTTGATATTAGTTTCATTTCTGCAAGTTAGAAATATTAAATTGTGCATGGCATCTTCAGTTACCTCCGAAAGCCACAGCTGGACTGATGGTGAGGGATTGAATTATGAATGTGTGGTTTGATATTAGTTTACTTTCTGCAAGTTAGATATCAGTTACTCAAGTTGTTTATGGTTACCTCCGAAAATCATAGTTGGACTAATGATGAGGGATCAGAAGATAAGTTGATGTAATTTGATTTAGATTTACTTTATTGCAACTTTTGGATTTCTTTCAGCATAGTTTCTTTTGTGTTTAGACAGCAGCAAGAATAGTTTGGTTTTCATGCTCAATAGTTCGTTGTTTTGATTTATTAGACTAGCAACACATTTTCATTTCAGCAGCACATTTTCATTTCCTTTCAAGTTTTGTCATTGTATGTTTCAAATTCCTTTTTAAGTTTCAAGTTGGTAAATCATTATAGAGGATATCATTTCCTTGAACAATCATAACCATACTTGTTTTTATTTTAGAATTTCCATCTCACATTAGAAAACCAAAAACGACAAAAGTTAAGAAATAGGTTATCTTGCACATATAGTGCGCCGCACTTCATCAGCTTACGAATCCCGGATTGACAAATTAAATGCAGCAATTTAGGACACACTAAATTGACCAAACATTTTGGCGCCGTTGCCGGGGAAGTGTAAATAGGTAGCCAATTTCTTAAAAAAATAATAATAATAATAATAAAAGAAGGGAAAACTTGATAACTTCTTGAAGTATGCTCTCCTCTTGCACCTAGTGTGATCTGGAGGATCAGAAAAGAGAGTTATTGGTTCAGTAATTTCTTAAGTATGCTCTCTTCTTGCACCTAGTGTGACTTGGAAGATCAGAAAGAGAATTATTAGCCCAACTTTTTAAAAAATAAAAAAAATGACATGCATAGAGCAAGAGATTCTAGGGGAAGGTTTATAGCTAAAGCCAAGAGTTCTATTTTCACAACTCCATCTTCTTCAAGGCATAGACCAGATTCACCACCATCTACCCCTAGCCTTAAGATTTTTGGAATTCAAGGAACAACTGAATTAGAGGATTCTCCTATACCACCTACTAAATCTCATTTAGAAAAGGAAGAGACTCTCTCTCATCCTCCCTTGATAGAAGAACTAGAGGACTTTAAGGACTCTAAAGAAACTATCATGGCAGAGGAAATAATAGATGGATTTAGAGGTAGAGGTAGAGGAGGAGGAAACAATGGAGACAACAATGGTGAAGATAATAATGGAAGAAATAGGGAAGGAGATAACTTGTTTGGATTCCCTATATTTGATGAGGAAAATCATACAACAATGAAAAATATCTCACCATCTGTCCTCCCTAACTTTTATGGATTGCGAAGTGACGATCCTGAAACATTTCTGTTTGAGTTTGAAGTTGTGTGCCGAACCTATGACTATATGGAAGACTCTCAAAAACTCAAACTATTTCCTTCAACTTTGAAGGGAGCTGCTTTGAAATGGTTCATGGGATTAGCCACTCAATATATTAGGACTTGGAATGATATGAAACAAACATTTTTGGATAGATACTTGGACTATTGTATGCCCACCAATCACAAGGATGAGGTATTCAAAATGATGCAAAAAGAAGATGAAAATTTGGAAGATTTACTTGAAAGATTTCAATACAACTTAAAAAGAGCAAATATGAGCAACTTAGATGATGAAAACTTGAAATACCTCATATTAAAATCCATTAGAGATGAATGGATAGATATTTTAAACATGATGGGAAAAGGAGACATTTCTCAACTTCCACTTCGTGACATAACAGAACTATGTGTCCATCTCTCAAGAGGAAAATCTAAAATAGGAAAAGGGCCTAGGGATCCTTCTCTTGTTAGGGCTAACAAATCTGCAACTAGATCAGTAAGTAGGGCAGAGATTGGTAATATGCTTGATGAGTTCAAAACTGATATCTTAGGGAGCCTTAGTGAACAACTAGACACCCTTAAAATCCAAAACAAGCAGAAAGCAGAAACAGATGCTTTAGCCATCTTTTGTCCGAAATGTAGGAAGAAGCATGCTTTAAGGGAATGTCCCTTGGATGCAAAAGTTGTAGAAACATGTATGATTTGCTCAGAGAATCATGAGATCAAGGATTGTCCTTCAATTCCTGGACTCAAAGCTGTCTTTCAAGAAGACCCAAATTCGGTAGAATCTCTCTGTTTTGTTGCAAGAAGACCTTGGCAGGGACAACAAACTCAAGGGTTTAACAACCCTATGAATCTTCAAACCCCACCAAATTGGAATCCTTGGCAAAAAACTTGGCCCCAACATCAAAATCCATATCAGCCATGGGTACAAGGGATGCAAAATCCTTATGGGAGATTTGCTCAATTTTATCAATATCCTCCATCTTTTCAAAATCAACAAGCTCCACAACTTCCAAACCCAAATCCACAACTTTCATTGCCATTTCCACAACAAAAACCTTCTCAACAAAATCCAAATCCTCAACTCATGCTCCCATACCAACAAAAGAAAAATCAACTTCCAGCTCAGCCATTGCCAAATCCTAACAATAAAAATCCTCAGAATACTTACATGATAGAAGGACAACAATTTCCTACCTATATGATTGTTCCTCTCAATGATGTACAACTCAAATCTGGTAGAGTTTTAGAAAAACCTTCTATAGATATTCAAGAGCAAGATACCTCTGAGGAGGATTCTCTTCAAGTCAATAAGGGTTCTGAGGAAGCATCTCTTCAAAATCCAAGCATTCAAAAAGAAAAAGAAAAGTTAACCTCCACAACTCCTATAGTTGAGCAACCTGCATCTTCATCTACACCTCCTTTTCCTGAAAGACTACAAATTGACAAGGGGGTGGAAAAACAAATCTTGTTGCCTAACTATGATTTTCTAGATGAATTGAAGAATGTTTGTATCAAGATTCCCTTGTTACAAGCCATTCGAGAGATTCCTATTCTAGCAAAAACAATAAAGGAGTTGAGTTTCAAAAGACCAGGAAGGAAACTAAAAGACATAAGAAGAATCCACCTGGTAGGAAAAATTGTAGATATTATGATGGGAAAAATCACCATGCAGAAGTATGTAGATCCAGGAAGTCCAATTGTCAAGACACATATAAATGGGATAGAAATTCCAAACACATTGATTGACTTAGGGGCTGCTATTAACATTATGAGTAGACGGACTATGGACCAGCTAAAACTTCCTAACCTTCTTTTTACACCTACTTTACTGCAACTTGCAGATCGATCAATTATTAAACCAGATGGTGTATTAGAAGATATTTCAGTCTCCTTAGATTCTTTGGAATATCCGGTAGATTTTATGATTTTGACTCCCAAGAGTAATCTAGGAGGGCACCCACTTATCTTAGGAAGACCTTGGCTAGCCACAGCTGATGATTTTATTAGTTGTAGATCTGGGGATAGGTACATTTCTAATGGTAATTCGACAAAGAAATTCAATTTGTATCCTCCAGCAAAAGCAATCACAGAAGTAGGAGACAATGAATGGGTTGATGATGAGGACACTATACAACCTGTCTTTACCATTTCAGAAATTAGTGAGGATAGTCAAATTCTGAACACATTAGAAAATTTTGAGACATCTTCAAAATATGACCCCACACAATTTCAGTTGGAATCTGACATAAAATATTTATCATCAAGACAAATGTCTCTTTACTCTATGGAAGAGTTTGGTAGTTCTACTATTGAGATTTTTCCAGGAAAAACATTGAATATCAACAAACATTTGGAAAAGTCACAACAAGAAGAACTAACCAAAATCTTGCAAAAACATTCTACCGCATTTGCATGGGAGTATACTGACATGAAAGGTATTGATCCTAAGACTTGCATCCATCATATCTATATTGAGGAAAACAGTAGACCAATCAGACAACCTCAAAGAAGGATGAATCCAAATCTTAGGGAGATAGTGAAAGAAGAGCTCCAAAAACTACTCGATGTAAACTTCATTTATCCAATTTCAGATAGCCGATGGGTTTCTCCTTTGGTTATAGTACCTAAAAAGAATGGTAAATGGAGGGTATGCATTGATTACAGGGAATTGAACAAAGCAACTTTGAAGGATCACTTTCCTTTGCCTTTTATTGATCAAGTATTAGATACATTAGCAGGTAAAAAGTACTTTTCATTTTTGGATGGTTTTAGTGGCTATAATCAAATTCAGGTAGCACCTGAAGACCAAGATAAGACCACATTTACTTGTCCATGGGGAACTTTTGCCTACCAAGTGCTTCCTTTTGGGTTATGTAATGCACCAGCAACATTCCAAAGAGCAGTACTAGGAATTTTTTCTGATCTAATCCATGATTGTGTAGAGGTTTATATGGATGATTTTACGGTTTATGGTAATTCATTTGAAGAGGCATTAGAAAATTTGGAAAAAGTTCTCATAAGATGTAAAGAAACAAACCTTTCATTAAGCCATGAAAAATGCTTTATGATGTTTATTGAAGGGATTGTTTTAGGACATCATATTTCAGGAGATGGGATTAAGGTTGATAGATCAAAAGTTGAAGTCATCTCCAAATTACCTATTCCAAATTTTCAAAGAGATGTTAGAAGTTTTCTAGGATTTACTGGTTACTATAGAAGATTTATAGAAAACTTCACTAAAATAGCATCTCCACTCTTCAAATTGCTTACAAAATACTGTGAATTTAAATGGGATCCTGATTGTCAATCGGCCTTTGAAACTTTGAAAACAAGAATATCTGAAGCACCTATCTTGAGAGGACCAAATTGGAAACTCCCTTTCCATATTTCTACGGATGCTTCAGATACAACTCTAGGAGTTGTGTTGGGTCAAAAAGATTTAGTTCCTTATGCCATTTATTATACCAGTAAAAATTTGACTCCCACAGAGTTGAACTATACTGTGACTGAAAAAGAGTTTTTAGCTGTTGTTTATGCAATTAATAAGTTTAGACATTACATAACAGGCTATGAAACTTTTATTCATACTGACCATTCTGCAATTAGATATTTAATGAACAAACCTGTTACTAATGGCAGAGTGACAAGATGGCTTTTACCTTTGCAAGAATTCAATATTACTGTGTTGGATAGACCAGGAAAACAGAATACAGTAGCTGATTTCTTGTCTAGGATTCAGAATACTAAAGAAGATTCTCTTGTAGAGGATAAGTTTCCTGATGAATACTTGTTTGCAGTAACTATTAAGACTCCTTGGTATGCAGATATTGCTAACTATTTGGTTACAGGGAAACTGCCTTCACATTTATTTCCAAGTGAAAAACGAAAAATTATTCAGGAGAGTTCAAAATATTCATGGATTTCTAACGAATTGTTTAAAACAGGGCCAGATCTTGTGATCGGAAGATGTGTTAGGGAAGATGAAATGCCTGATATTCTTAAGGCATGTCATGATGAACCATGCGGCGGACACTTTGCAGACAAAAGGACGGCCTATAAAATCCTCTCTTTAGGATATTATTGGCCTTCCCTCTTCAAAGATGCAAAACAATATGTCAAAAGGTGTGACAGCTACCAAAGAGTAGGGAAACCTACCCTTTCAAATGAAATTCCATTGCAAACACAGGTACTCATTGAACCCTTTGAAAAATGGGCTTTAGATTTCATTGGACCTATTAATCCACCATCTAAGCAAAAGAAGTATATATTGGTTTGTACGATTATGTTACTAAATGGGTAGAAGCTAAAGCATTAGTATCTGCTACTGAAAATCCAGTTGTTCATTTTCTTTATGAGGATATTTTTACTCGCTTTGGTGTTCCAAGAGAAATTGTAACAGATCAGGGGAGCCAATTCACATCCAATTTGGTGGAAAAGTTGATGGAGGAATACAAAATCAAGCACAGAAGATCTACTCCTTACCATCCACAAGCAAATAGTCAAGTGGAGTCCACAAACAAAGTTCTTGAAAGTATCATCACCAAAACTGTTCATCTACATAGAAGAGATTGGGCAGAAAGGCTTCCAGAAGCCTTGTGGGCCTACAGAACTACATGGAGGAATACAACGGGACATTCTCCCTATGAACTTGTTTATGGGAAAGAAGTCTTGCTCCCCATTGAGTTCCAAGTCAAGACCTTCAAGATAGCAGTTCAGTTGGGGATGGACTTATCAGAAGCCCAAAAGCATAGAATGGAGAAATTGAATGAGCTAGATGAGATCAGACAAGAAGCAATTTTAAGAACTGATCTAGTTCAATATCAAAGAGCTAAATGGCATGACAAGTACATCAAAGAGAAGAAGTTTCAAGAAGGAGATTGGGCATTGTTATTTGATTCCAAGTTTAAATATTTTCAAGGAAAATTTCGGACTCATTGGCTTGGGCCATATGAGATTGACAAGATCTTTAGCAATGGAGCGGTAAGAATCAAGACCATTGATGAGTTTCAAACTCCTCTTATTGTGAATGGCCACAGATTGAAAGTTTATCATAAGCCACTCTCAAAAGAGGATTTTGTCAAAGTGTTTCAAGAGAATTCTGCAATCAGGCTGGTAAAGAAGAATTCTTCTTCTCTACCAACCTAGCTTTTGTTCTTTTCAGTTAAAAAAAAAAAAAAAAAAATTGTATAAGCCTGAAAACCAATCACTGATTGGCAGTCTTATACAAAAAATATAGGGTGAAAATCAGGAACACCTGACACTCTATATTTTCCAAAAAAAAAAAAATCTCTCTTTCATTTCACAAGTTTTGTGACCACCCACTCCATTCCATTCCACTTCATTCCATTTCATTTCACTTCATTTCACTCCATTCCACTTCATTTCATTCCATTTCATCAATAAAATTCTTTTTCATGACCATTTCCATCTGGTCATTTGTCATTTGTTCATCTCCATTCATCCAAATAATAGCTGTGTCAGTTTCCGCAGCTGACATCTGTTTCCGCAGCTGACTCCAGTTTCCGCAGCCAGAAGCAGATTCCGCAGCTACTACTCTGTTTTCAAAAGAATGTATAGTCAGATGTTATTTCCATAATCATGAAATTAAATGCAGGTGAGAGGATCAATTATGAAGACATGGAGCATTCAAGACACCAATGAAGAGCAACTAGTTGAAGACCAAGGAAAAGGCAAAAGATTCCAAGGTATGAGTAAAATTCATTTCAAATAGCATTGAAAAACACATTTTTATATAGTTCTAAACCATAAGCTCCATCCATTATGTGCAATGATTATATTGACAAATTCCGTAACCCTTTCACGATCTCCATATGATCCTCCCGCATTCATTCTCAAACGGTTCCATAATTAAACCCCCAATCTTCACTCATACTCCGATATTCCACCGGTGACAATGAGACGTAGTTGATTTGACCACGGACTCTTACAGCCGCATAAATCCATAGCCGTTGTTTAAACGTGCTCACATTTATTGTGCAGCCACCAAATTTCAAAACACTGTCGGATGTGTTATACTCTGTTAATCTCACAGCCGTATCTCTGTCGTGCTCACGAAACCCCTCTCTGTTCTGTCTCACTCCATTTCGTTCTCTATTACGCTACAGTTTGCATACCCACTCTCTGATATCTACCTACAGTCATTGTGCTCATCTCCGTGCATTCAGCCGTTCTATTTCCATTGAACCCTCACGCAGGAAAATTTGTGAAGAGCAGAAAGAAGAATGGGTAAATTGCTAAGAGCAGAACCGGAAGGACCTAAGTTCATGGAGGGATATCCGCAAGTAAGGGATATATTGAAGAAAGCAAAGTGGCTGCGGTTTATCCAAAAATTCAGAGGCTATCATAAAGAAGTGACAAAAGCATTCGCAAGGTCATTTAATGGCTTGGAAGTAGAGATTGGAGACCTTAAGTTTGCGGTCAATGAAGCATCTATAGCATCTGCCACGGAACTTCTTCAAGAGGGTGAGCGTTGGTTTAAGAATAAAAGTATCAGTGATGAAGCCTGGAGAACAATCTTACGAAACCAAGGTATGGACATAACTATTTTTAAAGAGGAATTCCTGTGCATGCATTGAAAGAGGAATGGGCTACTTTGCTGCTAGTTGTTCAAAAATTCATTACATGTGAAGGCCGTTTCGGGTCCATGTATATGTACCATACCAGGTTGCTGATGAATTTTCTAGATAATCAAGCTCTCAATCTCCCATATTTTCTATTAAATAGCTTGAAGAAAATGTCTGTGACTGTTCAGAAGCATTTAGGAGATGTAGAACCACATCTATATCACCATGGTCTTGTAAAAATTTTGATTGAAAAAGAGTTAAAGGAGAAGAAAGACACATGGGAACAATTTCTGATTAGAAATTTCTTTGAGGAACCTCGGGAAATTCCTGAAGGTAGTACAACAAGAAGGAGTAGAAGAAAAAGAATAAATGATGAAACTCAAATTACTCCTACTCAAGAAATTCCTGAAGGTAGCACATCAAGAAGAAGTAGGAGAAAAAGAACAATTGATGAAATTCAAAATACTCCTACTACTACAATTGAAAGAACTGATAGGGAAGAGAGACTGCCAAAGAGGAAGAAGAAAGAAACTAAGGGTAAGAAGCCAATAACACCAAAAGAGAGAAAAAGTATTGAGGCTATACATCAAACCCCTTCTTCCGAAGAAGAAGATCATCAAGTGTTATCTGAAAGATTGGTTCATCTTCAAGAACAATTATCTATAGCCAAGAAGAAAGAGAAAGGAAAACAAAAGCAAAAGGACAGTGGTCCACAACGTGTGAGAAGAAGTTCCAGACTTAAGGGGAAATTGAGGAAAACGCAAATGAAAGGACCCCATTTCATTGATTTGGGAGAAGAAACATCTGAACAGTCCCTAGCTGACCATAGTCCATCTCACTCTCAATCAGTCAGTGAACCTGGTTCATTTCATTCTCAGTCAGACATTGAACATAGTCCATCCCATTCTCAGCAAGATGTTGATGTGAGCCCTTCTCAGCCAAATTTTGAAGATAACTCTCCTTCACGGCATTTTGGGGACAACCCAATAAAAATGACACCTGATATAGACCCCAAGCAGCAAGAAGTATATGATTATATAGAATCTTTGGAAAAAGCAGCTACAGGTCCCAGTACTTCGTCCATCCAGCCTCACACAGTACAAGATGATTTAGTCCAATCACTAAAATAGGAAGTCTTTGAGCTAGAGCTTTTAAATAGACACATCAAAAATGAAAATGAGACATTGAAGGAACAAAGTAAATTGGACAAAATCATTCATGATAATACCATGCTACATCTGGGAATATGGCAGAAGAAGAACAAGAAATTGAAAAGGAAATGCCAGAATTTAAGCAGAGCACTGGTTAATATCAAATTTAGGTGCTTAATGAAGAAGCCTAGGATGT